>CM056594.1:37968787-38146287 GCA_029721355.1 Tegillarca granosa | reverse complement strand
ATAACATGTATTATTCATCAGAAAACACAATAAATGGACTGATAATAATAACACACTGTTTTATATTTTTAAAAACCACAAATTTGGTCGGTATGATTAACATGGTGTCTTAAACATAACTGAAATTTCAACAGGCTTGAAACATTTTAAATTGTTCTTATCCTTGAATGTGGGACTTCACAAGTAAAATGTTACATATCTTAAAAACAATATTCGTATAGAAAACTTATTATAAAAATGGCAGCTTATTGGGTTTCTTTAAAATGGAAACCATCAATCAGTTTAGTATTTATACAAAACACTTCATGATCTTGCATTTGCATTTTGAAAAAAAAATAATGTGTGTGTGTGTGTGTGTGTGTGTGTGTGTGAGTCATTGTAGTAATAGTAAAAGTGAAAGTAAAAGTAATAGGAAAATCATAGATTGTATGGTTCTCAGAAACCAAGTATGTTGCACTGAAACGTCTGTAACTTCTTATGAAATTAAGAGAATCATTGAACTTTTTCTCCTCTGTTCCATTTAAAGTTGAAAATTGATAACTTTTGTCTTGATTGAAATAAAGGTGTTATATTGAACCTGTTTATATATTGTAGGAATTACAAGATTTAGGCAGAGACCCACCAGCACAGTGCTCAGCAGGACCAGTAGGTGAAGATTGTAAGTGTTTTACCATACTGGTTTAACATTTAGTTTTCCATAACAAAAATTAACCACTGGTTCAGTTGGTAGAGAAGTTGCTAAAGTATGTGAAAGATCAGGGTTCGACCCTGGCTGGGTCTGACCAAAAATTGAAAATAGGTAGTGAAAACTTGGAAGTAATGCCAAGCATTCAGCAACAAAATCCACAGATTCCTCAGAAGAGACATTAAAAAATCAGTGCCCTGTATTATCATAAATGTGGCATAATACAAACCTTTTTTGCACATTGCAATACAATAGTCAAAATCTGCCACTTTACCTATAGCTCATGATGACTGATATAAGAGAAATATTCTTGACTTTGATCAATTTATTGACATGTTCAATCATTTTAATCAAGAACAAAATCAGTGGTTCAAGACCTGTAATTGTTAATCTCTTATTAGCCATTGATGACACATGTTGCTGTTTGTACAAAAAATATACAATAAAGAAAAAAATCCATCTGTCCACAAGTGAACTGACCAAGTTTGTCATACTACGATCTGGCCAAAATAGGATTTGAACCCAGGGAAGAGGCACTATAATTTGTGACTTTGTTGTTTAGGTCACCTGAACCAGAGGTTTAGTATGAACACTTACAATTGTATTTTGTGTTATATTGCATTTTATATTGTTCGCTGTACTTTGTTGGCCATTTACTTCTACATTTTCAACTTCTTTCCTGAACTAATAAGCCAGTAGAAGTGAAAATTGGCATAGATGTTTTGCAGGTAAAGACCTTTCAATTGTGTGAAATTTGTTGACTTGGCATTCAATTTCTCGGTTACCTAAAATAGTTAAACTTAAAACTTCCTATTGTCATAACCCAAAAATTTCATATACAATGGAACCACTGTTGTATTGCTAGTTGATCTTGACTAAGGTTCAAGGTCACAGTGACCTGGTGATGTAAACCTTGAAACATTTTGTTATGAACTTAAAGGTCTGAAACTGATATTTAACAACAGGACATGAAACTTGAAAACTGCAAAATATTTTAAACTGGTTGAACTTTACCTATATTCAAGCTCACAATGACCTTAATTATTTTAAACTTATAACATCTTGAGATTAACCAAGATTATTAAGAGCAAGTGGCTTGAATCTTTACATTTAGCATTAGGACTTGAAACTTATTTTTATAGCATGAATACTTGAAGAGATACAAAAGAATTGAGGTTGCTTGTCTTTTTACCTATACTCAAGGTCATAGTGATTTTAAAACATAAAAACAGCCTCCTTTCACTGTCAGGAACCAACATGTATAACATCAGTCAGTATGTAGGTAGGCCTTTACAAATAAGTAAATATTAATGACATTTATAAGGAATTCTTTGTGTTTGCATGTGACCATTTAGGATAATTGTTTTCTTGTTAATCATGAATTTAAAAATATATATATATATATATATATATATATATATATATATATATATATATATATATATATATATAGATATATATATATATATAAATATATATATATATATATATATATATAAATATATATATATATATATATATATATATATATATATATATATATATATATATATATATAGACTAAAATCAAATACATAGTTGTTTTAAAGAATGATGAATTGTATTCTTGTTTTATTTCAGTATTTCACTGGCAGGCAACTATAATGGGTCCTGTGAGTATTTTTGTTTTATATTTGTCTGGGGAGGGGGGTTAATGTTGAAGCAGGTAGAGTTATAGTGTTATAGTGTATTTATGTTTTATCAGAAATGATAAATTGTCACAAAGATTGTTTAATCGTGTTAGTAATTTATTTAATTTATTATTATTATTATTTATTTATTTTCTTTTCTATTTCTCTTTTTTTTTTTTTATGCAATTTTTTATGTGAACTGTTTAATTTTTCTGTAAAACTGTAAAGAACTTGGGTAAAATGCCTGGATGATATTTATTTGTTTTATTTTCTATTTCAGCCTGACAGTCCATTTCAAGGAGGAGTATTTTTCTTAACAATACATTTCCCCACAGATTATCCATTCAAACCTCCAAAGGTATTTTACAAGCATATAGTTACTCACCTACATTATATCTTTGTACACTCAAAACTAGTTAACTTATGATAATGAAACCTGTCAAAGACATTCCCAGGTACAACATGTCCTTTTCAGTTTGAAATTGACCTCTCATTCAAATTACAAAGTAACAATGACATCAAATTTTTAAACTGATCAGCATTTTCTTTCATGGAAGGTTGAAACTTTGACTTGATTCAAAGTTGCAATTAAATTCATAGAGAAAACACAAGACTGCTTGTGATAAATAAAATACATGTTTTAATTATATTAGGTTGCTTTCACAACACGAATCTATCACCCAAATATCAACAGTAATGGCAGCATCTGTTTGGATATATTACGGTCACAATGGTCACCTGCCTTGACAATATCCAAAGGTAAGTCTTTTATCACTTGTTAGACTTTTTATCAAACAGATACAGTGAAGTCTGCTTAGTGTTCCAGATTGTTATTGTATACAAACATGCCCTTTTGTTGCCTGGACACTAAAAATAGCTGATTTAACCAGAACAAAAGTTTGTTTCATTCCCACAATTTGTCAGTAAGAATTAGGGCATTATAAAAGAGTTTGGCAATACATCAAAGGAAGCTTATGAGGAAATATACAAAAAAAAAAAACAAGGTGGTAAAGTTATCAAGGGGTGTTTAATTTTATACTTAAATGTAAAATGCCTCGAAAAAATATCATTTATTTCATATTAACCTACAGACTTTGTGCCAGGTTTCGATATAATTTATGTGGTGATGTTAGTAAAGTTAATAATTTGAAACACTGTGTATATAGGGCAACTAAGGAGTCGTTCAGTAATAGCCAGACATTGACATACACCTCATATGTCAAGGAAAGCATCTATACATTTTGCTAATGTCATAAATTTGATGAAAACAAACCTTTATATTTTCTTTCTGATGGACATCCCTTTATAACATAATATTTACAGTTACATTATTCTTGTTTCAATAAAGTATTTGACGTCAACTATACTTTGTAACTTTATAAAGACAATGCTCCACATGTGAACAGTGACAGTCATAGACTTTACCCGCAGATTGCGTGAAAACGTTTTCTAAAATTGACGTACATAGAATTTTCAATGGCATCCATTCATCCATCTTTTTTTGACAAATTCATCTTTTAATAATCATCTTTTATGCAATTTGAGACAGCCCATTATACTTTACAAGTTTCATAAAGACATTGGAAAATTACTTTATTTCTTTATTAAAATCTATCTATTGCTTGTTATCTCAATGGGAGATAAGACATAAATTCAAATATGAAATTTAAATGCCCTTTATTTAGAATTAAAACAGATTTCTCTTTAAGTTCAGGATCTTTACAGGATGGTAACAAGACAACATAAAATCATGCAATATTATAAATTCTATCAGTTTACAATGACATTTCTGGAAACATTCTTTGTAAGCATCCTTGTAAGCATCCTTTGTAAGTAGTGCCAAATTAAAAATAAGTTCATTTTTATAGGGAATAACAACAGTTTTGAAAAATGATGTTATTTTAAGAAATGTGTGTAATTCTTGAAATTTGCTACATGTAGCAGAGATTCTGTATCTGTAATGATTTAAAGTATTATGTAATATTTCAAGTAAAGGTTTTTGTATATCTGTTTTTCTTTTCTTTTTTTTTTTTTTTATTTCTTTCATTCCTTTTTTTTGGCTCTTGGTTAAAAAACAAAAGAATTTTATATCTCATGATATTAAGAATTAGGATAGTGGCTTCATAACAGTAAAATATTTATGAACTCCATGCTTTTATGCATTGACTTTATGTAATGTAGGCATTAGCTATGGAACTTGAGAGAAAAACTGTTATATCTTTTTTTTTTGGGAAAAAAAGTTTAATAAAAACTTTAAAAAAAAAACCCTAAACTTTTAAGTATGTTTAGTTTTGACAAGAAAGGATCTTTTAATTCTTTGGAATGTACTTAATTTTTCTCTCAGAAATTCTACTGCTTATGCCAACATAATGTATTTTTTTCAAAATGTGAAATTTATATACTATCATTCTGAAATAACCAGGAATTGTAAATGCTACAATATTTAATCTTTTGTGCTTGTGAGCGTGTGTGTGTGTGTGTGTGTGTGTGTGTGTGTGTGTGTGTGTGTGTGTATATATATATATATATATATATATATATATATATATATGAGTGTTTTTTTTAATGCTTAATGCACATTTCACTTTTATCATTGGTCTATATTACAGATACTAAAACTTTTTTTGCAAGTAGATGTGATTATAACTTGCTTTATTTTTACAAAAAAAACAAGCTTTACTGTAAACACAAACAGCAATTTTGTGGAATATCTGCTACACTTTGATTGTCACTGTAATAGTGACTGCATGTTTTTGATAATTTTCATAGAAATTCAGTAAGTAATAAAAAAAAAGAGTAATGTTTCCGTACTTGTGTAGTCTTAACTGAAAAACATGTAATATCAGTGATTTTCATAGAATATTTCTGTAGATAGTAAAAATGTTATCACTATTTGGTTGATATATGTTGAAAAATCCCGAAGGCCTAGGACTTGCACACCATTGGCATCACTTTTAGAGTAAACACTATCACATTCAACATGTAAAATTCCTAAAGCAGTAACAATAGGCCTGTGCAATGATACTGCTTGCTTTCCACTGTGCTCGTGCATACAATTTTTATATCTATGAAATAGTTGTGAGTAATTACATTGAATCTAATCTTGATCATCCAGTTGCTTTAATGATATTCTCCCTTAGGTTTGGACACCAATACTTGGAGAGAAAATGTCAAAATATAAATTAGATCAGGCATCTGTACACAAGTTTTAACTATTCCTATCATTCAAATCCTTTCTAGAAAGATATCATACACTTGCATTGAAATATAAATAATGCATGTAGGTTTCAGAATTTATTAGAATATTTCTTGTAAACTTTTTTCTGAGGGATGTCATCTTTAATCTAAGGTGAACAACCTTACAATAGTGCTAGGGGTCACTCGTGGGTTTGTACAAACAATCATTCCTGAACAACTTAAAGTGAAGGCGAAAGTGTACATACACTGTACTTTAATTTGGGCCTTTAATCACAGTAGACAGAGACAACAGTAGTAAGTAGAGATTTACTTAGTTGTTTTGAGTTAAGACATGGTTCAAGTAAGCAAACAATACCAATCATTTAAATCTATTAGATTTTCTATAAAAAAAATGTTCAAAATATGTCTTTAACAACACATTGACATCTGAGAGAAATTGTCTTTTACACGCTGTTTTTATTAAGATCTTATACTAACCAGTACACCAGTTTTAAGTTATTGATCCTAGATCCAAGATAGCAAAATGGCAATTTTAAGTTTTGTTTTGATGGAAGTTCTTGTTTTAGCTTTCCACTTTCCTGTCGTAAAAAATTTCATTGAATAAATCTTGTCCTACTTGTATCTTGTATTTGACAATCTCTGTATTTCTTTTAGAATGATAGTACATTCTGAAGATCAAAGAATTTTGAGCATGGTGCAGTCTTCTGATAATAAAATCTGAACATTTCTCTTTAATTTTGGAAGATTGGTTTTGTTTAGAAGGCCAAAGTGCAAAATGTGTTAAAACACATTCTGAGTTTAAATAATGGAATTATTTATCAAAAGAAATATATTTAACATTGAGATAAATTTTCAGATATCTTTGTCAAGAATCTGTAGCTATGCTCATTTAATTATTTCAAATTATCTGTTTACATGGTTAAAAGCCCAAAGACCATGCAATTTTTATGGCATGGTATAGAAAGTGCGTGTGTTTGTAAAATTAAACTCAAAAGAAGTAACATTCTGAAATTTTTGAGATGCATTTAAAGTGGTCATTGATATACTGGTTGAAGAGAACCAGAGACTTTTGGCACCTGCACAAAATAGGCCCAGTGTATAACTCCCGTTATTAGATTGTGGACTGCAGTGTCACTGTTTTAATTATTTATAATACCATTTGGCTGCTGAATACAAAGCCAATTGTTGTAATACATGTAAATGAAAAAAAAAGCCAAGAAGAAAAAGACAGGAAAGTGAGAATTGGAGATACAGAACTGAAAATAGAGGTAAATATATTAAATAAATTGGAAATATTATTTTCAGCTGTTTAAATAGTCAACTGTACTGAAGGTTAGGAAAGTATTTCATTTTCAAAAAACATTAGTGTCTTTGTTTTCTTATTGAAATTGTTAGTACATTTTTGGGAATTTCTATTTAAGTTATCTGTGAAATGCAAATTTATGACTTTGTATGTTAGGTTTTTGTTGGTATTACTCTCTCCACAAGACAACACAACATTTTGAAATTGGTAAAAAAAACACCTAGAATTTTGATACAATGCTTGGAATTGCTGGAAAAAAAAAAGCTGGAATTTTGATAGAATGCTGTCACAGATTTGTTTCTTTACGCTTTGATTAGAAAATTAATGAACATCATCCTGTGGTATTGCTCTTTTATAAACTTATGAAGAATTTTAATAATTTTGTATCAGTTATTTGATTTAAGGATTAAGAATTTTTTTCACTTGAATTGCTACTAAAGAAGTATTGAAACTACTTATATAGCATTCATTGATATAGTTCTTTAACATAAGTAGCAGGATTTGAATAATCTTGCATAGTTTACTGAATTTGGGTGGTATAGGCTTGACTTCTGAGAAAATGTTGTTACAAATTAATTTTTTTTTCAAGATAAATTCATTTAAAATGTTAAATCTTAGTGAAAAGGTTTATGTGTTGCCCCTTTTTTTTGGTGATAAAAAGCATGTCTGTTCATCTTTTTCCTGGTGATTTGAAGATAAGATGTTTCTTGATGGACATTGCCACTGCCTTGTACTATAAAGTATGGAGCAAATTTAATTTGAACCCATTTATAGGTTCAGAGTTTAAAAAAAGTTTTAAAAATAGTTTACCTGCTATAATACAGTGACTAAGCCATATTTAATCGGAGACATGTTAATTATCTTCTATTCTGTAATACATTAGGAATGTTACTGAGGCTTACGTAGTGAATATAAAAGATTACTTCAGATCGAAAGGAACTTTATGGAAATGGTGCTTTAACAAACATATTGTCATTCTCTTATAAATCATACCCTAAAGAGGTTTATATGATGTTTGAGAAGAATGGAGTAGAGAAACAGTGTTTTAACCCGGGGTCTTAGATTTTCCCCATGTGTTGAAGCTGTCTGAGATGGTAGAGGACCTTCTGTCCGTATCTCAAGGAAATCACTTATCTTGGCAAACTTTCTCACACTAGGGGCTGTGACAGGTTTGAAACACTTATCATTACCATTGGCATCTACTTCTTAACGCTTGAAATATATCACAAATTTAGCTCACTAGAGCCAGTGGTTCATATGCGTTATAACTATGATTATTCATTTGCATATAAACGTATTCTGTGTTTTCCCTATAAAACCATGTTAAGTAGAAGAACTTTAAAGTTTGCTCAAATTTAAAGGAGTTAGCTCTTTCTAAGCTTCACAAAATGGGAAAGCATATAAAAAATAAAATGTGACTGATAGTGTTATTGCTAAACATCAGATATTAAAATCAACCATGTCTGAGGTAAAATGTATTGAATTTTCATAAATCTTTACTATGGGGCCCAAAATAGAATTTACAATATATAGATGTAGC
Source organism: Tegillarca granosa (assembly GCA_029721355.1). Lineage (NCBI taxonomy): Eukaryota > Metazoa > Mollusca > Bivalvia > Arcoida > Arcidae > Tegillarca > Tegillarca granosa. The sequence continues at coordinate 38,137,891 of CM056594.1, read as the reverse complement.
ATTACTTATCAAGCTGTTTACTTAGAAATTAAAGATCATTTTAATGAAAAAGCTGACAAAATAATAATATAATATTAATAATTAACATTTGGATTGTGTCCAATGTTTTGATTGTAAAAGAAATGAAAGTTTAAACCAAAAGGCCATATTGTAAGGAAACAGTTATAAGTGTTTGATTTCAAATGTAAATTTAGATACTCAGAACTTTTTAGCTTTGATTATACTGTTACATAAATACCGCATGTATATTTGTTTGTTTGTTTCTTTTTTCCTTAGTCAGTCTGACTACATGTGACTAGTTTATACACATATATATTTAAGGATCCAAATAATATAACTTTATAACGGAACTCTTATAAATATAACTTTAGAAACTACTAAATTTAATGAATATACAAGCCTGTTGCTATAGCATCTGAATTAATCTCTGTCTTTTCACTTAAATCAAAACTGCAATAAAGGCACATTTACTGATTATAAAGGACTCGAACTAAAATTGGAGTTGATTTGTTGAACAGTTTGATCAAACAGTTTTGATAAACCAGATCCAGACATTGTTACACTCAGAAATGACCTTTGGTGACCATAGTTATGGAACACATAGTCTCTCACTGCCAAGGTTTGAATAATACTTGGGTAAACTCTAATGTGAGAAAGTTTGTCAATTTACTTGCTGAAAGTGATTGGTTTTCTCTTGGCACTCTAGTTTCCTTCACTGTCCCAGAATTAACCACCTTGTCAGATATAATAAAGTTAAAAAAAACTTGACTGGAGCATTAAACACCATTACTCCACTCTACCACAAACAAGAAACAATAACAGAACATCCACAACACAAAGTCCAGCATCCACAAACTGCTTCCACAAATAGAGGAGTAACTCAATCCTCGTCTCCCATTGAAGAAATTCAACTTCAAGTTTGGTGAGATAAGCTTATGACATAGCACAGCTTGTGTATGCTTGTGTTGGTATATATATTTGTCATTAGCACCTTCTGAAACTGCAAAAAATAAATAAATAAATAATGATAAATAAATAAATAAATAAAAACATTTATCCTTGACTTGTATTCTGAATTACATTTCAGAAAATATTGGGAACACGTAAAAAATAAATAAATAAAATTTAAAAAAATCATTGAAACTTAGAAAGATATTTATGAGTTACGAGGATACAGATTTGTTCACTGCAAAAACAACCAATAATTGGTCATAGCTCATAAATCTTTCCTAGTGTAAAATTATATCACTTTGCTTGCCAAAGGTTGTTGGTTTTCACAGGGTTTCTGGTTTCCTCAGCTATTTCAGAGTTGAGAGTTGAGTAAAATATTTCACATGTATCGAGACATCGCCAGCTATAAGGGAAAGTGCAGAAATTTTGCCTGTGTGTTGCTCTGATGGCATTATACAGCAGGGTTCTTTATCGTGCCACAATGTGACACAGGGACCTCATTGTTATTTAAAGTTCCCATTCGAAAGAACCATGACTTTCATTTCGTAATGCCGAGTGCTTGGCAAAAGAAAAGCCACTACCCACTTTCAAGTCTTGGGTTAGACCCCGCTGGGGTTCGAACTATTTCAGAACTGACAATCTTGATATATATCAAGTTAAAAATTCTGGACTTGAGAGTAAAACACTTTACACATCTCATCTTACCTCTTTCAAAAAAAATCCTTTCCTAAAGTGACAATTGCAGGCAATGTCATGAGATATTATAATTCTCATCATTCTTAATTTTATGTTGCTGTATTTTTTCTTTAAAAAGAAAATAGGATATGGTGTATTTTGAACTGCCCATCAAAATGAAGTTGGTGCTATTGCTATTATCATTATTATTATTATTATTATTATTATTATTATTATTATTATTATTATTATTACATGTGCTATTATTATTTTTACTATTTGCTTACTAGATTAACAATTTTTGAAGATATTTCTATGTAGGTTTTACCTTTTAGCTCATCCAAGTAGAAGCTCAAGGTGAGCTTTTCAAATTTTCTTTGTCCTTATCCAGCACTTTACTGTGACCTAAAGTACCAATTAATACCTTTTAAACACCTTTTTCATGAAAGGTATAGCATAAGAATTGAAACTTTATATAAAGCATAGCATTAGAAAGCTCTACCAAGTTTGTTAAGCTGGCTGATCTTTACACCCACATTAAAGATCTGAAGAAGTGAAACTATTGAATATTTTTGTTTTTAACCAAAACACCAAGAAACAGGTAAACCGAGTGTATGACATCATTGTATAAAGATTTACCAAGTTTGAGAAGCCAACTGACCTTGACTTTCATTTAAGTTGATCTTAAATAGTTGAACCTTATAACATTTTCTGTTATATAAACCGAAAAAAATCTAGGAAAATGAAACTTCATTTATAGCATTATTGTATGAAGATCTACTAAATTTGCAAAGTCAGTTGACACAGACCATCATGCAAAGGCCTCAGTAACCTAAAAAAATTGGGTTAAAACTTATGAGCTCCTAGGGTTTTTATCTTCATGGTTTTCCTAATATTAAAGCTAATATAGTGGCATTACTAATTACTCTTAATTAATGAATAAGAAAAATAATCATGAAACATAGTGTCAAATATCTGACCTGTTTGTTATTATTTCCCAGGTGAGCATTTTAGGCCAATGGGATCTCTAGTTTCAATAGGGCAAGCTATTTTTATGTGTGTGGTCTTATAAACTTGTTTTATCTCATTTATATATCTCTTTATAAATTATAAATAAATATAAATAAATTAATATTTAAAAGTATTAAAATTTCTTTTAATATCTACCCTTGGTGTTTGATGAAGGTCATCTAATGCCTATATATTATATTATATATATAAGGTATTAAGAGAAATTTTGATGAGCACTATGTTCTAACATAAGTTTAAAAGAGTTAACAGAATTGTATTTTTATGAATGTAGGTGCCTTCAGATTAAATTGATAACAGTAAGTTTTAGCTCACCTGGCAAAAGTCAGGGTGAGCTTATTGCATTGTAAGGCATGCATACATGCATCCATAAATTTAGTTTTCTACACAGATTGATAGGAAAATGGGTATGGAAGGTTCTTGGTTGATCAAGATTAATCAATTTTATCTGACATGTTCCAAAATCAAAGATGGCTGTTGTTTCTATGAAAAACAAAAACCTATTGCAGATGAAAGATATGTAACAGGGTTTTCTAAACAATTTCCTTGTAAGTTGATTGGCAATTATTATACTAATAAAGTATTTTTAGTCTATATAAGTACATAGCCAAATACATATTTATGTATATTTGATTAATATTTTTGGTTATATCAGAAATTCAAGGTATTGGTACTGAACTTTGTTTACATTTAGTCAGTTAGAGTTAAAAAGTTTGTGAAAATTATTGGATATGTTTTTTTTTTTTTTTTTTTTTTTTTTTTTTTTTTTAAATTAAATGGGAGGTGTTCCATGTGAGCAATACAGGTCCTGTTGGCTCTCTTGTTAGTACTAGTTTAAAATTTCTAATTTTTAAATGCAAAACATATCTGGACATAAAGCACCATTTTAAATGCCAGATCAACTCTACTACATTTTTTTGCCTTTTGTACACATTGAAATAACTATACTTGGTATAAAAGCTAATTTGAATTTTAACTGGAACCTACATTTTGATTGGAAAATTAGACTTCTTCAACCTACTTTGTTGAAATTTTCTTGACACATATTACACATGTCGTAGGAATTAAGTTTTGTTGTGGGCTATATTGAGAAAATGATTTTTGCAAAGATGCAAATTGAAAGTTAAGTTAGCCGCAGTTTTATTCAATGTAATGATAAAAATAATTTTGTTTATACCTTGTATCATTTCAGTTTTATTGTCAATCTGTTCCTTGTTATGTGATCCTAATCCAGATGATCCACTTGTTCCAGAAATTGCCAGAATTTACAAAACAGATGTCCAAAAATTTAATGAAAATGCAAGAGAATGGACAAGGAAATATGCAATGTGAAATGACTATAGTTACAGAAACACAACATTAACATTACTGTACTGGACCCTTTGTCAAATTAATTACCGTAATACTGTAATTCAGGAAATTTTCGTGTTCGTGTTATTTTTTGTTTAAATTTGAGAGAGTAGCAAGAAACAGAAGTCAAACTTTCTAATTTCACATTGATATATTTTACAAGCATTGACACTGACCATCATCTCACAGTGAACAAATAAACAACAGAGAATATATATATTGAAATGTTGTAACTTGTAAAAATTTCTCCATTTACAGTAATGGATATCCCAGTCAGTCATATGTAGTTCAGACTGTATATAGTTTGTATATAATTGTAACATTTTAATTCTGTTAGAAATGTATAAAAAAAAATTGATTATTAGTTTATATGGCTGGAATTTTTTTTTAACTTACACAAACAGATTTCAATGTCTTTGCCTTTAAATATGTGTAGTAACACTTCGATAAACTTTCCATGTGAACAAATTGTACCATGAAAGGTCCATGATAAACGACAATGCTATTTTTACAAATTGGAAATTAGATTGCAACAAACTTATTTAAAGAAAAATCTTACCAAGAATCTTTGTAGTTGCATGATGGTTATTACAGAAAATATTTCTTTGTACGAGACATGTAGTGCACGCTTGCAGTTGATTTGTTATGACATTTTGCTGAAACCTTGTGAAAAAAGATTTAAAATTTTAAACAAAAATGTTTGATTTCAACTTAAGTGACATGTTTGTATGTTTTTATTTCTTGTTTAATATTGAAATACTTTCGTATATAATCGAACTGAATAAAATCACATGTGTAAAATGAACGAGTTTTGTTTTATGTTGTCAAAAAACCCAATATCCAAGAGTGAAAAAAAAAATTTAAAAAATTGTATTCATTGTTAGTATGATCATATGCTCTGTAGAAAGTAAAGACGATTAAATACAGCTAAAAAAGTGGCCATACTGTCTGCAAGTCTTGTCATATGACAAGTGTAAATTTCAGTGAATAAAAACTTTAATAACTAGTACAGCTGTTGGTCTCAGGTTGTGTATTGCTGTTGGTCTCAGTTGTGTATTGCTGTTGGTCTCAGTTGTGTATAGCTGTTTGTCTCAGTTGCAAGTAAAGAAAAGCCTTGTGTGACAGTTACACTAAATTTTGAACATATGTTACTTCGTATTTAGTTGCCAGGTGAGCCTAAAGCTTTTTTATACTCTTGATTTAAAATTTACAAAATGAATAGAAAAAAACTTGAAGAAACCACTCCTTCTAATCAAAATTGATACAACCATTATTTGCATTTTTGCTTGTTTTTTTCAGTTTTATTATCAATCTGTTCTCTGTTATGTGATCCAAACCCAGATGATCCTCTTGTTCCAGAAATTGCCAGAATTTACAAAACAGACAGATCAAAATATCATTCTACTGCTCAGGAATGGACAAAGAAATATGCAATGTGAATTTTGTTCAGGGATGTTCACATTTAGATCATTATGAAAGATATACTGTTGGTTGAACTTTTTTGGACAGAAAATTTAAGATCTTCAAGTTTTTAACATACTTTGCACTAAAGCAAATTTAAATCCCAAATAAAAAAAATGATTAATACAGAAGCAAATGTTGTACTGACAGAGCAGTGATTCCAAGTCCCAGAAATTATTCTTTCTCAATTCAAAATCCCAATATGAAATATTTTCTCATTAAATAAAAATTTGCTTTTAGCAATTTCTTGAAAAAAAGATACTTTTGACAAAGAAGTTGATGATTAACTATATATGGTATTGTAATGGACTGTTTAAAACTGATGAATACTGGTGGAAAAGATCCGTTCTTTTTTGATAACAACTTTCTACAAACTTACAATGTTATATATAATACTGTATCTTATGATGTGTATAAGTAATATATTTATTACCATTTTGATTGAATAAAATAGTGCTTCTTAATAATTATGAATTGATGTTTTATTTAGTGATAAAAGACCCCTGTGTAAGGGGCCTTGGTGGCACATGGTCTAAAGTGTGTGTTCTCAACATGCTTCACTCTGTATAGGTTTGCATCTCACTTGGACAGATCTACTGTTAAAAAGTTGATCAGTCATCTTGCTGAAAGTAGATAGTTTTCTGGGTACTACAGTTTCACTCATCTTCCAATAACTGACCATCTCAATTCTTTTATTTTATCAAAATGGTCAATTAAGGGATGAGTGAAGATACTTGATTACCCATAAAAAACCACTTAATAGCTGCCTGGCTTCCAATTCCCTCACTTAAAGAAGTTGATGAAGAGAATATAGTGTTTAATTCTTTCTTCCATCCATTTTTCTGGTTAAGATTTCAAATAAATTGTATTTCTTTTATGCTTTACGTTGTAGTTATGAGACTATATATCAGCACAGATTGGTGAATAATGATTGAATTAAATATAGATCATATCAGCATAGATTGGTGAATAATGATTGAATTAAGTATAAATCAGATTGACCCAAAATTCATGCTTCAATGACTTAAAGTTAAATTTCATGTTAAGGTTTACAAAAAAATTTTGTTGTCTTGCACTTTACATGACAGACTCATGAAACTGTTAACTTAACATTCCATGGAAAGTGTTCTGTGTAATTGAATTAATGTAGGACACTGTGACCCAAATTGATTTTCATTTACCTACATGTATGTTACATTTAATGCTAAAATTTGAATATGTTTTTTCATTTAATATTTTTAAAGAATTAAAATCACAGATATTTAAACAATGCATCTTTTGTGAAGTTGAAACATAGATCACTAAAACCAGTTCCTAATTGATTTATTATGTCCCCCAAACAAAGTTAGAGGAACATATCGTTTCTGCTACATTTCTTATTCTTCTCCTGCTTCAACTCTTGTCCCGATCATTACTCAAAGATGGCTTGTCCAAACTCTTTTGAAACTTTACGCGAGTAATAAGGAGTTGGTGCCATGATGCCTTTTGCTATGTCCCCTTCCAACTCATATTTTTTATAAACAGTTATTTGTTATTCACATAAACAGTTATTCCATGAAACATATATGGTACATATAATACAAAAGTGCTTTTTAAATTATACAGTGTTTTGAATAAACAAGAGCTATATTTATCAGAGTTAAATGCCCCCTTCCCAACAATTTTTTTTATTAAACAGTTATTTTTTCACAATTGCCTCATTTTCAATATCATTAAAACCTAAATTTGTCAATCTAAAAACAATTTTCAGTTTGAAATAAGGATCTTGCAAGTAAAAAATCTTATTGCTTCATTTGGGATCCAATTACAATTAACACTTGTAAAAGTATATTGTTAAGGTTGTATATATCTGGCATACAGATAAAAAAGTTTTGCGAAAATGAAAAGCAAGACTGGATAAAATACTGTACTTGTGACAAATAAGCAAGTGGATTAGCAGTGAAATGGCTTGTTTCATACAAATTTAATACATGTATATCCCAATTTAAATCAACAAATTCTCTAAAACGTTTCTGTTATTTGCCAGGTGAGCTTGAAGGCTCATGAATTTCTTTTAACAAGTGTGGAAAATAACAAATATGTAGCTTCATCTTACCTCTAAAATATTTTTAAAGAGGATTTCTAAGAATCTCACAATAATTTGATTTGGTTAACTAGCCTGTGTGAATAGATGCGTCATCTTGTGAAATATGAACAAAACTTTGGGTCATTTTAGATATTTTCTGAAATATATTACGGTTTACTATATATAATTTGGCTGAATTAATTCATAACATAAGTAATAAGTTCTGTTGTAAGTGCACAGTTTTTGGGTTTTTTTTGGCTGAATTAATTCATTTTGATAATTTTTGATATATTTTTTTAACTTGAATACTGTAGTATTTAGCTAAATAATTTATCATTATATCATAATCAGTTTGCTAGCCTACATATTGCACAACTTTCATCGGGAAAAAATTCATGGTTTTCATTAGTTTTGCTTATCTATATACTGCACCAAAAACTTTAATACTATAGACATTTTTGTATATAAATATGAAGATGTGATCCTAGTCTAAAGTATTTTTAAAGAATTTTTAGCTCACATGAGCGAAAGGTAAATGTCAAAGCTACATATGAAAGATGAAAATATTAATTATTTTGAAAACTTAACTTTTTGTTTACGCATGTAAGAATATTGATATTAAGGTCATTTTGATGTACAATTCAAGGTCATAGGTTCAAAGGTCAAGGTCAAAGCTGCATATAAAGAATGAAATGTTAATTATCCTGAAAATTGTTAACTTTTTGTATAGACATGTATTTTAGAAAATTGTAGGTATTGATATGATGATCATTTTGATATATTGTGAAGTTACCTCCCATTATCATAGTCAACAAAGAAACTTCAAACTTTTCAGAATGTTTTTATATGCAAAATGTATAAGGAAAAATTGCATCTTTTTTCTTTTTTTTATGGGGGATTATTTCAGGATCCCCCTCCCCATTTTTGTTGATTTTTAACTTTATTCTAGCAATTCTAGCAGCAAATCAGGTCACCAGGTCAAAGTTCAAAATCATGTTACTATAAAGAGAAATTTAGTTTCTGTGCATTTATATTAAAGGTGCACAAAAAGTGATAAATTTCTGATTGATCTTAAGTTTTTCCAAAAGCACTTAATTATGATTCAAACAATATTTGGTATACAGTATTACTATGCTAACATTGTGTTCAAGTTCAAATTTTAACTGGAATAAATATTTGAAGAGTTATGGCCCATTGTGGACTTTATATGTCCACAAATATGTATATATTCAAATGAAATTTAGAAAACATTTATTACATGCCTGTCAATATAGATTGTATATTATGTTATGGTGCTGTCTCTCAGTTTTCCGTGATAATATTTCTTGCTAGTTTGTGACTGGCATATATTGCCCTGCCAAGCAGTGCTCTTATTAACTAAAAACTACTTAGAATCACAGATTTTTTTTGTATACAGGGGACTTATTTATTATTAAACTGTTTTTGGATTTATCCCCATTTTTCAGGACTCCTTAAGACTTAGTTTTTTTTCTATCTTGTGTAATTAGCTTCTCCTACAGTTTGAAACTTCACTGAATCTTTATATATTAAAGATGACCACTTTATTTTGTCAATTTTTTCAGGATTTTTTCCAAACGGTTTACAAAATTTTAGCAACTAAGCCAAATAGATCTTTGACCGATTTTGTTCTGTTCTATACTACATAACTTTTGGATGAATTTATTATAATCAGTTCTGTTTCACCTAAATAAAGTAGAGATTTTGGCTTAATTATTTCAAAATACAGTTGTATCATTTTTTTGTTTTACCAACAAATTACACAAATTTTGGCTTGATTAATTCATTATAATCAGTTCTGTTTCACCTAGATATTGCTTAAATTTTGGCTAAGTTCATTCTACTTGGTAGGTTCCATTTTGCCTATATTGTATATACTGCACAAATTTCAATGTAATTGGTTCTGTTTAACCTACCTACAGCAGAGATTTTTCGCAAAACATATTCATTGAAATCAGCTCTATTTCACCAACTTACTGCACTATATTGGGCTGTGTTGATTTAATATCATAAGTTTTGATAAACAATATATTTCACTGATTTTTGTTGAATAATTTCATGATAATTACTTCTGTTTTCCCTACATACTGTAATTCAAATTTTAGCTGAAGTAATTCATTGTAATCAAATTGTTTATCTACATATATGGAATTTTGCCTGAATTTATTCATTGTAATGAATATCGTTTATTTTATTCTGCAAAGATTAAGGAATGATTTTATTTATTATAAACAATTTTGCTATGCTGCACCGATTTTTGCTAATTCATTCCATTATAACCAGACTTGTTTTACTAAAATGTATTTTATTTTCAGTTTTATTGTCAATTTGCTCCTTACTAACAGACCCTAACCCGGATGACCCTCTTGTACCAGACATTGCTAGAACATATAAAATGGACAAACCAAGGTATGAAAAAACTGCTAAAGAATGGACCCAGAAATATGCTATGTAAAAAACAATATGCAATACAGATGATGTAAACAAAGACTTTCTTGATGTGGTTGTCATATATATATATATATATATATATATATATATATATATATATATATATATATATATATATATTGTAATATATTTGTATGTACTTTTAAGAGACAGACAGCTGGGTGCGGATTGCATTGCTGTTTTTCAGAAATACATGATACAGTGAATATGTATGAATATTTTAGCTTTTTTTTTCAACAAGTGTCCAGAGTTTAAATTTCAAAAAACGTTGAGGAAGAGGAAAAACTGTAAAATAAAAAAGACTAGACAGGACAATTTGGAGCATTTGTTTTTCAATGAACAAGTTATGGTTTTTATAAGTTGAACTTTGAGGAAATATGCAACTGGAAGAACCAGCTCAACTAAAAAGGGTCATCAAGAAAATGGGTCATTTGATTAGAAAAACTTATCTGCATGTTAGCCATTTTTGATGTGCCACAACATTATAGCTGTTTTTATATGCATGACCTTGAAAGACTTTAGATTTAACTTAACAAACTGTGAACTTGGAAAAGTTTACAAAATCAATTACAGTAACTGCAGCAATGGTTACAAAAAGCACCAGAATGCCTCTACATGAATTCATGATACAACATTTTGTCTATTTTTCTGTTCTATCTAGATCAGTTACTGTATCAAACTTGTAAATCAATAAAGAAATTAACTTTTTATCTGCTAAAAATGGCATTAGTTTTAATTTGTTCTTGGTTGTAATTGAAAATTGAGTTTTGGAAAAAACCTGTTTTGAATGATTTCAACAAGCACAGGCTAGTGTTTTTAGTCTGTATTCATTAGCCTGATGTCTTTACTTGTCCATTAAGTTTTCATTTCAACTCTTTTTTTTACAGCAATACCAGTAAATATTGAAATGAATCTTGGCTGGGATATTGTTTTGTCTAAGCTATTTCAAAATTTTGAAGCTAGTTAGCCTTTGCTCTAAGTTAAGGTAACAATGATTTGATGTAGTAAAACCATTAGACTAAAACATTGAAATTTATAAGAAGCATCAGTGCATTAAGCTTTACAAAGATTATGAGGCTGGTTGACCTTGACTTGCACCCAAGGTCAAGGTGATCTAAAATAATAACAATCTAAACGTCATGATCAACATACCTGGAAGCTTCTAGCTTCATACACATCAGTTAAGTAAGTTTGACCAAGTTTAAAAAGCTATTTGACATTGTTTTTCATTCAAGGTCACAGTGATCTTCATACAACATCTTGTATTGCACCTATAAGCCTTAAAGCTTACAGCTCCCTAATATTGTGAAGTTGGTTGACCCTTATTTGTCATTTAAGATTAAAATACATGAACATGTAGAAGCTTAAAATGCTTTTTTTGTCTGGAATCAACAAGCCTACATGCTTAGAATTAACAAGCCTAAATGCTTAAAACTCCAGGGACCATTATATAATAATTAAATTAATCTAGTTGGCGATGCTCCTGTTTAACTTATTTCTATAAAGAACCCTATGATCTTTAAAGTAAATCTTTATATATATCGACAGCACATTACACATAAGAAAATTATAGAACTCGTTTTTAAACGCTACAAAACAAGTATCTTGAGAACACATTGATATTAAAACTTCTTATTTTCTCAAGTGAGCAATTGAACTAGTCCTACAATTGTGTGTTTGTAATGACCTGACGATAAACATATAAAATTGTAATGCTGTTCGAATATTTGATGCAGTCATTCCCCTTTTATACTTAGATTTGTTTTACACAATAATTTCAGTATTATTCAAAAAGTGACAAGTATTTGTTGCAATCACCAATTGAATGAACTACAATATTCTACTAGGGGGCTTATTATGTACTGTATGGGCAGTTCTCTTGTATGATTACATAAAGATAATGACATTTTACTTGAAAAGTCCCTTTAAAATAAGTTTAGGCCCAAATTTTAAGATTGTGACTGCCTTGCACTGTTTTCTTGAAAACTTGATCAGTAAAAACAAGAAATTGCCAAAATAATCAGCATGACTAGATTTAACTGGCTAAAAGGATTGTAACTAAATGGGGTTCCACTTCGGAGTTGATGCCCCTCAGCTATCAACTTTTTAAGAATTATGCTGTTTTTGCCATTATCTTGAAAATAAAGATAGTTGAAAACTGATTAATAGACAAGATTTAACTGAGTAGTTAGTTTCATAACTATATGCTTTAGGACCGTTGAAGTAAACAAGGTGCAAACATGCATGATCACCATAACAAAATCCAACTTAGGAACAAAATTGGTAACTCTTACAAAAAGTAGTTATCTCCCATGAAATTTCAATTTTTTAATGAATTTTGCTTCATCTTACTACAAGAAATTGATGAGGACAATAAATTACAAAAATAAGTAACAAATATGATTTATTATCCATATGCTGTCGTGTAAATATTAAAATGTTCAACAGTGATCAACGTATAATTTTTTTCAGGCTATGAATTTTTTTTTTTGATTTTTCAAAACATGACAGGTGAACGGATGCATGGTTTACTTTCTTCTTCTTAATCATTACATGAAGGTCGTTATTTAATTTAAGGACTTGTCCGCTATGCATGTATGCATGTTTAAAGCTTTTGTTGATTTGACCTTGACTTTTTTATGTCATGCTGACCTTGAAAAGACAAACAAACCTTCGAAATATAGCCTTGAAGAATAAAACACTATTAATATATTTAAATGATATGGGATACAAAGTTTGTGCATCTTGTTTACCCTTCATAGATGTTAGTGCATAATTTAAAAAAACAAAAATAAAAGCTTACGGTCTAGCTTGTTTGTAATGTAACTTGCAATTAACTTCTGAAATATTGTTTAGGAGCTTACAACTACATTTGCAGCATGTAGAATAAGGCAAAAAGGAGAAAAATTGTTATATCCCATCCAAGCTTTTTTTTCATTTGTGTCAAAGTATTACTTTCAGAAAAGTTGAAGGAGCCCGAATTGTCGGATAAAACCATCAACCTTTGACTAGTGAACTGACAATTTCCTACACTGAGAATGTCATTAGTGTGTCTTTGAAACAATTACTAATACACCTAAATTTCTTCATCAGTTCACACTAAAATGTTCTCTATTTTGTATGATAGGTGTGAAAAGAAAGACATCTTAAAAAGCTATTAAGCTTTGCTTTAATATTTCCGAGAAAATCTCCTTCACCGATCAATTTGGCTTTGATTATACTCTTATTGAAATCAGGTTACCTGCATTGATGTGCTATTAATTGATTGAGAAACTAGGCTTATGGTATTTGACAAACCATGTGAAGGACTTTTACATTTCACATTTACGCAAATGAAGGGGTTATCCCCTTGGAGTCCATGAAGAGAGAGATAGCTTGGGTAATCTTTATGCTTACCTTAGGTGAAAGCTCAGCCGTGTCCTTGTAATCGTCGACCGTGCATCATGCGTTAACTTTGAACCCTTTAATCTTCTCCAAATTTATTGAGGCTTTCAGATATTTACAAATAAGAAAATTATGTTTTCTTGGCAACATCGTAAAAAGTAAAATAAAAAATTAAATAAAATCTGCTAATATAACTTAGATACTTTAAGAGTAAGATTTTTTTGTAGGCAGATATAAAAGAATATTAAGGTAATATAAAAAATGGCTTAATTATCTAAAAAACAACATTTTTTTAGTAAAAGCATGTATATAAAGACATCGTATGCATTGGTATAACGATCATATTGATAAATGCTACAAAGTCAAGGACCAAAAGGTCATGGTCAAAGCTTCATAAGAATGATGAATTTGAAAATCATCTGAAAAACTAGAAACTTTTTGTACGGGGACGTATGTAAGGCTTTTAAAGGTATTGATATGTTTATCGGTTTGATGTATGATTTAAGGCCATGGGTTTTAAAGGTCAAAGTCATAGGTGAAAAATATATAGAAACGGTTTGTTATTTGAAAAACTAAAAAACATTTTCATAGAAATGTATATTAAAATATTGTAGGCAATTAATATATCGATCATTTTGGTAATCATATATGGTTGAATCACATGACTTTAAATGTCAAGGTCATAGCCGCAAAGGATACTGAAATTGTTAAATAATTTAAAAACTGTTACCCTTTTGTTATAGGTTGTATGTATCAATCAAAGACAATCATACCGGTCCATGTCTAAATTATAATCCTAAAATCAAAGTAAAAACATTAAAAATTCACTAACTCGGTCAAACAGGTGTACTTCCACAAGGGAAGTCAAACCAGGTGCTCTATAAAGGGTAAGCACCTCCTGTCTAGCTAGCGACACCCGCCATGTGCTTAATCAAATTTGCGAACTATGGAACGTCAATTACATCCAGAATAAGTTTGAATACAGTGACGTCATTCTCTTTACAAACAGTGATGACGGTCATATAACTTTTTAGGGCCATGCTAAGTCTAGACTTGCAATATCCCTGAGTTAACTAATTTATCTACAAGAAGCTTGCTTCGTTGTTTAAAGTTACCGTAGTGGAAACAAGCTGTACAATACCGTAATAACTGTGAAACATATACGCCATATGCATCGCAGGAAGAAGCAAAAATATTGCTGCATAGAAACCAAAGGTTGACAATCAAAAATTGGAAGTCATCAGTCATATGATTTCAAATAAGAATATTTAAGTTATTGTTTTTGAATCTTAGTATACGTTTCATGGTCATGGGGTCAAAGGTGAAGGTCACAGAATGATATAACAACTGAAATGGTTAATTATTTGGATTTTATGAACAAAATATGACATTATTATTGAAAAACTTTTTAAACAGGGATCAAAGTCAGAGGTAAAAGCTATTTTCTGGAAATTAATTTATTACTACTTTTTTTTACTTATATATATGATATATTATGCAGACACCACTGATATTAAATCATTTTTGTTTGCTGTCATTGAGTCTAAATTCTAAGCAGTAATAAAGATTTAGGTCAATGACAAATTGTGTATGCCAGGTGAGCAGACAAAGCTCTGTTATCGTTAAAATAAATAATAGAACTCTTCTCTACAATGGAAAAAAATGACAAGGATCTTCCTATTGTGTACTAGACAAACAATGTACAAGTCGAAATGTTCGTTATTTTCATATAAAAATGATTACACATGTAATTTTTTTAATTTCCTTCCTTTTAATTATGTTTCAGTTTTATTATCAATCTGTTCGTTGTTATGTGATCCAAATCCGGATGATCCTCTTGTTCCTGAAATTGCGAGGACATTCAAAACGGACAAAGAAAAATATATGCAAACTGCACGGGAGTGGACAAGAAAGTATGCAACATGATTGAAGAACATTAAGTAAAGCCATGGACATTAAAATTTTATTGGTTCTACTTTATCATCGCAACAATAAACTGGCGTTTTATTTTGTTTTTATCAAATTTTTAGACATCGTAATTGCTGTAACGCTTTTAGACAAATCCGAAATGATAAAATATGTTAAAATATTAATAAAAATTCAAAAAATAAGATGTATCTGTGTTTTTTTAAACAAAAGTGAATTAACAGTTTCCAGCTGAAATAAAATTACTTCATCTAAACAGTTCTAAATAAAAATAGCAGTGTTTTATCTGTATTATTTACATTTTTAACGAAATCAAAACTTTAAATGAGTAACTCAAAATTGAAGTCGAGTAACATGTACTTGCAATTGGCAGTAGTCGTCAACAAATGCTTTAATTTGGACACAGGATACACAACAGTACTTAACAGAAAAAACAATAAAAGGGGACTAATAGTGTTTTACGCCCGTAAAGATTTTTTTCACTTATTTTAAGGCAGCTTTGAAATGGTTAAAGAAACCGAGGTACTCGATGAAAAACCCCTACCGTCTATTTGCGAACTGTCAAGCTTTCTTGCATTATTTATTTGTTAGAATGATATTAGAACTTAGACATTGAGAGTAGTCCAAATTTTCTCTGATCCTTACACTGTATGCATGGCGGTGTAATGTGGTTCATTTTTCAACGTTTAATATTGAACCGGGGGTGCTTTTCCAACGTTGAAAATTGAGACCAAAGTTCGTGAAATATATACCCGGGGTCATTTTTCAACATACTATATATACTAGTATATTAGCGAACAAAGTTTCATACATCTTGGTCTAAACCAGTATGTGCCTAAGTGGAGGAGCTACTAACATATAACAGGTACTCTAAGTTCGGACAGGTAGACAAACAGTTTACTGAAACATATATCATTACCCCCCCCCCCCCATTCAAACCACAAAAACCCAACACCTAGAGAGAGATCAATTCATTATTATTTTCTTTTTTAACCTGTTGAATTTAGATCCGGTCTACTGATCAAAATTCCACGAACCGGTTCAGTTTTTAACAGGAAAGGGTCGTAATTCAACACAGCTGGTCTCAATTTTCAACGTTGAGAAATGAGCCCCCAAACCCCCCCCTCCCCCCCCCCCCCCCCCCGTCACTTTTCAACCCGGGTAAAAAACTTCATTACAGCGGCAGTAGGGACCCTACACACGTTTTCTTAAGCTGGCGTTTTACACCATCCTGCCACTGAAGTCCCTAAACATTTTAGAAATGACACGCAAGATAAACATTGATAAAAGACCAATTATTACAACAAAGCTTTTATCTTAGGACAAAGTATGTTAAAAATGATATTCAGTGCTGTAATTTAAGTACATATTACAACCAGATACCTCAAGTTAAACTTTTAATGGTGTAGATTGCAGTACAAGTTTAAAGTTCGAAAATCTTGTGTTACCATGCCCCGTCATCTTGCTTGGTGTCCAGTGTTGATAACTAACCTCTATATATGAAATACAACAGGCAAGCAATGAGATAATCGCAGATGTTTTAATTGAACACTACAACACTTTATTGGAGATGCCTTATTAAATACAGCTAAACTTCCAAATATCTTCAAGATATTAATATACTTCAAGATACACTATCGCCGGATGAGTTTCTGCGGTGTTGATATTTGCTGACCTCTTCCATTATCAAATCAAGACCCTCGCGATTTTCATTCAAATATCTATCAAGTTTTGTAATTTTTCTAAAGTTCCGCTAATACATCAAGTTCAAAGCAAAATGAAGCGGCGCCCTTTCCGACACCAGTTGGTATCGAAAAATTCCGAGCTTTTGATATAGAAATTGTTCTGACCCTACACAGCCGCCATGCATAAAACGTGTTATTAATTGTCAGAGGGAATTCAGTCTAGGACACTGTCGAACACCAAATTTATTTCAGTTTTCTGTATGACACTGCACGCCAGATTTATTTGAGATGCTCGTTTGACACTGCCGAACACCAAATTTATTTGATACGCCCGTTTGAAACTGCCAATCTCCAGATTTATTACAGAAGCTCGTTTGACACTAGTACTGCCGAGCACCAGATTCATTTGAGATGCCTGTTTGACACTGTCAAGAACCAGATTTTTTTCAGTTGCCTGTTTGACACTGCCGAACACCAAATTTTAGACGGTCGTTTGACACTACCGGACACCAAATTTATTTGAGACGCCAGTTGACACTGCCGAGCACCAAATTCATTTGAGATGGGTGTGTTACACTGCCGCGCACCAGATTTTTTTCAGTTGCCCGTTTGACACTGCCGAACACAAAATTATTTTGAGACGCCCGTTTGACACCGTAGAGCACCAGTATCATTTGAGATGCCTGTGTGACACTGTCGAGCACCAGCTTTATGAGATGTCCGTTTGAAACTGCCGAGCACCAAATCGTAATACATGTATATAACTGAATGCTTTCAATCAGTATAATACGGAATCAAACAATACCTACCAAACTTTGAATATTTTGAAGATGTCCATATTGGATAACTGTACTTATAACTTGTTCTGGTGAATAAAATATGTTCATTGTTGAATGAAAACTACATGGTTTCCTTAGAGATTCAACACATGGATCAAGTTATGCAAAGATAAAAGAGAACAATGAATATGTTAAAGTTTTAAAGTACTAGGTGCCTTAGAATGTTATTCAGAGTGATATAAAAGGGGTAATGAAAACAACAATGGTTCATAGGTCGCGGTATGTAGGCTTTGTCATAAGGCATTAGTTTGGATAAGTGGAGTAATGTTGTTCCTCTGGTGAAACAAAATGAAACATATAGTATCGGCTATGCTTCGTGTGGTTGTTGTTATTATTATTATTATTATTATTATTATTATTATTATTATTATTATTATGTGCTGATTTTGAATTTCTATTAAAATAATGCATTTATAATCAGATTTTGAATGCATTATTTTAACAGAAATTCAAAATCAGCATATGACATTATTATTATTATTATTGTTGTTGTTGTTGTTGTTATTAAGTTATTAACATTTTGCAATACACGCCTTTGGGTACGCTGAAAATAAAGCATTATTTCATTTTCTAAAATGCATATAGTTGTAAAATATTGCAAATACCGATACACCTGTTTAAAAAATAAATATTATGTTTTGAATTAATTTTTGATTACCTGTCATGATTTGTTTTCTTTACCTTGGAAATGATACACCACAGATTAAAAACAAGTTCAAAGCATTAGACACACGATGTACAATTTGTATTTGTTGCCGTTGGTACTTATTCTGGTGAATCTGGCATTGAACATTAGATATTAAAGCTGCATTGAGTTTTCCAAAGAAAAAATTAAAACGGTGCTAATCTAATTAATGATGTTCTAATGAACAATGTTACATTTGGTTCAACGATAAAAGCTTGAATGAATACAGATATTACAGTAATTACCCAGCCAGATGCAGCATTTGGGATCTAATATTAGAACATGGTTACATCATGAAAAACCCGGTTATTTAAACACAACTTTGAAAACGATGAAATACGATAAATTAAACATAGAAATTCGTTGAATTTGTCATTTGTGACTTAGTAAGGGATACATAACACCATTTCAATTACATCTGGATATTAATGAAGGACAATTAATGCAATTTGTCATGTTTCACCTTCGATTCATGGGTTTTTTCCGTACATCCGTGCGCATGCTCCAAGCTCATAATTACCATCGTTAAACATTGACCAACCGGTCAGATGATTCCGTTTATTTACAGCTAAAGAAATGAAATTTTAGAAAATGAATCTCACGGATCGTGGTTTGAGGATATCTATTTTTTTTAAATATTTTTAGAAAATCAAAAAAAAAAAAAATAATAATAATATAAAATAAAAAAAAAAATAAATAAAAATAAATAATAAATAAAAAAGAAAAGAAAAATAAAATAAAAAAATAAATCAGAAAATTGAAAAACTGAATGCAGCTTTAAACCTATATGGTCAATATTTGTGGAATTTTTTCCATCAATGTCTGATGAAGTATTTTATTACTTGATGTAAAATGCTGATTCCTCTGAGTTATCTAGACACTAACAATTGATCTGACGAAAAAATAAATATATTCATTTCTGTAATTAGATATTATGTTCATACAGGTAGGTGACATTACTGTCGCCATGAAATCCATCTTTCATTTTTGGAAAAAAAAATCTCTTTACTTCTCGTCAAATATTTAAAAACAAGATAAAGAATTTTATTTTTTATTACTTTTTATTTTTTTTATTTGTTTATTATTATCATTTTTTGTAAATCATCGGTGATGTCTTTATGTTTATGCATATTGGTAAATTTTATTTGGAGTTCGAATCTAATTCAACAAATGCCATGAGCTTTACAGAACTTAACGGAACTAGACTATATACTGTTAATTCAAAGAGTATTGCGCATTATAGACATGACAATACAATTTTGATATCAATCCTAAAGCGCAAGTGAGTTAACACAGCAAAAGGATAAAATAGCAGAAAAATAAGAGCAAAACAAATCATTAAATGGAATAAAAAATGAACTGAAAAGAAAAACTAAAATAAAATGTATAGTGAATAGTTTAAATTTAAATCAGGCCGCGCAAAAAAGGCATCAACAAAACCGGCTATGTAATCATAATCTGCATGTTACCACGCCATCTTGTCACCATTAAACTGTAAGGAATTTTGTCCTCATCGTGTTTTTCTCTTGGAATCTTTGCTTGATTTCATACTAAAATAAAAAATGGTATGACGTTACTGTATACATGTATAAATGACCACTATGAAGAAATGGTTCTCTAATTGTTAGCAGAAACTTCAAAAAAGAAAAGAAGACGAATTACTTATCGGATTATTTCATTATGTGAATCGACAAAATCCGAGGTGTATCGCATTATATAACCCCAACTTCCTGGTTTGAACCAAACGTCGCTGTCAGAGAGCGAAATACACACTCATCAGATAGTCATCAGATAGACACGTAAACCATGGCTATGAAAAGAATCAACAAGGTTTGTCTGTTTGACTAGATGAAATACATTTTTAAAAATAATTTAATGTTATTTTATTTTGTGATAGAAATTAAATAGGGTTAAATAGACTAGAAATTGCGTTGTTGTTATTCTTAGCTACTGCTACTTTCGTTTTCGGTTTTCTAAATTGCTGCTTTGTAACTGACTACATATCTCTCTGCATTTGTCAGCTAAACAGCTTACAAAATAGACTGTCAGTCGGTCATACAATCACATGAAAAGACTCTGTTGATCACATTAAAATAGTCATGAATTTTCATGAGAGCAGGTCAAATAAAAAAGGATTTTCCGAATTTCCCCTAGTATTCTAGGTTCAATAGAGTCGATGTAGTACAGTGATCGATAGACAGCAAGTAAAGTGCTCGTTTAAGGTTCTCTGTACCATTGACCATCACTGAATAACGTGTTTAATTAACACTTCACATGTTTGATAACAATGCTCATTTGAGGAGTGCATGAAACCTATTGAACAACTTTCATTCAATGTGAAAGTGAAAGTTTATAACACTGTGATTCAAGTAGAATAAAAAATTGATAAT
Organism: Tegillarca granosa; assembly: GCA_029721355.1. Lineage (NCBI taxonomy): Eukaryota > Metazoa > Mollusca > Bivalvia > Arcoida > Arcidae > Tegillarca > Tegillarca granosa. The sequence continues at coordinate 38,116,982 of CM056594.1, read as the reverse complement.
AATAAAAATAATAGTAATAAAAATAATTAAAAAATAAAAAATTCTCACAGAACAGTAGTAATTAGTCAAAATTTCCTCTAACCATAACACACTTGATGCCTGGTAGTTAATTTTAGGGTCAGAACAATTTTTATATAAAAAACCATGGATTTCCTTATAGCAACTGATGTTAAAAAGGGGCACAAAATAAAAATATTAGTTGGACTGTAGGAAAATAACTATAATCTTGATCCATATGGGAATGGTTATTCTTCCAATATATTTACATGTATTTCAAGAAGTCATCACCACTGGTTGAGAATTCAGATCGATTTCTTTGGTTTTGGTGTTCGCTGACCTCTTTTAACATTTTCAAAACAATACTACATTACTAGCAAAATGTTCACATTCAGGTATTTTGGAAGACAAATCATTCACTTTTTGATCAAGGTGGTTATTTTAGAAAGACTTCCTTTTTGTACCCCCAGCAATTATTCTATCTAAAATTTATGAAAATTTATTTTTCACAGAATATGCCAAATTACTTGATTGAATTATTTTAGGCACTTTCACTCAAAATTAAAATTTTAGTGGAGGGTACAAAAGGAAGTCTTTCCATTATTTTTTTTACAGTTCCACTAATATTTTCAGTCTGAAGCGAAATGAAGTGGTGCCTATATCAACACCAGTTGGTATCGTAAAATTCTAGGTTTTGAAAAAGAAATTGTTCTGTTCTCACATACAGCTGCCAGGCAGAAAGTATGTTACAGTCAGAGGAAATTTGATCTGAGCAGTAATAAGAGAAATGAAAATACAACTACCATCTGAAATAGCAATTTGTCTAAAGCTGAACAGAAGTGCATGTATTTTGTTTTTATGATGGTATGGTTAAGGTCAAAGTTCATAGTTTTCATGCTTAATTGATCTTGTGCAAGATACATTGTACAACAAAAAAAGCTAACTACCTTATAAATGTTTTGTCTTGAATCCGTAATCCTCCGACCTCATCAAAATGTTTATTAGGATATACCATAAGTTGATGTCATCAGTCTTTTGATTAAAAAGATATTTCTGGGAAATAGAAGTTGGTTGTCCCTAAACATGACAATCAATATAATTTAGTTATCTTACACTATCAGAGCAGAATAAATTATAGATATATTTTGTTATTTAAATTAAATGCAGTATTAAATTGTTAAAACTCAATTTTTCTTTTTCTAGGAAATGATAGATATCCAAAGAGATCCCCCATCAAGTTGTTCAGCGGGACCGGTAGGAGATGATAGTAAGTGTTATCTTAACCACATTCAAGAAGCTTAGGACTTAAATAAACAGCATATTACTTGATTATAAATATCTGATCTGTGAAGCTATTTTTAATTAGTAATTCCAAAATTTTAAAATATTCATCACAAATTCACAATGATTGAAATAAGTTTTCAACTCCACTTGTGGTGTGGTGTCTTTTTACTGTATAGTCAGTATTTTTTTATAACACTAATTTTTTATCAGTAATAAGAAAAATCCCATACGTGATATAAAATCATATGGTGGTAGTCTTTAAAACTTAGTTATATAAATAAATAGAAAAATGATATTGTGGTGATTGGTATATACCAATGCAGTTTTAATGAATTGGTTATGCAGAAGAGCTAAGCTTTTGTGAGTAGATATTGTTTTTATATATATGTATTTATACAAATGTACTTATAAAATTAATAAATTTAAATTAATTAAAATTAATTAAAATACATTAAAATTAATACTTTACTCTTTCTTTCTATTTTAAGTATTCCAATGGCAGGCAACTATACTGGGACCAGTAAGTATATATATATAAATAAGTATATATATATATGACACAAATCTACATTATTACTTTACTTGTTGACAATCTACTTACGCTTCCTCCTCAAAATTACAAACCTGTTTAGTATCATCTAACCAGATGTTTTTATGTATCCTTTTTTGAATAGGGTCTCTTGAGATTTTTTCACATGTGATAGAAACGATAGTAACTATTCAAAGTTTGTTCATATCTTCTGAATGTGAAACATTGAAAGTGAGTGAATGATTTAATTATTGTTTAAAGCTACTTCAGCATTATGAAATTGAAAGAATTTACCTTGGTGTCTTTTAAGTTATTTGGCATTTGTAAGTAAGTGAGTTGAAAATCTCAATTCCATGTCTGGAATGTTCCTGAAAGTAATTATCACATGTGCATATGTATTTCTTTTCTTGATCCATTGGTATATCTTCTTTATTAATATTCTTACACATATGTGACTGTGACATTTGATACTAAATTAACTTACTTAAAATGGAAATTTCCTTAGAATGGTGTGATCTTTATGCATGTCATGGTACAAAATTTGTAGTTGTTTCATTTTTGTTGACTCTGTTTATCATATTTTTTCAAATTTGTTTTCAGAAAGAAAGTCCATTCCAGAATGGTGTGTTCTTTTTAAACATACATTTTCCTTCAGATTATCCATTTAAACCACCAAAGGTATGTTCACACACACACACACACACACACACACATATATACACACACACACATATATACACACACACACACACATACACACACATGCACACACACACACACACACACACACAGAATTTATACAAACAGCATCATATATTTAAGGTGGCCTTTTGGTAAAATTGGTACAAATTAATACAAAGAGTTAAAGTTATTAAATCAAACAAAATCTGTTTTTACCAGCATAATTTCATTATAGATTCAAATTTTGATATTAAAACATATATACTTTATTAAAAATTGCTACACATATATAAGTCATAGATTACTCTAGACATTCGGAATTAGACCCTTATGTAAAACCTGTTCCGCTTTGACACAAAATAATCCGGAAGTTTGACCATCTCCCGTTCTCCATAAAAACTGTATTTTTGTGATAAGTGATAATATTTCATTGAAGAACATTTCTATAAAGGATTAATTAAAACATAACTTATTTATAATATAACAAAGGAAAATAAAAAAAAAAAGAGAATTTTTCAGAAATTAAGCTCTCAAGTGTTGAAAACGAAGTTGCACTATTTCTTTCCAATGAAGTACACTGAAATATATTTATCATTTTATCATTATCACAAATGAAATAAAGACATTTTTTGTTTCAGATAACATTTACCACAAGGATCTATCATCCAAATATCAACAATAATGGCAGCATCTGTTTGGATATATTACGGTCACAATGGTCACCTGCCTTGACAATATCCAAAGGTAAGACTTTATCATTAATTGTTAACTTTTATCAAAAAGATACAGTGAAGTCAAAGGTAAATAACAATTTTAGTCAATTTTAGATAACAAGATCAGAACAAGCTCATGAAATCAAAATCACAATTAACATAAGCTGTATTTTTGGTGCACTGTGTATATATGCATAAATAGAAATTTTAAATGACGAGTAAAATAAGAGTTGCTGCCCTTTATACAGCTTTGAGGACCAATACAAATCACTTTTATACTGAATTAATATGTTTGCAAATTACACATACAATAATGAGAATAAAGATTTTAAAATTGATATTTAAATCCAAATGTCTTGACCTATGTATTTCAGTTAACTTGTTCATAGTAAAATTTGTAAAATTAATACATTTATAAACATTTGTAAATTTAAAATTAAAATAGCAAAAGAATGAAACACAATGAAAAACAGAACGTAATAAATTATAAGGACTCAACATCATTTGAAAACAGCAGTCATAACAACAAAGGAATTAACACTAATTTATGAAATCTTCACAAAGGCGTTTTTTGTCAAGTAATTGATTTGAACAGCACACATATATGTTTGTATATGAGAAAGTTTTGGAGCTATCACAACATCTGTGGAACTGTTAGTTGCAATAGGACTTAACACCTTTCAAGACTGTGTATTGTTTGTGTATGCAATTTGAAAATATTATCTTCTTGATTTGGTTGAAATACTTTTTTCTCTCCTCAGAAAATTGTCAGTATGTCAATAATCAAGTGTTATTCAAAAATAAAGATTTATATTGTCTTATATGACATGTTTTTTCTCATTGTAGTGACAAATATGTTTTTCTGCATCACTTACTGTAATGAATCTACATTTTTTTAATTTTCAGTTTTGTTATCAATCTGTTCCTTGCTTTGTGACCCAAATCCAGATGACCCACTTGTACCAGAGATTGCCAGAATTTACAAAACAGACAGGGAAAAATATATGAAAACTGCACGAGAGTGGACAAATAAATATGCTATGTAACAACATTCATGGAACAAAACATTAACATTTTATTCTTAACATAAAATTTTGCTTTGATTAGCAGAAAACAATACCAACAAAGCTATAATGAGTTTACTACCCCAAAACATAAAATGAACCTTTTGAACAGTTTTTGTTGAATATGATGTCAATAAGTTAGTATTTTACTTGAATTACAAGTGTTTAGGTCTGAATGATTATTTTCAATTGGCCTGATAATTACTTGCGTAACAGTATACTGAATTTAACTGTTTTCCACTTAATTTAAAATTGAGTAAGCTGGAATGTCCTAGCTATTTTTACACATTTAAACAAAACAAAGAAGAAATCAAAATCGAAATCTTAATCAATTTTCGGTTTTAACATATAACTTGATTTGTATACAGGTAGTATAAAGTATGTACATTGTGGTTTTTTGTAGACTTGCTGAACAATTTTAGAGAGGAACTTTTTTAAATGGAATTTACTTTGTTAAGACATACTGATATAAGAGGCTGTACTGTTTAACATTGATATATTTTTTTCCATAATAAATTTAAGTTAGTTAAATAATGATATGATCTGGCTTATAGAATCTTATTTAACAACTTCCTTGGTAACATTTTGACATTTTTATAAAGTAATCTGTAGAATTAAGTCAAAGTGGCCTACAAGTCCCTTGTAAATCTATTAGTCCTTTGTAAATCAGGACCACTAAATATTAAGCTCATTTGACTTATAGGGTCTACTGATGGCCCCAAGTACTTGTGTTGGTGTAAAAAGAAACTTAAAAGATTTGAATATAGCTTATTACAGTTTAGTAAGCCCAGTCTTCAATGAAATTTGCTTGACCAATCCTTGTGTTTATATCTGGTCATGTGACCAGTACTTAACTGACAGTGACGCTTGTTCTTTGATGTCAAATTGCAGAAAATTTTTGTTTCTAGGTATACTGTCACATACCTAGTAACACAAATAGTGGTCCTACATTTAATTCAAATGAGCTAATATTTATAACCCATTCCCCCTGTTCATAAGTTTCAAGGTCAAAGGTTAAATGTGGTGAAGAATGTTATTAAATGTAGCAAGTACCAGTAAATGGTGATCAAAGGTTTGTTTCGATGTTGTTATTGAATGGTTGGACTGTAAATATACTTTCATCATTTTTTCAATGATATAAAGCAGAATCCAAAAAAAAAAAAAAAAAAAAAAAAAAATTGTTTAGAAAAAATTTTGGGGAATTTACTTTGGGAAAGAAAATCTTCTTAAGGACCTTGGTAATTAAAAAATTATTATTCATTTTAAATTTTTTGGTTTTCACTAATCCATGAAAATAGAAAAAAAAGCAAATTAATCCCCACTAATATTTGTGATTTGATAGTAGTCAAAATGTTTTATTGTGTGTATTTTTTAAATTTTGCTATTTAAACAAGAATTGTACAACTGTAGTAGCACTTCCTTTTAAGTTATGTGACCACTGCACGAGTACTTTTTACGTACAATATGGACAAAACAATCAACCTATTGTGTTTCTGGAAAAATTCATGTAAATGCTCTCTATATATACATATATGTGTGTGTGTGTGTGTGTGTGTGTGTGTGTGTGTGTGTGTGTGAATTTTAACAGTGATAAACTTGGTATGATTTTGAATTGCAATTTATCTACATGTATAAACGGTATTAACATTTAGGTTTAAAAAATTATTTTTTAGTAAATTTAGCCAATATTTATAAAAATTACCAATCTTATTTATTTACTTATTGATTGTATAATCATCTACTTCCAATGTTTTTTTTTTCTTTTAATAAATCTTATTTAAAATTTAAATATGTATATAAATTGTTTTTGATAGGGGACTGTGCCCCAATAAAACTAGAATATAAAAAATGTGAAAAATCAAGCAAAAACCATACTTATATACCATTTAAAAAGTTTTAAAATTTTGGTTCTCACTAAAACATTATCAGTTTTTCTTATAAATATGATTGCAAAATGTATACATAATCTAAATGTTATGCACAGATTTATAAAAATCACTGCACCAAAAACTGAAAAATGATTTTGACAATATCTCTGTCACTGGATATTTTAGTTTTAATTTATCTAGAGTTTATTTCATTGTATTTTATAAATGTTCATTTTCTATAATTACATGCAGCAATAATTCTTAGACACATTTTTTTATATGTAAATTTAGTTTCTGGGGTTTTCATTCACAGGAAGAACATCTGCAGATTACCTGACAACATTTTCTCCAAATGTCCAAAAATAAATAAATGAAATAAACATTAAATAAATAAATAAGTAAGTAAGTAAGTAAGTAAGTAAGTAAGTAAGTAAGTAAGTAAGTAAGTAAGTAAGTAAGTAAGTAAATAAATAAATAAATAAATAAATAAATAAAAATGAATAAATAAATAAATAAATAAATAAATAAATAAATAAATAAATAAATAAATAAATAAGAATGGCTTTTGCTTGATGCTTCTAATTTATTTTATTTATTAACAATTTATATTTTTTAAAACTTCTAAAGTTTTTGTTCATTACCAGAAAGAATTTGTTATTTGTTTTTTAATAAATATATGGGTATACTGTATTAGTCTGTTGTGGATTATAAATACTAATAGATACTCTTATTCATGTCAGATCATTTAAGTTTGCTTGTATGATTTTTTATAGAATTATGCCACAACTGACACAAGTTTTAGTGTCCATGTCTAACTTTAAAAGCTTTAAATATGCAGTTAAACTACATCAATAATTTTAAAGTCCTGATAGAAAATATTTGATTTCTTTCATTAAAATCGTTTGTTTTAACAGATGTGTTTTCAGATTTCTCAATAATGATTTTTATGTCAGATGTGGTTTTTCAAATTTTTAGAAACTGTTTTGGTAATAAGCTCACCTTGCCTAAAGGTCATGTATGCTTTTTTTATAGCAAGGCATCTTTTTTCTTGCATGCACTTATTACATAAAGATTTTCTGAAATTTATTGACCATTTGAAATCTGAATTTCTTTAGGAAATATATAAAATAATTATTCATATTTAAAATTTGACAGATTTAAGTAATGGAAATCTTAGTTAAGGAATGATTGTGAAACTAGGGCCTGGTATATGTTTAGTACAGAAAATCTTACTGTAAAATTTCACACTGGTACCAAAATCAGTATAAGCTTATTGTATAATGAGTAGGATTTGACAAACTAAGTAGTTTTGTTAATATTGTTTAAATGATCAATGTATGAGATACATTTTAATATTTTGCTGACTTTAATTTCTTTGTGTTGTTGTTTTATTTTAAATGTAATAAATTGTTTGTTACTAACATAAATCAATTGTTTATTGTTTGAATTGCATAGTTTGGTAATTGTAATTTATAATACACATAGTTGTTTCCATGGTGACTGGAAAATGTTAACACTGGAATCTGGATCTCAGCAGTTTTAGTTATGTTAAATGCTGTATCGAATTTAGTTTCACAGAAGATTTTTATCAACCATTTTTATCACCACTAACTTGATACCATAAATAAATGATTAAAATAATAATAAGTAAATAAAATAAATAAATGAAACTGAGCGAGTCTTTGTGGCCAAATGGACTAAGCTTGTGATTACAGATCACAGGGATTTTCACCACCTGGGTTTGAATCTCTCTAGGGCAGATTCTAGTGTGAAATGATTTGTCAGTTCACTTGCTGAAGGTTGAAGGTGGGGTGTTTTTATCCAAATACTCAGGTATTCTCCACCATTATAGAACTACCTGCTGAAAAATAGAATTGCTTTTCCAATCCAGTAAAACAGAACTGGAAGTGGTGCACGGAACTGGAAGTGGTGCACGAGGTCATACTCCTAGTGTTAACTTTAGAGTTCAAATGTTAAAAGTTTTTTATGTATTATATTTAAGAATGTATTAAAGTTTATTTGTATACATTAAGTCAAAGAAATATTACAAAATTACAAGGTTCAATATCTTATAAAAATGTAGTACTTTGTAATGTAAGATTCCATCATCTGTTCCATCAAATTATTTCACTCAACTGAGTGTTTTAATTCGCGCAGATATAAACATTTGCCATGGCATCGTACTGGAAATGAGGATTTTATTTCATGCTAGAACTTATCTCCGTCTTGTTCATGTAGTTATGATGAAGTATTAAATGTTTAAATGCCTGTCAAAGTGAAAGGGTAAAAAAGAAAAAAAAGTACTTAAATATTCTTAAACCAAGATAACAATAAACTGGAAAAATTGCAGTGACTCTTACGGAAATCAGGAGAGAGAGAGAGAGAGAGAGAGAGAGAGAGAGAGAGAGAGAGAGAGAGAGAGAGAATGAGGTTGACTTCAAACTGCACGTTGTTTCCAATATATTAGCTATAAGGTAGAAAATGTCTCTACGTTTGATAAATATTCATGTTGGATTGTTAAAACCTGCTAAAGAACATATTCTTCATTATTAAACATTGAAGTGGAAAAATTATGACATTGTAGATGTTAGCAGGGCCGTACCCATCGGACGATTGTAGAACTTGAGTGATAATAACGTTCATAGGCCCGAAGCCTGTCTAAAATTCTCAACTGAAATCATGCGATTAGGAAAATTTCCAAATAAAAATAAAGTATCTTATTACTCAATGCTCAAATATCGTCTGTAAAAGGCTTTATACTGTTTGGAAAGTAAATTTTTGACTGATATAAGCAATACTAAGGGACTATTTCTGGTTCTAACCTTTTGCAATGTCTGGAAGAGCCCTTACATTTAAAGAATCGCTGCTTTAAATGTTACATGTCCAATTTTTTCATTTTTCTTTTTAGTACATTTTTCATTTTCAAGAGAGAAAGAGAGAGAGAGAGAAGTAAACATTACGATATATATATATATATATATATATATATATATATATATATATATATATATATATATATATATATATATATATATATATATATGTTCACAATTTCATATTCGGCGATTTAGTTATGTATGTAACAGAGAAAACTGCGATGTTGGTCTCACACTTGACATAGGATTTTACATGTGGGCTAGCCACGGATTCAAATGCTGAACTTAGTGTTGGAATGTCTTGCTTGCTTTTCTTAACAAAATTGTCTAATCATGAATGTCAAGTAACAATTAAGACATCATTTTAACAAGCAACACTGTTCGAACTGAAGCTGTAGAGAAATAATCATCAAGCGAGAAAGAAATTGAAGTCATAAACGCCACAAAATAGAAGCACAACTGCATGTCGAATTTGAAACAAGTGATATCAGCACACAACAAATTAAGCACCAATGGACAAAAACAACCAACGCAATTGCAACTGCAGAAAAAACTGCAATGCACCTTTCAAGGAAATTGACTTACAAGCAGCATCATATACCAAGCTTCTGTAGCCCGACAGGACAATCAAAGCGAAGAAACATACATACATAGGACCGACAGAAAAACAAGAAACCATGGGCATTCCTCAAATACAGCGGCCAAAGATGGACTCGAACACGGGACCTTCTCAATACTAGCGGGACACTCTACCAACTGAGCTATCGGGTCACCTATCAAGCCCGATCCACTACATAACATATCAAACAAAAATGCAATCTTTGCCTAGAAGAGAAACTTTTCATTACTAGAAGTCCTAACATAGGATTATTATTTTACATAAGAAAGTCGAAGACTTTTATTTTTCTACTTATGTCATGGTTTGGTAACCAACGCAGTATCGATGTAACCAAATCGTTCCGTTTTCTTCAGCACTATTGTTATACTTGCGCTCCAAGGAAGTAGACCTGTACAAAACTGCACTCTTGGTGCTGCAAATGTATGTCTCTTTATATTCAATTTAATTTCGAATCCTAAGTTTCATATACGAATAGAAAACAACATGAACAAAAAATGAATGAATAAATAAATAAATACATAAATTAATAAATTACAAACAGAGAGTTGCGGAAGAATTTTGAATCGCTTATTTGCGGGTTGGAAATTTGCATATAGACTGAATAAAAAACGTGCATAAATAGATGAATGATCAACCATAACTACGCCACTAAATATAAATAGAAAATCTCTGAAAACAAAACCAACAAATACATTTGTCAAAGAAATAAAAATAAAAAAATAAAATAAAAAGGGTATAGTTCGCGTTGCAGAAATAGGCCACTGACTGTTCGGAAGACATCGATACTCTCCGTATGCAGTTAAATCGTCATTTTCGGGAAAACTATGTCTAAACCCAAGAGCAACATAGTTTGCCATGCGTAGGTTTGTAAATTTTAAGATTAACGAAATGCAAGGATGGAACAATATTTCGAATTCAGACTAAAGGAAAATAGTTTTAAGATACTTTATAAAGCACACTATATTTCATTCTATATTTAAATGTTATTTTCAACTTATGCACTGTGTCTCAGCTAGGACATCCGATTGATCGTTTTCGGAAAAATTCCAATAAGATGCATTGATCATAGGGATTCCTCATTTTTCTCATCCAATGAAATTAATCGAAAACATCACGTCCTAATTTCATCAAAAATGTCTTTAAATGTTGAACTGGAGTATCGACAGGAGTTTTCATTCACGATTTTCTCGGCAGTGAACATTAATTTTACTCAACTTTCACTTTCATAGAGAATTAAAGCACTTTATACATAGGTATATTTTTATTGAGTTTACATAAACGTAAATAGATTAAAATGGCACATCACCGGTCTTAAGAACTATCCATCGCACCAATAGTTAAAGCACATCAAAACAAACATGTAAAATAACAACGATGTTTTGTTCTTGTTTTTATTCAGTCTTTATTAAATGCGTATCACACGCTCCGCCAAAATCGTGTCCAATTTATAGACAAAAAATTGTCGTCAAAAATAAGAGGAAATTTAAAAATTATTTAAATTTCAAAGCAAGGGTGTCCGAAACATAACATAAATTTTTAAGAGTCTAAAAAGATAGAATGATTACGGTATTTTGACATAATATATATCATCAGCTTTGGGATAATGAAACTTACACATTTGAATGCACGTCTACACTTAATTGACAGCTTATATCACTATTACCTAATTAGCTATTATGGTGAATCAGACGTATGTCAGTGATTCAATAAAATTATCAGATTTTATCTATAACTATTGAATTTTATAAAAGTTAGGTTAGTTTACATTTTCAATTGATTTTTTCTTTAATTTATTTTATTTTAAGATTTATTTAATTATCAACATTTTAGAATATAACTATAATGATTTCCTGAAAAATCTTATTGATTTCATAATCAAGTTCATCATTTACAAGTACCACTGCGGTAGCTCAGTTGGTAGAGTGCTCGCTCCGTAAGTGGGAGGTCGTGGGTTCGAACCCAGGCCGGGTCTGACCCAAGACTTGAAATTGGGTAGTGACTGTTCTTTTGCCAAGCACTCGGTATTACGAAATGAAAGTCACGGTTCTTTCGGATGGGAACTTAATATAAACGAGGTCCCGTGTCACGGCGTGGCACGATAAAGAACCCTGCTGTATAATGCCATCAGCGCAACGCACAGGCAAAATTTCTGCACTTTCGCCTATAGCTGGCGACGTCTCAATATAAGTGAAATAATCTTGACTGGGACGTTAAATACCATTACTCAACTAAACTCATCATTTACAAGTGATTCTCATAATGTTATCGGTGTCATTGCCAAGTACTAGATTATATTTATACAGTTTTCTCTGTAAACATAATTTGTATTTCTCTAAGTTTACCCCCAAAAGCTTTGTGCTCTCCTACTTTTACGAATGCCCACGGGAAATGTCGTTGATAAATTTTATGTTGTTGAACGATTGACACTTGCTGTTTTCCCGATGATTTGATAGTGATAGACACTGATAGTAAGTAATTCAACCATGTAAAATAAACATTTGACTTTTATTGTTATGTATGTGAGAATGAAATTTTCTTGGAGAAATAAAAATAACATGGTCAAGATACTGACCTGGAATAATCTTTCTTAAGAAACAAATTAAAATTTGTAGACTATGAAATTGAAATCTTCTACTGAAAGTCTGAGAAAGAAATATTGTTAATCAGTTTACGAAAGGTTACATCTGAAGCTATACGACAAGCGTGATGACTTCAATTTCTCTATTGTCAACTTTATTTTTTTTTTTATCTAATCAGAGGTGTCTTTAGCATCAATCAAGGTTTCTTCATAATAAATTTCACACAAACTGGAGAAACAATTCAGGGATGCTCTACAATTGCAATTCAAGTTACATTTTTATTACAAAACACAATGTTACATATTTTTATTATTCCATTTGATACATTCTGCTTTAAATGAAACCAAATCAGTCATCAGAAACTACAAAAGTTATTTTGTCTGCTTTTGCTGTAACAGTCATCGTTGATTAAATTTTAAGCAAGAATTATCCAAAGCAAAATCATTTAACTTGGCACATTGGTTTCAGAATGGAGTGGAGTAATGATGTTTTACACACCAGTCTAGATTATTTCACTTATATTGAGGTAGTCTGTTCTTGAATAGTGGAAAAAAACAGCCCCCCCCCCCCCAAAAAAAAAAAAAAAAAAAAAAAAAAAAAAAAAAAAAAAAAAAAACAAACAAAAACCACTGACGTTTGAAGAGCAAACTCTCACACTAGCTGCCCAAGCAGCATTTAAATCTAGGGAGTGAGAGCCACTGTGATCTGTAAATGCCATTAGGACCATTTAGACACCAAGACCCCCCATTTAAATTGGAGAAAATTAGCTTGATATTTTTTGAAAAGATGAACCAGGTAATTTAAAGCATTATGTATTTTCATGTCATAGACATCATGTCACGTAAGTAAAAAAATTTTGACTTGGGTGTAAAACACTGTTTCTCCACTCCACTCGTCCAAGTACAGATATTAACCTGGTTACCAGACTTTCATCACTACTTGCTTCGTTCAGCACAGCCTGTGCTTTGATTTTGAATATGTAGCTTACGAAACCAATATGTAGAGTATAAATGTCATAACCGTAAAGTCTCACACACACACACACACACACACACACACACACACACACACACACACATATATATATATATATATATATATATATATATAGTCGTGAAGACTTTTACTAAAGTGAGCATTTTGGGTTATTATCTTACAAATCAGATTTTAAATATGACTTATAAATGTATTTTACCTTACACTAACACAACTGTGTAAAGAAATTATAATGTTGTACATAAACTATAAGTATTTATTGTCTTTTTATGTAATGTTGACGAGACATCAAAATAAAAATGTCAATAAAAATGTTAACAATAGTAATAATGAAATGAACAAGAATTGCACACAATGAATGACTAATCGGATTTATTTATAACATTAAATTTTTTATCAATTTTTAATTTTTTGTTTCATACATCTTTAACCTTTTAAATATGTCTTTATGATTAAAAATTGACAGTTATTTAAGCGACTCAACTTTTTAAAATAATTTTTGTGCATACAAGATGGTAAAGTTTGGCACTGTATCTGTTGTGTGTTTGACATTTTTCACATGCATCTCGGCTCAGCATATTAGGTCAAACGTTGCTGTTTATGCTAACAGAGTTATAAACAGCATTTATGAAGTATTGCGGTTTTATGATAGAGAACATATGGATGTAAATCTAGACGCAGTGAGCGGAACCAGAATAGTTGAAGGTAAAGAGAGAGAGAGAGAGAGAGAGAGAGAGAGAGAGAGAGAGAGAGAGAGAGGGGGTGGCCGCATAGTTTATCAGGGATATTGTGAAAATGTTGCAAAGGTAATTTTTTTGATTTCAGGTGTCTTTTTAGATTGATTTGATAAACTTCTGTTATATGTTTTAATTCAAAAGGCTTACTAACTTCCAAAATAGAACTCAATTACACTCAATATAAAGCAATTACACTTTTAAACATGTTCAGGAAATTGCACGATTTAAAGCAACGAACGATCGCAGAAAAATGAGATAAATATGTTGTGTCGGTTTTGGTTGCCATGAAATAAGCATGTTGTTGTGTCGGTTTCGGTTGCCATGAAATAAACACGTTTTTGTGTCGGTTTTGGTTGCCATAAAATGAACATGCTGTTGTGTCGGTTTTGTTTGCCATGAAATAAACACGTTTTTGTGTCGGTTTTGGTTGCCATAAAATAAACATGCTGTTGTGTCGGTTTTTGTTGCCATAAAATAAACATGCTAATGTGACGGTTTTTGTTGCCATAAAATAAACATGCTAATGTGTCGGTTTCGGTTGCCATGGAATTAACATGTTAAAATTTTGTTTTGGTTTTGTTTGTCCATGTAATGGTATGTTTAGTCGGTTTCAGTTTCCACAAAATATACATTCAGATTCATTTTTTAAATAAAAATATTGCTTTGACTCTACAGTCGTCAGGAATAAGGTATCTATGAGTCATAGAAAATTCGGACTGGTAATTACCCACAAACCAATTCATAAATACAATATCTTTGTCTTTAGTCTTGTCAACCTATTTCCGTTTCTGTTCAAAGAGGGTAATAGTGTATTGTATAACTACCATTGTTGTCAAGTGCAGAATTTTAAATAATACTATTTGGAAAAATTCAAAATTCTGCACATGACAACACAGAAACACAGTAAAATCAAATTGCTGTATTTAAAAACGGTACAATGTAAAGGTTCAAATTGAAAAAGTGTGGCTGTTAAAAAAGAAGAAAAGGACTCTCTATCCTTCTCACTGAATTCATGTGAAGGCAAAAGGCCGAGTGGCGTAAACCTTTAAACTTAAGGCGTTTCACCGTTGTTGGCTTGATCCCGGTTGACCTGCGAGTGAGAAAGGTGTTCCTTGTCGTAGTATTTTACTAGTTGGCTCGTTACTAGTATAATGGACCCAATGGTCTGCGATGTTTATCTGCGAAATTACGCACGAATGTATAGTACTCACAAGGTCGCCATAAGTGCGCAGTTAAGAAACATTTGCACAATCAAGCACCACACAAATTTCTGTCAAGATCATTGCTCGAGCTTAATGAAAATTATCCGGCATCGCTGAGAAAATTCTTTTGTGACGTCAAACATCATTCTAAACAACCATTCAAGTGTAATTAGGTGCACTTGTGTTTATCTTTTGAATCCTAGAGTTAAATCGTACTCGGCACGTGCTACCACAAAAAAGGTTGACAGTTAAAATGTCATTTTTAGCTTTTTTTATATTATCTTAACATTACCACAAACAGTTTGTATTTTATGACATCAAAGCTTATAACTAAAGCCTAAAACAATAAAATAATGCAGGCGCCAAAATCGTGCAAATCCGGTTTTTTTTTTTTTTTTTTTTTTTTTTTTTTTTTTTTTTTTTTTTTTGTAAAACTAATATTTGTTTTTTATGATCGGAAATATACATGCGAGAACAATTAATTCTTTTTCATTAAACCGCCATTGAATTAGATATCCTCATCTGTTATGGCGAGATATTTTGTTTTTCTGCTTTTAACCTATTTAATATGCTTTACAAGTACCAACTCTCAGGGTCTTACAGAAAATCATGTTTATGTGAACCGACTACTGGACAGTTTGCATGCGGCGATAAGTTTTTACGAAAGAGAACACATGTTTGTTAACCTTGATGCAATAACTGCTGGAACTAGAGTTGTAGAAGGTAACGAGAGAGAGAGAGAGAGAGAGAGAGAGAGAGAGAGAGAGAGAGAGAGAGAGAGCCGGAGAGAGTTGTAAAAATGATTACATTTCACAGTTCGGAATTAAAAGGTTTCCATGTCATCTCGGCACATTTTATGAACTTTTCAAATCAATTAGCTAAAATTATTTTTAATTAACTGAAGACTCGTTCGTAAAGTGACTTGGAAAATTACATCACACGGGTCAATTTTACAATGTACACATACATGTAGAGCCGTAAAGCTTTTGATGAATAAAACACTCATCAGTGTCTTCATGTAAAAAGGTATTTATTTACTTTATACATGTATAATAACTACAGAATTCGTTTTGATAAACTAGAAGATAGTGCTTTTTAATTTTCTTTGATAACTTGTCTGTGATATAACTGGAATTTATCAATTTATCAGGTCTACTTCTTCTTTTTGTAATTTTAAAATATCAATTTTCACATTTATTAAATTACTTATTGATACAATTGTACCTTTTACTATTTTCCAGCCGCCGATAGCTGCAAACATCAACCCTCTCACTTTGTTCAAGATTTACAGGTTAACAGATATGTGGTCTTATTATCATTATAGGGATACACGTTTTGAAATTCGCAAATTCTTCTAAACATGGAGAACTGTTTTTACTATTCATTTTCCATTTCCTGTCTTTAAAATTTCACTACATCATAGATTGATGTTACAACTGCGCACTAGTATTGCAGCCAACATTATGGGCATGAAATATTGCCAGAATTTAAAACGTTTTGAATAGAAAGTACGTAGTTATTAACGATTAAAATTTACACAACTTACACGAGTTTTTCTAAAAACTACGATTCACAAAATTTGTAGTACCTTTGAAGGCACATGTGAAGGGACTATTTTAGATGAGCTATTTTGACATCTTTTCCAGCACAAACCAAGGTACTATATAACAAATTATTAAGAAGTGGGAGCGTAGATTGGTTTACCTTGAGGAGACTTCAACAACTAAGTAATTTAGCTAGAATAGCCAGTGAGAAAGCTATACCTTATTTAATACGTGACTCACCGCAGTATTATAGTGGTAAGATAACCTTTACTTGTGTTTGTATACAGATTTGTTATATACCATTTTTAAAAAATATATATATTTGTTAAAGAAATAAAAGTGTGTATTTTTCGGGATGTAAATACGTATCGCTTCTTCAAGTTCATCTTAAAATGGTCATAATTCGCTGACCATTTAAAGTATATGTCCACCAAAAACAATTAACATCTGTCATTTTCTTAAGCTTATTTAGTCTTATGTAATGTGATATTTGAACACATTTTTTTTCTGTAAAGCACAAACGCTTAATATAAACCTTTGCATATTTGTTAACAGCTAATTTAGTTGTTGATAAAACCGGTAATTATTTTTGAAAAAATAATTAAAGCTTTGTATATATGTATGCATAATGTATTTATCTTCAGTTTTACCTTTTGCCTCTTTTCATTAATATACCTTTATTGTTTCACTTTCTTGGTTGTGTCGGCTATTGCCAGCGTGTTTTCAGTTTCAAAATTTACCAGGTTTTATAAGTATTCCTATTTAAAACTTTAATATGGGTTAAGATAAGATTAATTCTAGCTAGACAGGAGGTGCTTATCCTTCCGGAGCACCTGGTCTCACTTCCTTGGTGGACGTTCACGTGTTTAACTAATTTTGCCAACTTTTCAAAGTTTTACTTTGTTTTTTGGACAAGGACTGGTATGTTTATTTTATTTCTCTATTAAAATCTAATCTGATGGCTAAATAAAGTTCATTATTCGTACATTTTATTACTTATAAACTAAAGTTACGAAATAATTTTACAACCTCCAACTTGTTATTATATGTATGCTTAGATGCCTATTCATTGATAATAAAGTCCACGTGACCTTAGAAAGATATTCTTTCCTGGCTTAGATTTCCAACCTATATTACAAAGTGGATTTTGGGAGTTTGATGCCTCGTACAAAAATTTACCACGGACGTCTCGTATATGGGTGTTTTCTGGAAGTCGTGACCACCTGATGGATGGAACTACAGATCACTGTATCGGTGAGCTACTTGGAACCGGGTAAGTATACACAGAATACGGATGGTGATCGAGTTCATAGCTTTCGTCTTAGACATGGGCGACATCAATGACTCATCTATAAATGTAATAACATAAATATTTTCTATATGTATTAATTTTTTTTATTTCTTTAAAGATTTTGACTTAAGCTGTCGACGAGAGAACATATAACCAGGTGAATCATTATTAGTTTTTTTTAGTTTGATGTGTCCCTAGTTTATATAGGTATTACCAATTAATTAATTCGTCAAGCGAACTAACAAACTTTCTTACTCTAGAAATTACCTGAGCGGGATTTGAACCTAGGCGGTGAGAGGCGCGTGTTTCAAACCACTCGACCAGTTGCCGAGATCCCCTTTTTAACTCTTGAGACCTTTTTGTTTGGTTAAAGGTGGCTCTTTTTAATGATGACCGTAGTATAATACACTTCGTGCTATGATAAAATGTAAAAATATGAAAACTTAAGTAAGCTGTTCAGATGAAGTACTGAACGAATCTTTTCAATTATCTATGTAGCCTAAGGCAGACATGCTTGAAATTAAATGCTCTTGCACTATGTTTAAGGTCTCGACAAAGATGCAGTATAACTCCCACATGTTGGAGAAACATGACGACACCGGGTTTTCATGGATATTCGCTGTCTCATCAACAGATATATCTGACAATTGGAGAATTGGTAATTTACAATCTAACATTTCAATTTATTTTATTTTTAAAAAGTTTTTTCAAGGTTTTTAATTAACAGTAAAATAACAATGTAAAGTGAAAATATGATAACTAAAATTTTGACAAGATAGAAGTTTAAAACACTTCCGACATTTAAGTCTCAATTGTTAAAAAACTTATTAAAAATATTTTAAAAATTCAGGGGCTTCATCAATGTCTTATATGATTTTAGTGTAGTTGCCACAATGCAATGGAGCGCATGCGTATTTTTCATCGACAGCCTACAGTTAGTTACATATCTTCAGAAATGTGTGCCAATATGTTAACTGAAGCACGGATCATTGCACAGAATGGCTATCAAGTACATAGAAGAGACTTGTTTATGGAGATACGTATGTTTGTTTGTAAATTCCTATTTTTGTTCAGTCAGGGAGCTTTAAAAGTTCTTCAGTTAATTACGGTAAACCACTAAGGAATTTTAGATGATTAGATGGTAGAGTGCTCTCTTTGTATGTCAAAGGTCGAGAGGTTTGAATCACAGCCTGATCCGACCAAGGCTAAAAAATAGGTAGTAATTGTTCATTTGAAATGAAGTTAATTGTTCCTGCATCTGGCATTGAAAAAGTTCACGCCTTTGTCACTATAGACGTGGGACGTTTATGAACACTTAGGGGCCCTCATATCTCATTGTCCTGAGTGTATGGTCAAAATTTCTGTCACATCGTCTAAAGCTGGTGACATCCCGATATTATACATAACACGTGCTTGACTTAGATATAAAACCAAATTTAATTTAACAAACAACTGACTAATCAATCAATCAATCAATCAATCAATTAATCAATCAATCAATCATTATTTTATTAAAGTGCATGAATATGGGCACCGGTTGGTGTGCGGAATTCTAGCATTTAAGTTTGAACTAGAACCACTTGCAGTAATTTTTTTTACCAGTATCTCATAACTTCCGGTTTCATTTGCGATTGCCATCCAGTGGAGAACTATAAGCATTTCAATAGATGATTTACGATACGATCCACCTAAAGGGAGGAAGTTTTAGTTTGGTCGTTGAATTTATAGACTACTGCATAATATTATATTAACCCTCAGTTGGAATGCTTTTATCATTTTTGATATACATTCTAGTAAATCCAGGTTGTTATATTTTTTTTTATCAGAAAATTGTTTAGACAGAGGTTTAACCAATTAATCATTTAGTTATGCAATGTCAGTTTTTTTTTAAAATGGTCTCAATATATGTACATTTTGTTTTGCCTTGTTTTTCCTATTTCGTACGCTTTTGGTGTCGTATTGTTGGTTCTATTGGCTGTTGCCGACTACAAATGTTAAAGTACAAATTACTTACCTCTATTACAATAAAATTGCAGTAAAACATCGATTTAACCATTCCGAAGATGATTGAATAGGTGAAAAACCCAAATTTTAAAAAGCTGCAGATCTAGTTGTTTCAAGATAAGTAATACTTATTTTGCATTCGTTATAATTTGCACTCGGCCTACAAGGTTAACAAATAATTGAGAAGTAACATGCAGTTGCTCTCTTTGTTGCATAACAGTTTCTATGTGAAACAATCAACTTACTGTTATTTCTTCAGATCAACATCTAATATCGCTCTTCTATCGTTTCAGTTGAATTTTGTGGCATGATAGGTATACGTGAAACATTTAATAAAGAATGGTTAGATAGAATGCTGAGTTGGCAAAATCCAATACATGGATGCTTTACCGACATACCTCACTGTAAGTATAATGATTGTGAAAACCACGTTTTAACTTATATGGCAGAAATACCATTTCCTAAAAGTAACTAATGCAGCTGCAGTCTCCTTCTTCTAACATATAACGATTATTACCAATCGGAATTTAATATCCATATGGAGATATAAGGCTATTGATAATATAACCCTTGGGACTCTTCTTGTTGGTTAAGATCATAGGCTAGTTGCTTAGCTGCACAGTATCCAGGTGCTTCTTGTTTAATCTTTGACCCAATATACTGGGTCCTATTTTATTTCAAAATTAGTTATATACTAGTATATACCTTTTTATACATCATATATATTAACAGCTAGAATGTATTTTTAATGTAAAATTGTAAAAGTACAGAAAAAACTTGCTATAGCGACCACCTCTGTATACCAACTCCATTTAGACCTGTAAAAAAGCCTGATGTCTTACCTCACATGAGTGGTCCTAATATTTACAGGTTATACTGTAGATATCAGTCTTTGTCAAGTGAATCGCATATTAGCTTTATTATTTCTAAATGCTATATTGAACGACCAAAGCATACGGCTCAGTTGGTAGAGCAACAGACAACGGATACTTTTCGTTTCACATTGTTGCTGACTAAACCGTAAGGATAATGAGTCTGAAGGACAACAATCTCTAAAACTGAAGTCTAAGTAAGCTAACACAGAAAAATCGACTTGCATGTAGGTAAGAACAAAGCAGACGATTGTAATATCTTTGTAGCCTTTTGATAACCTCCTGGCAATATCACCACAGTGCAAATATAAAGATTTGCCGATGCAAGCCTAAAACTTAAGGGTGCCCTATATAGTGAATAGTAATTTATATGCCATGTGCAGAATTATATAATTTTTACCTAAGGAAATGTTTAAAATTTTGCCTTATACATATTATTTTTCTTTTTATGTTATTTATTTATTTATTTATTTATTTATTTATTTATTTATTTATTTATTTATTTATTTATTGCAGTTTCATCTCTTGTCAGGAAAAAGAGAGCAGAAAAACGTCACAGAAATGGCTGCCTATCTCACATGACAGCAGTTGCCGTAGGAGCATTAACGCAGTACTTAAAATTTCTGTTACAAATGGTGTAATACTAGTTTAACACCGAAAGTATTAAAAAACGTCTAAGTTGCTGATACAATAAAATTCCAGATACCTAATTTGTGTTAAGTTTTAAATAATGGGAAGAAGGTCAGTTAATGTAATTGTATTAGTAAGCTGTAATACATCAATCATTATTACTTTTAAATAGTACATAGTTCGAAGTTGACATGTGTTGAAATTTACTGAATAAAGATGGCTATAGAAAACTGTTTTCTGGCAATATCCAGACCCATCAAAACATACCACAACAAAAGAGAATTTGAACGAGATATTAGAGAATAAAGCAAATTACAAACTGATATTTGAACTCCCGACTCTGGACGTACATTGACATAATAATAATGGTTAACAGTTTAATCATTCATAATGTACGTTGCTGATTGCTTCACTAGTGGGCGTTGATAGTGTACAATATTACACATTATTTTCTCTAAAGGGCGCCTGTTCTCATTTCCGCTAATATCACTGATTCTGAATGAGGTTTTGTACAAAGGATTGTACAAAAAATTAAAATGAGGCTTGTTTTGTTATATAGTTCTTGCAAGTCTTCGGTAAGATAGAATTACGACTTTCTGTTTTACATGTGGCAGGTGTCGGCTTCCGTATAAGTCGAGACATTTTCTATTTTTTGAAAATAATAAAAAATTCAAAAAAGTAAATCAAATAAAAGAAAAATAAATATATGAAAAAGAAAAACTTTTTTGAAAACTGAAATTATTTTTTTTAATTATCTACTCGGATAATGTTTGAAAGACCAGGCAAATAAATCATTAAGCAAGTATACTGGATAAATAGTTTATAAAAATGTTCATTACCGGATGTTTTTCATGTAAAGAGATTTTAATTACAGTGTATAAAAACGTACATAACAATTCATGTTTGGGAACGTTGAAATTTATAGACTCCTTAGTGACAAAGATTATTAATGGGATACATACAACACATTCGTTTTAAATATTTACTAACGTGAATTAAATAATCCTTGTTCAATTTTTTTTCTTATTCCAAAATATCAGATTGTATTAATTACGAAATCATGCAAAGAAAGATGTAAGGACTCCCTAGTAGTGTTTCTTTAAATCGATTAAACATGAGAGTTGTTTCACGTCAAATGGAGACAAATGTAACGGAATCATACTTGCAAAGTAGTTATGACGCCCCGTTGGTTTTTCTATATATCGGTTTAGAACAGTTAATAAACATATTATAACGAAATTATATTTAAAAACGTGATGATGCCCCGTCAGATTTTTCTTCTAGAAGAGTTGTCAAACGCTGATAGAAGACAAATACATGTATAATGAAATCATGCTTTCAAAGACGTTATAACGTCTGTCAGTTTTTCTTAATATTGGTTCGTTAGAGTCTAATGCTAAATGAAGACAGATATAAGAAAATCATGCCTGAAAACGTCATAACACCCAGGCAATTTTTCTGAAATATCAGTTAGAGTTAGCTCTTGCTAAATAAACAAAAAGAAAAAAATAATGGAATCATGCTTACAAAAACTTGTAAAGCCCAAACAAGTTTTTCCATTTTTGTCAGTAGAGTCGGCTCACTCTATTAAAGACTTCTATGCTTACATTGACCTAATGGCGCCATAGTAGCATAGTAGGTTTTTTTTCTAAATCGGCTTGGTAGAGTCAACTACGGCTAAATTGAGACTAACATAACGATATCAAGCTTACAAAAAAAAAAAAAAAAAAAAAAAAAAAAAAAAAAAAAAAAAAAAAAAAAAAAAAAAAAATCACAACCCCATTGATTTTCTATATATTGGTTCACCACAAAATGAAATATACTATAACAAATTCATGCTAACAAAGAAGTAATGACTGCCAGTAAGATGTCTAAGTACATGTATCAGTTTATTATAGTTGGCTCACGCTTAAACAAAACTTATACATGTATAACCAAATCATGTCAACAAAAAAGTGATGACGCCCCAGGGACGAAATGCAACAGAAACAGGTATAAAATATTCTTGTACATGAGTGAAATTGGGAATTCGTATTATAAACCAGTATTCTTAATACGATATATTTGCTTTTTCTTATTTTGTGCACTTTTCTGTTGGCAAATGTTGGTTTCAACTTTTGTGCTGCTAATCAAACGTTATTTAGTTTCTATATGTCTTTTCATACGAGTTGAGTTGAGTTAAGTAATGGTGTTTATCGTCCCAGTCAAGAATATTTCACTTACATTGAGACGTCGCCAGCTATAGGCGAAAGTGCAGAAATTTTGCCTGTGCGTTGCGCTGATGGCATTATACAGCAGGGTTCTTTATCGTGCCATGCCTGCCATGACACGGGACGTCGTTTATTTTAAGTTCCTATTCGAAAGAACCGTGACTTCCATTCCGTAATGCCGTGTGCTTGGCGAAAGAACAGTCACTACCCACTTTCAAGTCTTGGGTCAGACCCGGCCGGGGTTCGAACCCACGACCTTCCACTTACCGAGCGAGTACTCTACCAACTGAGCTACCGCAGTGGCTTCTTTTTTACGAGAATCCATTGCATATGTCTAGGCTTATAGATCTAGAGATGCAGTAGTAATGTTAATTTTAATGTAAATGTGTGGATAACGTTATTGCAACGTTTAATATATACAAGTCAATACAAACAAATTTATCTCAATAATACATTCATTCTGAATAAAAAATATTCCTCATTCAACACGTTGGGTCAGAATGTTTGGTGTTAAAAATCATACAAAATCATTTTTATACAAATACATGCAATATCACTCTTAATGAATTAAAAATAACTTTATTAATTTTTTAAGTTTGTAGTGCTATAAAATGTTTTAGATGGCAAACATGGTATGGTCACAATTTGCAGTTCATACGATGACCATTTAAATGTCTAGACTTTATAGCTCAAGACGACCTTTGACGCCAAAATAAAAAAATTCAAAACTACAAAATGTAAACATTCAGTACAAAACAGCAATTAGGTAGGTTTCTTCCTGGTTGATAATTGTTTTGAACTAAGAATACATATTCCCTTGAACATTAAAAACTTAATTTAATATTTTGTAAATAGATAATAATCAGTCATTAAGATAATCTCTAAAAAGATTGTCTAGTTTTTATATTTTTCAAAAACAGATGAGAGATTGAGCGGTAAACAGAATTTTTCTAGGAATTATTTAGATTAATCAATTATGGGGATATTAATTATTATACTGACATTAGTTATCTGTCTTCATCAAACAGAATTAAGTCAGGCTCAATCTGCAAATGATACCAGTTTGTACCTTGATAGAACTTTAAATGCATTAACTAATGCACTATTATTTTATGATCGGGAACACAGGTATGTCAATTTGGATGCTGTGGGATGGATGAGGATGGTCGAAGGTAAGATGCATGAAAGTTTTCATGATGTCTAAGAAAACATTTGTCATTGAAAAAAATTAATTAGGCAAAGTTGAAATGTAACAAGTGAAGAAATAGTACTTTAAGTCTTGTCAGGAATATTTCATTTACATTAAGACGGTTCAAGGATGGTGGTAATAACAGGGGTAGAGTATTCGAAAAAACCACCGTCTTTTGGCAAACACACTGACACACTTTCTGAAACAATAATTTGAAAAGCAATATATTTTATCGGTAGATGTTAGACTTAAGGGTGGTTTTCAACGGTAAGCGCCAACACACTCACCATTTGACCGTTTTGGATTCAGTCTTGTGGTACCTAGTTTCAAAGAGATCAAATATACCGTTCATATAATCTGTCTCTTTAACCTCTTTCAAAAACATTACATTTACCTAAGAAACATGTGTTTTTTATATAAAAAAGTCAGGTTTGCGTTTCCCGATTTTATTTTACAGTTTTTATTATATGCTATATAAAATAATATAAATATTTAAGTAATTAATCTCTCATTCTAATATTTATCGCTCAGCTTGAATCACTCCAATAAATTGTCAGGTGGTTGTTATTTCTCATTTTATTGATGGAGTAATATCAACTTTCAAGAAATGGTTTAATTTTAAGACTAAATTAGAAAACAAATGGTTTTTGTTTTTGTAAACTCTATATATATCAAATTAAACAGATTAAAAGTTAAATTAAACCTATGTCATATTGCTTTTATTGTATAGAATATTAATGTTTACGAGAAATAATTTTAGCTTTATGCTATTTTAAGCTCCGCTTAAAACGTTTCCTAGAAATATTGCGTTGTGCTTTATGCATCGTTCCTCATTTTTGATGTTATTGTAATATCAGCGTTTCACCATTTGTTTAATCTGTATTTTTAAAGATATCAAACCAAATAAAATTTTTAACTGTTTTATGGCATGTGCAGAATTTTGATTTTTCACAAAAAGAAATTTTCTAAATTTTGTAATGTGCA
Source organism: Tegillarca granosa (assembly GCA_029721355.1). NCBI lineage: Eukaryota > Metazoa > Mollusca > Bivalvia > Arcoida > Arcidae > Tegillarca > Tegillarca granosa. The sequence goes on along the minus strand of CM056594.1, from coordinate 38,091,113 downwards.
GAATTCTGAATACATGTATTTCTTTCTGTAATAATTCGAAATTCTCCACACTTAAACCATTGCTTTATTAGGTCAGCTTACCGTACTTTTACGAAGAATCATATCAAATCCTGAAAACTGGAATATAGATATAGAAAAGATCAACAGAATAAGAAGTATTGTTGATGTAGCAGGGATTGTCAGTGATAAAGCTATTCCGCATGTGAGACAAAACACGCCGAGGTATTACCAAGGTTAGAATATTGTCCAATTATAATAACTGAAGGCTTTAGGTTTATAAAAAATCTTTTAACCATAGGAAACAGCCAAAAATTACTATGGAAAGTAATGACATAAATTTAGAAAGTTATGTATTAGAAAGCCGTGAGCTTAAGTAAAAAAAAAAACTTTTTCATATTTGTTCTTTAATGTCATTTATACACTAAATTTTCTTTAGCTTTCGTAATGTATTTATTCCGTTGTTTTAGGAATACAGGATACCCTGCCCAATAATAAAAGGTTTATACTTATGTAACAAACTGACCTGAAACTGAAATCACGTACCTCGAATTTACTCTCGACAAAATAGTATTTTTTTATGAACCAAAAATTAGACACCACCAAATAAAGTGGTTACAAAATAATTATTTCTTTTTCTTATTGAACACAATGTACAAATCTAATCAGCACTGCAGCAACCGCTTTTACATAGAAGTTCATTTTTTAACAATCATTTAAACATATTGTTATATTATTCGAATTATGGTGTCCTTGTGAGGGGAATTTGAGGAAAATTGATCATTGGGAAAAAATGATTATATCGTTTTATCTTATGATATAAGATTATATGTCAACTTGTTTACGATATTTTTGAATTGATGAAAAACCGTATCACACGCAGATGACACAGTCATGTTTTATCACTGGTTTGTTTAATTTTTACAGGTTTCCGCGTGATGCTTAACCAAGGATTCTGGGAAATCAATTACAGTTCACGTGACATACCATCGTCGTTTCGAATATTTCCGTACAGAGCCGATGAAGGTATCGATGGTAGCACATCAGACAACTGTATAGTTGAACTTCTAGGAACTGGGTCGTGAGTATTTGTATATTGTATTTAACGAAACCAAAAAATTACAACATTCAGTGTTTGTTTTACAATAGAGGAAACAGCCAAATAACTCAAAACAAGAAAAAAGATATTGGGATAACTGATTATTAAGTTCACGACTATGATCGGACATTGGAACAAATATAAAACAGTGGTGTTTTAGCCCTATAATGTCAATAAGGACCACTGTTAAACATATTTAATCTTTGTCCTTTAATACGCTTGATGTTTATAACCACCAATTGTCAGGGTGCTTGGTGTGACTGATGTCAGATGGATTTGCCGTCGTTTTCGCCGTTTTCCATCGTAATTGCTCGGAAATTGTTGAGCAAGCTAGACAGAACCATAAATGTTAAAAGCTTAACATATTTGGTATCATAGGAGTTTTTTATATGGTAGGTTACCATGAACTTTTCATGCATTCCATAGCACGCATAAAAGCTTCAAGATAGAATCTTTTGAGTTTATACGTTCGTTTTTAACAAAAATACAAAAACGAAGTAGAGTTTTTAATCTAATCTTACAGTAAAACCATATTTGGTTACTATCTGTACATTAAGACATCATTAAAATTGTTCCATGGTCTCTTGCTTTATATTTCAACCAAAATGAATCGCTTTACAGATATCACCGTCTAAACAGTCAGTATTTCAAGTAAACTGTTGGAGATCTTGTATTATTTAATAACGCTTGTAAGTATTGCTGTTCACTTAAAATTTTTCTCCCGTTTTTAGAGGACGCCCACCATGTGATATAACACCTTCTTGTTGGGTATCCATGACAACACCGGGATATTTCGGATATTCCCTGTCACATCAGATATATTGGTTGGAAATAGCAGAACTCGTAAGAAAATTTATATTTGACTTTTACAAGAGACATTCCTTAAAACGTTTACGAGAATAAGACAACGTATACATAAAGTCACAAATCACGCTTTTCACTTGTTAAATTATATACGCTCGTACCATCTTGATATGTTTGTTAAAAATGAGTTTCGATAATTAAAACCGTTTATGCTATTGCTTATTTATAGATGTAAATCGTTTATGATTCTTTAGTTGATAAGACGTGAAAAACGTTACCTGTAAAAGAAAATTCAAACCTTCGTTAAGATGTAGGTCGACTAACAACAAACACATATTTATTCTTGTTTATAGAATGGATGTGCCAGTCAGATGGAAACTTTACGACAGCAGTATGGTCAGCCATCGATTCCAGATATTCAGACGGGGCTGTGTGCCAATATATTAGCCGAGACACAAGCTCATAGCAAATGCTGGGTACCCAATGCACAAAAGGGATCTATTCATGGAAGACTGTAATTCTATTTTTATACGTCATAAAAACCTGTCTTTTGTTATTTGGTTGCATAGGTTTTAAGTTAATGCCAGTGTTAATAACTTTTCACTATCTTGAACCTTTGACTACATTCTACACACAATGTTTCACATATATGTCGCATGATTACTCACTCCATCCATACTTGTAAGGGTAAAAAAAGAAAGATCTGCGGCGCAAATGGTGTCATTGACCTGTTTGCTTTATTCAAAGCTCAGATTTGCTTTTCTTAATTTTTATTTACACTCAATTTGTATTACAATAATCGGAAATTTATTTTTAATTGGCAATATACTAGTACTAAAAGATCTCGCAATGTTAGTAGAAATCCCAGAGAGCACCTCCTGAGCATATACATGTACATGTACTTTATGAGTAAATGACTTAAGACTGTTGGAGTCCAATCCAATTAAAGGTTATTTATTTTAATTTACGGAAGCCGATACGTGCAATCGAAAACAGAAACGTGTTTATGAGTCGTAACTACTACTAAGTCTTCTCGTTATTCCTACTTAGTTATCTCGTAATTAGTACTTAATTATCTCGTAATTAAGTACTTAGTTATCTCGTAATTACGACATAGGATCTCGTAATTACGACTTTGTAGGTAGTAAGTCGTAATTACAACTTAATATTTTATAGGTGGCACGTATCGGCTTCCTTACTTATTGGATGACCAAATGCATACAATTAAAAGTACATAATTGTCTTCCATGTTGATATTAAATTGATTTTTGATGATTTTGTTTCAGTTGCTTTCTGTGGCAAGGTTGGATTCAGAGAGTTCTTTCAACAGGAAGCATTAGATAGAATACTTAGCTGGCAGGATTCTACACACGGTTGTTATATGGAATTACCTTCACAGCCAGGTAACAATATTAATTATTTCTGATGCGTGATTAAAATCCAAATCTAAACAAAATAGAAATTAACAAGAAAGTCATAGTAAGGTGAAACTAATTATAAATTAGTCTTAACATAGAATTAATAAAGTTAAGTATGGAAGACCAGTATTTTACAGTAAATCAATTATAAGTAGATAGATTCTGTTTTGCTTTATTTCCAAATATTGCCTAGCCTGACTCACTTAATTAAACGTAATTGCCATGTGTTACTTTTGAATGCATAATTTTATAAGAATTCAAAAGTATCATATGACAAAGCTACATTGGGATAGAATTTTTTTTAAAAAAATCCTATCTTAATACTGTTTACCAACATAAGTTGTTTCAAAAGATCAAAATAATTCCTCTTTTGATAGCTACAGTTTATTTTTTAACGATAGTTTTTTTTATCTGTGACAACTTTAAACCTGTCCGCTCTAAACATGTACTGTTCTTTAGAATAACAACTTGATGACAGTTTTACCCGTTTATTTAGCCTTAGTTACATTGGTTTCAGTTTCACTGAAAAAGAATAGATTTAAATAAAACTTGAAGCTCGATCGGGTAGATGGGAAACACATTTTAAAAAAAAAATACCAATAAAGTGGAGTAATGGTGTTTTATGCCCCTGCCTACATTCTTTCACGTATCAAGGCTCTTAATCCTGGATGGTGAAAAAAAAAACGAAGTACTCCGAGAAAAACCACCGACCTAAGATAATCGAACTGAAAAATATCTACATCAAGATCTGTCCGATATTGATTCAAACTTTGGCCATGACAGACGTTTTGTTTCGTGAGTGCGCGCTTTAAACCATTTGACTTTTGAGCCCAATTTACAGAAGTTCAATAAGCATTTAACATTTCATTATTGTTTTCAATTGTCAGTTTTTACAAAATCTCATTTTCCTTTCCTTACATATCATTTACTTTGCAATATCTCTTTTTAACAGTGGGCGCATTAAGAAGACAAAAACGAGCGGAAGTCCAGTTAAGACATGGATGTTTAGCACATCTTACAGGTGTAGCTATTGGTGCTTTGGCGCAGTATGTCAGATATATTCTAGAGATGATGTCAATGTAAATACGAGACTTTGTGGGATCAAATTGTATAAATAAAACGGATTCGTCGAAATTAAAAAATTTTGTCTGCTTAACTAGCGCTAATTTTTTGTTTGTTTTATTATTTCAACAGCTTTATCCGTTTTGAGTTCACACACACACACACACACACACACACACACACACACACACTTCGGTAAAAAGTTGGGGATTTTTGAATGTTGCAACATATAACTTTATTAGATACATATAATTTGGGAACATTGGATTCATTAATTTTCAACTGTTTGGCTTCTTTTTTATTCAAAAAACTTTTCGGACGTCTGGTGTCACTGATGAGTAATGGTTTTCCGAAATGTGCACATATGGCACATCAAAATTCAGCAGGTATTTTGTTATATATAACATGTAACTGACGAAAACTAACAGCCTCACGCCATAAGTTAGATCTTTTGAAGCCTATACAGAGCGAGATTCGTTATAAAAGTTTAAGTTTTGTTGTGTGAAATAGGTAAATGATAATTCTTGTCAACAGTGAACAGATTTGATACATATTCAAATGCACTCTGTCTTCCTAATAATAAACACAGTTAAACAGTATAAGAAGTAAACCAAGCATCTATTCGTAAGTAATTTTATTTTTGAAACTTTAAAGCAAAGTGATGTATATTATAGAATAAGATTTATAACCATTACTCTAATTTATTAAAGAATATTTCAGACACTGACAAGGTTTTGAAACTTGAATGAAAATAATTGTTTATTTTTCATATGAAATCTAAGATTGTAAACCGACAAATTCTCTTAAATCTTTTTTTAGAAATTGATTCATTGGAACAAATGATGTTAAACAAGCATACCGATCATATTACTTTGCATCTTTTTAGGGTAGCGTCAATATTGGTCACGACCTGTATTTTTTCACCTGTATTTACGATCATCCTGATTTATCGTGATATTGACACCATCTTTTTATGTTTTAACTGTTCATTACCTCAGTTTGTTAACCTACGACACCTCTTTATTAACAAATATGTCGGTCAGTCACTGCTGGTCAATGGTCATCTTATAAACCGCAATTCGTGATATACTTAACGAAATCTTTTGTGATCATAATATGTATTAAATATTTCTTATATCATGTCTTCAATAAAATATAAAAGGTACAATGCTTGTACATCGAATTTTAATGGTAATTTGATGTAAAACATTGTAAAATACATTATTATTTATTAGAACCTTTGAGTTTAAGTACGTCTCAATACATAGGAAATCTCAGCTGAATTAGATTGTCTCTAAAAAAAGTCATAAATACAGAGATTTCTATTTTAAGTTCCAATGAAACGTCGTTAGTTCTGTTTGAGACCACGTGTGCAGAAGTTCCACTGGCACTGTATATTTCCAGTAGATCTGTCGGCACACCATGAGGCGATTAGTTCTGTTGACAGACCATATAACTAGTCCGAATTTCTACCTGACTGCCGTGTGTAGGCAGCTGCAAGGCATAAAGTGTGTTAGGGTCGGAGGGAATTCGAACTAGCTATATGCCAAATAGTTCTGTCGACACATCATGTACCGAGTAATTGTGTGAGTAAACCATATCTTCTGTCAGCACACCAGGAGTTCAGTAGTTCTGTCAGCACAACAATGAGCTTAATACTTGATTCCGTTGACAGATCTTTTGCCTGGTAACTTTGTTCGGAGACCCAATCTGTAAAAAGATGATTGCAAATTTGTTCTGAGTTGGAACTTATCTTCAAAATTATCAAACAAGTAGCGACAATATCCACTGTGTCTAAAATCAGATATTTTTGCCCTTTATGTATGATATCTTATTATAATATTCATATGTATCAATCAAACACAAACATACCGGTCCTTGTTCAAACCACAATCCCAAAAGCGAAATAAAACTTTGAAAATTCAGCTAAACACGTAAACTTCCACCAGGGAAATGAGGCCGGGTGCTCCGGAGAGTAAGCACCTCCTGTCTGTTCCAAATATTTGAAAAGAGAAAAATGTTTTATTTTTATCACATGATTTTTTAAAAACATGGTAAGTGAAACAAAATAAAATTCATTAATGTTATGAAATACAATTATACTAAAATTATTATCGTTAATATTCTGATTGGTTTATTCATTTCCTCTTCAATATTTTTAATGACCAAGAGTTCCAATAATTTTCCAAGAAAAGTTTGATCGTCATACATGAAGGAGTAAACACCATGTTACATTGTCATGACATTTTACTTCATGTTAAAGAGGAAAAAACAAAAATCATAAATATGTTATACATCATGTTAATTGTGTTGTGGCGAGTAATGATTCCTGAAAAAACACTCTATTAAAAACACATTTAACAAGAAACAAAACCAGGCTGCCCTTTATAAGTTATCTAATTGTTTATCGAGTTTATAGTGAATACCATGACTTGCCCTGCTAAATGTTTCTAAAAACAATTTTTAACTAAGATTTGAAATTTAGATAATAATTGTAATTAGAGAAATGAAGTTAGTTGGGATACTTAACGTGTTCGTATACTGTGTTCTGTGTGTCTTTTCTGTTTCCAATGCTCAGTTTTTCAATGGAACAAGACTGTATCTACATAGGACATTAGATGCCTTAATGGGCGCACTTTTATTCTATGACCGAGAGCATATGTTCGTTAATCTTGATGCATTAAGTTGGACACGAATGATAGAAGGTAAGTCATAAAATTAAAGAAGATGAAAATGTTTTAATGAAACCAAGATGAAAATAATTCCATTATTATTCACAACAAAAAAAAAAAAAAACATAAGCTTATTATACTTCCGACATGTGCTAATTTTTCATTTTCAGAAATAATGTATATAAATGTAAATATTGGTACGTGTTAAAGTTTACAATTGTTTTAAAAAATTTTCAAAAAATTTCGAAAATCGGCATATGGCTCCACAGACAACGGTATATAATGTTCTAACCATTAATTGCACCAGCTATGACCTTTAATGTTCAGTCAAAGATTGTGGAATGGAATAGACCAACAACTAAAAACTTGGTCATAAGTTATGGAATTTCATGAATTTCCGATTTTTTTAGAATTAAAATAAAGAAAATTCCGTAATAAACTTTATTTCGATCATTTTTGATAAAAATTGAATGAGCTAAAATTGTTTTTTTAGCCAAGGAATAATAAACAAAACATGTTGTCAAAAACAATTAATATAAATCGGTATTCTTTTATTTTACCACTAGAGATCATTGATGTTTTTGTTCAAAATCAGCTATGGTCTCGTTAAGTATGCTTTGTTATATTTTCAGTTTCATTTGCTATGTTTCTTTTTTTGTTTGTTTGTTTTTTGTTTTTTTACCTGCGTCGCCAGAGGCGAAAGCAGGTCTAGTAATGGGTCGGCTCCGTCCGTCATTCCGTCAGTCCGTCTGTCACACCTCAACTGTGCGTGGTTTGTGTAATCCATAACTCCTATAAACTTTTTCCAAATAATTCCACAAAAATTTTTACTCATTTGTTTTGCACACATCAGTGATGTGTACCTCCGACTTTGGTGACATTTGATAATTTTTTGGTAAAATTATTGCTTGTTGAACTTGGTCATTTTCACAGAAAAACATATGAAGGATGCATAGATTGTGTTATCCATAGCTCCTATGAACTTTATCCAAATTAAATAAACTTTCACCCAGTTGTTTTGCACGTTTAAAATACTCACATGAGGAATAAATGAGTAGTTAAACGTATTGAAGTTAAAAAATAGTAGTTTGTTACTTAAAAAAACATGTACATAGCAACAACACATTCAAGAACATGATGCAACATTATTGTTGATGAAAAGGTTGAGGAAAAACAGGCAATATGTAAAGAATAACGCATATTGAAACACTGATTATAAATGTACTTACTTTGGATTGCCAAAGTAATTTCATGTCAATAAACCTGTTAAATTTGCCAATTGTCATTTCATAAATTGAGAAATTGGTCTTTATTTACAAAAAACTTGATTTTTGTAATTCTCACATTATATATTCTTTGTATATTCACACATTGTAATTTGGAAGAATAAATAAAATTAATAAGTTTTTTTTTATATGATTGTTTTATCAAGGGATCACAAAAATTACCTCGCCTTTCTGCTAATTTAACAACAGTTATGAAACTCATCCAACCCATTTAGACTTCTTATGCAATGTTCATGTGGCTACTATGCTCTTGCTTACTTTCAATATACTTTTTCACAACAAAATGGCAACCCTTAATTGCTAGATACAGATGTAAAAGTTTAGTTTTATTATTCAAAACTTAAATTTCAACACCAAATTGGTGGGACATAATAATTCCATGGTGTGTTGGTGACTTAATATGGTTTATACATGGTCAGTTATTATCATACCTGCACTTGAGAGAACATTTTATAAAACAGCAGTATTTTATACATGTGTTTCACAGTTGTTACAAAATCTGTAGTATAAATATTTCTGGCTATGCCTGGTTGAAATAATAGCAGACACTTATTTCTTACATTATAAAGATATGCTGTTTCTTTATATCAGAAATAGGTACCTGTGGTAATAATGCCTTGGCGACGCTGGTTTGGATCCCGTATGGGTCTTGTTTTTTTTATTTTGCTATAACCATGCAGATGTGATTTTTAGTTTCATATCTTCCACTTTAATTAACATTTAATTTTCCTTAGGACAGTTGACTGTTTTACTAAGACGGATTGCATCTAACCCACAAAACTGGAATGTAGATCCTAACACTCTGGAGAGAATTAGACAAATTATAACGGTATCGGGAATAGTCAGCGACAAGGCTAGGCCATATATAGCGAGGCGGTCACCCATTTATCATCAAAGTGAGTAATGATTTAAGGTAATATCTAAATTAATTAGGCTCATTTATGTGCCCTTGCTGTTTGAGGTACTTTCAATTTTGTCATCTCTTATCATACAAGGTTATTGATTTTCCTTACTTCGATTTTTAATACTAGCCCAAACCCCCCCCCCCCCCCCCAAAAAAAAAAAAACCATCAGAATGAGAAACGAATCAAGCAAATATTGATTCATTAGCCCAATTGCTCAATTATGTGTGCGTTTACTGCTTGCTGCTCTAGGATTATTATTTTTCCATCATTTATCTTATAATATTATAAACTTTTCGTACATTTTTCGTTATACATAAAAACCCAAAGGGTTTAAATCCCATTGAAGGCGTTAGTAATTAAAAAATTTCATTGAAATAAAATTTCGTGGTTTTTAATCACCCACGAAAATGCGATATTTACTCCATTGCGTACATTTGTGATTTTACAGCATTTAAACGATATTTTTGTTTCAGGGTTAGGTCCTCTTATAAACGCTAGATTTTGGGAACTGGATTATAGAACCCGAGATTTTTCTCCATCAGTAATTATATATCCTTACAGAAGAGGGGAGGCAATCGGTGGAGGAACATCAGATGGCTGTATAGGACATCTAATAGGAACAGTGTAAGTTTTCAAACAATGATCATAATCGGCCCACGATTCAATTATTTCCAAATCCAACAGATTGTATATTTGCAATATTTCATGCCCATGTCGGTTTTTTCCCTACAAAATCCGAATTTAAATTAAAAAAGGTTTTAGAGCAGAAAGATGTTACTTTCTGAGTACAAGCTGATATATGTATATATATTTGAAAAAAAATTAAGAAATCAAATATTTTCGGGCATTCTAAGTAGGGGTTTACAGAACGAAGTGTTTCAGTTTAAAAGCATATGACATGTAATATAGAACGGAGTGTTACTGTTTTAAAATCATTTATCATGCAATACCGAATTTCGAACATAGCTAAATATGTTAAACCAATGTATTTGTAATGTACATTTAAATAATACAAAAGACACACAGAATATATACTCAGTATATATTTGTCACATTACAATCAATACCCATTGTTTCAACAATCATTGATGTTATTATTTTCAGAGGTCCGTCACAATGTAATGTTACACCTTTTTGTTGGAGATCAATGACGTCACCAGGTTACTTTGGGTATTCCTTATCACATGAATTGTGGTGGCTACAGATTGGCGAATTGGTAGGTGTTTAAGGCAAAATAAATGCATAATAGTGTTTTTGATTGTATAACGTCTAATATTTAGCACACTGTTAATTTCAAGGCCTCGCAGAAAATTAGTTAGTGATCGGCTACCAAAATAATTCTTAAACTTTCAAAAACATGCACATCACTTAATGCCATTAAAGAAGAAAGTTTACCAATTGTGTTTTTTTCTTTTGTATCGTGGTTATGATGACTGCCTTGTACCAATTACAATTTATAAACTAGCAACAAATCTTTATTTTACAATGTAGTTAACAAAAAGAAACGAAAAGTATTGCTTTTGTAAAATTTGGGTATAAAGTAAAGTATATTGATGTTTTCTCAAAATAAATCGCATCGAAACTAATGGTCTTTAGTTTATATGGATTTTCATTTCTTTTGGATATCTTATACATGTCTAATAAATGATTTTTTTTGGTAAAAAGACTCTTTTTATATATTCAGTGTTTCTTTAGAACCGATGTTAAATATTTGGTATTCAGTTTTTTCCACACAATTAGCATGCCTTTGAAGACAAATTTGTCACAAACTTCATTATTCGTCCAAAAGCGTGAAATTTTATTTGGAAACCACAATACAAGTACTATGTGCATAGGATTTGTTTGATTTCCTTTCCACATTGGCTGTGGCTGAGTGTATGTTTTAAGTCCAAATTGTTTTATTGTATTTTAGAATGGATGTTCAGCACAAATGGAGCGCATGCGTCAGTTGCATGGGTCTCCTCCTATACCAAGAATTCAGGAAGGACTTTGTGCCAACATGTTAGCAGAATCCATATTGATAGCTAATAATGGATTCCCTTATCAACGACGTGATCTTTTTATGGAAGACAGTATGTACATATATATTGTTTATGGATTTTTTAAAAATCGCGCAACCAAATAATATTTAAGAGGAATGTCACTAAGTCTTTCTCTCCAGTAATATCAGGAGACCGCATTGAGCGTGTATATGTATACTTTATTTTAGTAGAAGTAGTGTTTTAATATTCGATAGTAAGACATAAAAGTGGAATCATAAAGTGAGACTAAGAAAAAGTGGGACTGTGTTCCTTGTATTATCAGACAATTACAATCTTTTTGGTTCTGCTTTATAAAGTGTTGTGTATGGACTTATCAAGTGTTTGGGTTTGTTTTCTGTATTGGTATCAAAATCTTATAAACATATTTTATTTATCTTAAAATTTGAAAAGTTCTTAAAACCTAACATTTACTAGTGTAATTACATTAGATTACTATTGTCTTTTTATTGGAGATATTCATCAAGTCCATCATTTCAAGTACATTTTTAGTAAGCTACTAGGCAATCCCAAGCCAAAAACGTGGTCGGTATAATTAAGAATTAGCAAGCTTCCTCGATGCATAGTAAAAATTAACTTCTGGGGGATATATCAGATAGAGAAAGTGGAGTTATTGGGAGGGTATCAAAATAATAATCAAGTGAACTGATTTGGATGCAAAGACTACGTGATCAGACCGACGAAGTAATAACTAGGTAAACTGATTTGGGTTATTAAAGTCTTAATATGCTCTTTATGAAATGTATTCATTGTTATTATCCATTTTTACATTTTTCAGTTGCATTTTGCGGTATGTATGGATTCCGAGCCTTTTTTAATCGACATTGGTTAGAGAGAATACTAAGTTGGCAGGACTCTCAGCATGGCTGTTTTATGGCAGTACCCAGAAGAAGTAGGTTCATATAAATACAATAGTATTCGGTTATGTCGACTCTTATCTGATATTTCGACAGTTTCACGATCAACATCATAAAATTTTACATAGCCTGTCATTTTCTGCTTTGACTTCTAAGTAATGAATTTTAAAAAAGTTTTAGGGAACCCTGAGTATGTTATATTAACAGTTTCCTTAGATTTCCCAAAAATATGCAGTAGCTCTGCTTATTAAGTTTAGTTTAGGTCGCAAACTAGAAAAAGTTATATTCGTCACACTTTATTTTTATTTCAGGAATTGGTTCCCTGGTAAGAAAGAAACGAGCAGAACGTCAACTTCGGCATGGATGTTTGTCCCATTTAACAGGAGTAGCTATCGGCGCCTTAGCTCAATATGTCCGTTATATATTAGAGTTTCAAATATAGTGTAAATGTATTTAAAACTGATAATATTTCAATATATCAACGAAAATTGCTTGTAGACACACCGGTTACCAGTTTGTTAAAATATAAATAAATAAAATATGTTAGGTCGGTTTGATTAAAAAATCGATATATATGTATTTCTTTTAATTAATGGAGTTGGTGATAAATTATGCACAACAACGAAGTGGGTAGATTGGTTTTAATCCTGATTCAATTGCTTACACTTTAGCCCAGAACGTTTTTCAGATTGGCGTGTTGGATAATTTCGGAATTTCTAAAGAAAAATAAGATATGCATATGTTATCAATTTTGCTATTTTTGTTGGATCAAAATTTCATTTATTTTACAAACAGTTTTCAATAGATAATACATTTAATTAAAAATAGATCAACGAACAATGATCCCTTGCATGCATATACAAGTATTAAAAATTTAAAAAAGCAATAATAATAATAATAATAATAATAAATTCTAAAGGATTTTTAGCATGACTATGCACAAAACTGAAATAAAAGTTATAATGTTTTGTATCGTATGACAATTGTGCAAGTCACCTGTATCTAGATATAACTGTGTTTGTTGCAATTTATGAAATCAAACATTCAATATTATTCACGTGTTTATTATATAACTGTCAAATTTTCTTTCATTGTCCTTTCAAACGGCTTTTTGATAAGTTACAAATAATATGTCTAAAAAGTTTTTATTGCATTTACGTCTACGATCCGTAAATGACAACACGTGTTTAGGTTTTCTGTAGCTTTATATATAATCGTTATCTTAAGTGTTATTTATGGAAATAAAATATTGATGTTTTTGCAGTTTTTTTTAACACAGTATTGATTTCAAGATTTATGATCTAAATGTTTTTAATCAAGTTTTATTAATTTTTTCAAGTTTTTGAAATTTTAGAAAAATATATATATATAAAAATGCAAGAAAAAATATTTATCAAAATAACAACACTTTTAGCTCAATAAGCAACCAGCTTAAGCGGAATGACTTTTTAAACAATACAATTTTGTCAAGATTATCTGTCTGTATTGATATGACTACTTTTAAATATTATGAGTAATTATCTGATTGACACTATATCACCAACAAATCAGTCATTATATTGTTCATCGTTTCATTCTATTTCAATCTATTAAAACCAAACCGAGGAATCTAGAATCTCTTATGCATTATGCTCAATTTGACAATTTAAATTAATTCTGTTGCATTATTTCCAATTTAATCGAAAATCTGGTTTTGGAATTGATATTACGTCAAGAGAAAACCTAACGTAAGATCTAGGTACTTAAAACGTAAAAAAAAAATTTTCAAATTACGACATTGTTTATTTTAATTTTACAGCCTCAAATTTGATTAACTAAACGGTAACCAAGGATAAACATACGCGTCAATGTCCAAATCACAATTCTCCCTCCAAAAACTTTGAAAATGATTAATTAAGTTCAACACATGAACTTCCACAATTAAAGTGAGGCTGGTTGCTCCGGAAGGATGGACACAACCTGTCTAGTAATAGCCTGTCACTTGCAAAATCAAATTTAAGAACGAAGGGTCATAGAACTATGGGACATCAAATATATCCAGGATAAGTTTGGAAACAGCGACATTATTTTTATTAATAATTTGTGATTATTGCCATAAAATTAGGGTACCTGTAACCAAAAATTTTTTTATCACAGTTGTTTTATATATTAGTTAAATATAACAATATCGAAAACCGCATCAAAATTGTTGATAAAATAAAAAAGTTATAGCGGTTTGAAATCCACATTTTTTAACTTTCTCTTTATTGCAAAGTGAAACGCCTCGTTTTGAGTTGTAAACGTGTGTCGTCATTGCAGTATTAACATAATAGACAGTAGTAACTATGATGATATATTGGCATATGAAGAAGAAAGTAACGACTCTGACATGTACCTATTTATGTCAAATAGTTCGTCATTATTTCGGGAAGCAGTAGACAATCTTATAAGTGATGAATTTGGAGTATATCCGTTATTTATTCGGACTAGAAACGGGCGAATTTGATGAATATATTGAGTCGAGTACCGACCTACTCGAAAATTGTGACTACATTTGGTTGCATAGCTGTTGAAAAATACGTGACGAGTGTTAACTTGTCGATAACACGAAAATTGATTATATCTGACTTTTTTTAAAAAAATAAATTATTTTATTAAGTCTGACTGGACAGACTCAAGAACTACGATAAGTTGCATAGCTATAACAAAAAAATACGCCATTAGTTTTAACTTGTCAAATACACGACAAAAATTAATTTAATCGTCGACATTTTAAAATGAATTAAATATCAAGTCGGACTGGACAGGCTACCGGATGAATATTATGGAACTTGCTTTGGTGTCATGTGCTGATTTTGAATTTCTATCAAAATAATGCATTCAAAATTGCATAAAAATCCAATCGCCTTTTGTGCAATGTTTATTGACAGTTGAAATTAAATGACCATATGTAGAAAACTTTTAAGTAGTCCGGCGGCAACACATTTCCTTGATAATTGGAAGATGTTCACACGATTAAAGTTTGTAACATAGTTCTTTTCAACTGCCCGATGGCTAATTAATGTAGGGTAATTAAAAAGAAAAAAAAAGACAAGATATTCCATCTCAAATTATTTTACGCGAAATATATTATAATTGTTTAAAATGAAATGATACAGATTTTAGATGGGGACCACATTAAAAAAACGAGATGATAATAATAATAATAATAATAATAATAATAATAATAATAATAATAATTTAATGGATTTGTATATATAGAATAAAGAATTTTAAAATATCACGATGAAATGTATGCCCAAGGAAAAGTGAAAACTAAAATCTAATATAAAATCTAATAATCTATTATCTAATCAAATGTCGTAAGTAGATCTGTAAACGTGTTTCAAATAGACTATTCTGGTCGTCAATTTTGAATTTTCAATTTTGCCTAAAAGTTACATTTTATTATTATTATTATTATTATTATTATTATTATTATTATTATTGACATGAAAACTAAAGAAAAATTTCTTTTTCTTACTTTTTAAAATTTTAAAATGAAATATCCTTTTTTTCCGGAGTGAAAACTTTATCATGACTGTATATGACAAATTACGTTTATCAGATAAAATTATTTTACTTTACTCGAACTGTAAATATATTATTGTATATTACAGGTCGTAAGGTAACTTTATCAACCTGCAAATCAATTTTGCAAATTATACGTGACATCCTGTTAATTACAGGTGTGGGTCTAAATCTAAGGAATGTGTCTAATATACAAAAGGATTAATAATAATCTTAATTATCGGTACATGTCAAACGGATGTTATCCACTTCATTAAATAGTTTTTCCCGTAAAATAATCATAGAAAGTTAAACTACGAGTTTGTATTTGTCTTATAAATAATATTCTGTGGAGATATGTTACTGGTATAACGTCACAACACGGGAGCCTCGATATCGACCTTTTTGATTTGGATTTCTAGAGATGTATTAGAAAATCACCGATATCTACGTTATTATGAAATGGAATTTTATGGAATTTTCGCTACAGCCATATCTAAGTACGACGAATAAAATATGTCAAAACTGAAAATCGTTACAGGTACCCTTTAAAGAACCTTGATTAGCCTTTGTCCCAAATAAACAATTTATATATAAGAGGTTTGCTGCGTTTTTTAAGGTTCCCGTATTAGGATCAAACTCTACCAAAACGTATAAACTGTGAAACAAATACACCCTCACGCAAGAGAAGCAAAAATATTACTGCAAAGAAACGAAAGTTGACAATACAAAAACTGAAGTTATCACGTTCGTCATACAGCTTCAAATGCAAACTTTCATGGGTGCTATGACCGAGGTATAAGTCTAAATATGAAACAAAAAATGGAATATATATATATATATATATATATATATATATATATATATATATATATATATATATATATATATATATATATATATAAAAGTAAGCTTTAAATCACACACACATATATAATATATATATATATATATATATATATATATATATATATATATATATATATATATATATATATATATATATATATATACTTGAATAGATGTCATTCACATATTCTCTAGGTTTAAAATTGTTAAGAAATGGAACGTTATCTATATATCTGAATTTGGAGTTTTAAATGATTTGTCGACAGTCCTTTCTCCACTTTTGACAAGATTCTGAATTAATTCTGCTCTATTTAAAGAAATAAACAAACCAACAACCAGTGGTAACAATTTGTTCTTACTGGTGTGCCGATCGTTTGTGGAAAACATTATTGCAAAACACAACAAGTATGTTGTTTTTCAAAAACCGTAAGATTTTATAATTAGTATTTTCAGTATGAATTTGTTGGCAGTGTGTATGGTATTTGACAAAATAACTTAAATCCTTGTTGAGCTTTAGATATTGATATCTTAGCCTAGCGTTTTTTTAAAAAAGAATAATAAATATTGAATATACAAATACCTGTTGTATTTTGTTGTGTCATTAGAACCATCGTTTCCAATACAGAAATCGCCTGTCAAAGTTGTATTTAACCAGTAGTCCAAATAAGTTGTTCTCATGTCTTGTCTTTGTCTTTTTTTAATTTTAGAAAAAAATTGTTTGAAAACGGAAAATTCTACTTAGAAAGAAAATCCATTTTCATGCAAATAATTTCATATCTAGTTGAACCATATTGTAATGATAAATGTTTTAATGTACATGAAATGAACCAAAGACTCTAAACAATAACTTCCAAAATTGTTTTTTGAACTATAATTAAACCATCAGTACAGAGTCTGCAAAATCAGGATCATATGATTTTGAGACACTATAATCGATACCAGTATCAGGCAATGTACTTAGTTTCTTTTAATTACAATGGTTATCATTGATCAAACCTGTGGAACTAAAATATCGACGGCTTTTGCAACACTGAAAACAGCAAATTATAAAATACAATATAAACATTAAAAATAAAAAAATCTCTTATAGTAAAATGTGACTAATGTCATCTAAAAAGGCAGTAACAATTTATCATACTACAGAATTTATGATATATTAAAACATCTGTTTATTACGGTTATAAAGGTTGACAATTGACATTAATGATAGATTTATTCAATGTATTAACTGTCATGTCCAAATATTGATTAAACAATCGCACTACAGCTTGCTAAAAAAGTATAAAATGGTAATGAACGCAAAATAAAGAATTTTTAAAATTTACTTGTGTATCCAAATCGTTTTTCTACAGTTTGTTCTAGAAAAAATGTTATGCTGTATAAGACAATGTCCTCTCAGGACTTACATTCTCCACAATTCTTTTTTAATTGTTTTTGGTAAAAGTAAAGTTAGTCTATTTTGCGCGATTCGGTTGTTTGGAGCTCAAAACAAACCAGAACAGAGATGCATTATTTTGTTAAAAGTGACTGAATCAGTTTTGATGCAAATTCTTTGTAAAAAAATCATTTGGATCAATCCATTTATTTTTAAGAACACAAACCTGTTTGTTAAAATTACTTAAGACTTAAAAGAAAAGAAAAATCTATGAATTGAAAGTTTCAAATATGAAAAAGGTAATGCTTTTTTTATTGCAATCATGTGAACATAATAGAGGCAAACTGGTTTTTAAACTATAAAGCTGCAGTAACAATTTTCCATTGAAAATGCTTTCGTTGCAGTTATCAATGTTGTTTTCAAATCTTTACTTAAAAACAAATTATTTTAGATTTTTAAAAACCGTATGAAGGGAAATAATTAATCTATCATAGTTCATGTTTTATGTTGCCTCTATAGTGATATATTTACCATTTTTAGCCATGCAAAATCATAATAACCCTTTACGCTCCTTTTGATGTATCATAATTATTTTATATCGGAAAAATTATGGCACTGAATTCTAAAACTTGTCTTAAAAGGGTAATGTTCAATCGTTTATGTCTACCAGGCATATATAATGTTTTAATATATATCACGCTATTTCATCGTCACATTAATAACAGATGATTTAGCAAATATAACTACCAATAGCATTCAGCAGTATGAGTTGTCAATTAAAAGCAGCATGTATTCTATCAAACTTCATTCATTCTATTTCGTACCTTGATTGTATATCGAAGGATGTTCTCCGTTATCTTTTTTCGATGTACATCTATAACGTTATTGTGTCTTTGTGGTATCACTTGCAATAATGAAAATCAAATCTCAAAATACCTAGACCGAACATTGGAGGCGTTAAATTCAGCTTTAAAGTTCTTTGACAGAGAGTACAACACGATTAACCTGGATGCTGTTATTTCAACCAAAGCAGCTGAAGGTAAGTATACAATTTGCTATAGATTCTCAGTACGTATTTTAGAGTTTGAAAGGGTTTTTCTATTTTAAATATGTTCTTTTTAATATATATATATATATATATATATATATATATATATATATATATATATATATATATATATATATATATATATATATTGTGTGTGTGTGTGTGTGTGTGTGTGAGAGAGTTTAGTTTTGTCTTTCGTAGCAGATAAAAAAAGCTGTAATAAATACACTATGATCTTAAGAAAAAAGCAACTTCATATTTACCATATATATTTTTGGTTATAGTTATAGTAATCATGTCAAATTCTATTCAGAGAATTAAAACAAAATTAAAACTTTGTAGTATCTGGTAGTATCTGAAAGTGATATCTTAACTTTATTATTTTAATACACACAATAAAGTTGTTTTTTCTTTAAAAAAAAAACAGTTTTCAAATATTTTTGGAAATTTGGGGAAAATATAATATGTTTATAAATTTTTTTTTTGATAAAAAGGACATTTTATCTAAAAGAAAGCTTATCTTTAATAGAATTATCTTTTTAACAATTTAGCTTTGTAAAGATTTTGTAATGATATACTGCTGGTGGAGTAAAACTCCCCGAGGGTATCCATAACTCAGTAGGCAGTACTTTGTGATGTCAGAAAATGTACCATTTAGCAAAATTTTTAGCTGCCTTAAATTGTAAAATTTGTTTAAAACTAAGGTTTGTTCCCTCATGCAAAGCATTCCTTAGCTGGATTTGGATTTATATAATTTTTGAACTTTAGATTCATTAATTTCCAACTGTTTGGCTTATGTTTTTTATTATCAAACTTTTCGGTCTTAGTGTCACTGATGAGGAATGAATTTCCGAAATGTGAACATCTGGCACACCAAAATTCAACTCGTATTTGTGTTATATATATCTAAACATGTATGGTTTTTATGGCAGTTGCATGTTTTTATAGAAATTCTTTCCGTTATTAATCCTTTAATATCTTCCAATCTATATATGCTATTTTTTCTTAATTTTTTGGTATATTTTTTGAATATATATATTACAATACCAGTAAACTTAATTCAAAGAAAAAAAGAATAATAGAGAATATATCTTTATTAGAAATTACTTTCGACATGAGGAGTGAAAATTTGAAACTTATATTTACGATAAATAACTATTCAACAGATGAACTTTCCTAAGCATGTTTTGCTGTGCCTAAAGTCCGCTTTTAGTAGTGATATTTTTATTTTTTTCTAAAGTAGAAATATATAACAGGAAATATACTACTATTACATGTGATAGTGCAGACCTAAGTTCCAAAACAAAAACAACATTTGGCTCTGTTGATGCCTTTGCCTACCGTGTACAGTATTCAAATAAACATGATACCCCCCCAAACACACACACACACACATGGTGTGTAGTCACATTCATTAGAGTTTCATTTGATGTCATATAATATGTTATTATTCCAGGTCAACTCCTTATTCTCGAGAGGAAAATTCAAAATGGAGAAATTAGAGCTAACTCCGTCATTTCAGAAAAAATAATGTCATTACGCAGTCTTGCTGGGCACGTCACGGATAAAGCTATTCCAAGCCAATTATCATCCAATCCATCGTACTATCTCAGTACGTATTTTCTTTCTATGTTTGAAGTCGTGAATTGAAGTGGACATTGGTCGAAGTTTTTTTAAGTGGCATAAGCATAGAATATCTTTGTTGAATAAGCAGTATCCAGCATACATTTTCTAGAATGCAATATCTTAAACACAATAAGTATTCTGTCTAAGAAATATTCATGATGGTTGTTTGGTTTCTTTATGGGTAACGTATAAGATATTTGTATAAGATATATTGTCAATATGATTGGTGCAAATAACTATATTTCTGAATTTAAACTCGCTAAATGGACATCTCCAATCTAAATACTAACCGTTAGTAAAATGGCAATTACAGATCCATTCTGATTTAAATTAATTCATTTTTTTATATATAAAAAGTATTACAGTCAAACTTCGATTATTCGAAGTTTAAAGGTCTTGATTTTAGGTTCGAATAATCGGCGGTTCGAATAATCGAATAAGTTAATTTGAAACTTCAACCCCTCGATCCACCGTACGTTATCTTAAGATACAACAGTATTCTATTGCACATTGAAAGTGTTTTATCAGTGTCAGTCTATAATGAATAATGTCATGACTAAAAAACAGAAATATTAATTTTATTTCTATAAAAATAAAAATTTAATACCATCTGGTACAAAATCAAACACGCGTGGTAATACATGCGACACAGTAAGAACAGCCATCCAGAGAAAGTACACCTTCTTTTTATCCACGCAATACACGTTTTTATGATTTTACAGAATTTTAAACGAAACGAAACGGAACAGGTCTATAAAATTTCTAGAATTGAAATGTGAGTAAGGCGGAAAACTGCCTCTGTCAACTTTATTACAAAATAATGATTTTTTTTAAATTCCCCGACTAGGCTATATAAAATATCAATTCAATATTCAGATGCCGTTTTTTTTTAATTTATGAGGAAACGTGGTCAACAGAATTCTTTTTATCGTTTACTTGAGTATCGCTACACACGTGCAGCTCATTTTCTATTACCTAGGATTATAATTACTGTTTGATTGAATAATTACGATTAATTTTTTGCGACTGATGATCAACATGGCTTACAATGGACAATACATGGCGTACGAATGTCTACAAAATGACCATCAGTTACGTTTGGGTAACATAAACGGGTAAAGGTGAAACCATACTCGTTTGTATTAAATTGTACAGGTGAGAGTTGTTTCGTTTTAGAAATGAATAAAAATGTCAACTTCGAATTTTTGGGGGTATATTTCTACTGAAAAGTC
The DNA here is from genome assembly GCA_029721355.1 of Tegillarca granosa. Lineage (NCBI taxonomy): Eukaryota > Metazoa > Mollusca > Bivalvia > Arcoida > Arcidae > Tegillarca > Tegillarca granosa. The sequence goes on along the minus strand of CM056594.1, from coordinate 38,069,316 downwards.
TAACTTAGGACTCAAATTAGGTTCGAATAATCGCGGGTATTCGAATTACGAAGTTCGAATAAGCGAAGTTTTTTAATAAGAAGTTATAGTGCAGGGTGGTCGGGACCTACGGAAAACTTCGAATAACCTAAGGTATTCGAATAATAGAAGTTCGAATAACCGAAGTTTGACTGTAGTTGTCCATTTACCATATGTAACTTTTTAAAAACTTCTGGTTGATGCAGATATGTGCAATTTTATTCCGTCTTGAAAGCTTTTCATCTGGAAACAGTTGGTGAAAACAAATAAAATTTAGCGCGGAAAGTCTGAGTTAAATCCTTCCTAATTTTAAAAACCTCTTTTATTGCTAGTAACATAATTTTTAATAAAATTTTTGCAATTATAAGACAAAAGTCATTTTCTTTTTATTTAAACCTTCAACGTGTAATGGGCTGTATCAAATTTTACATGAAAGGTTTTTTCTCTTATGCATTTTTAAAAAACATTATCCATTAAAGGTTAAATTCAACATGTACAGTGTGATAAAAAAAACTGACAAATGATCCAGAATAATATTTCCTCAGAAACAATTATCTATGAAGTAATAAAATATGTTATTTGCAGCCGGAAAATTGTTTCAATGCGGAAATTTCAAACATTTCAGACACAAGACTATAAAATGCATATTAGACCATAAAAACCATTTCTTTTGTAGTTATTTATATAATATGCTTTTTAACTTGTATTTATATGAAGTTGTGTCAAAAACATATTTTGATTATTAAAAGTATCTTTTAATATTTTGAATATTTACTATTAAGCATTCTTTGAATTTACACGAAAATTCACAATCTATTCATGTTAATAACGTCATATTATGAAAGTATTATGCTGTGTAATAAAACTCATTGCGTCCATTAGCGTTCTCGTTGAAGGGCTATTTAAAACCAATCTATTTTAAAAGGATGGAAAATGTTAAATAAAAATGGTTTAAAAGTTAAAAAGAACTAATTGAAACATGTCAAATATCGTGTTTTATAAAGTGTTGTATTAAATGAACTCGTTTAAGCCGGATTGAAGTTTTTAATGATATTTCTTGATATAAATTTCAAACCCACACTATTCGTTAATTAGAGAGAATTGATTATAAATTTAAGGCGGAACATTTTCATCATATACTTGTTTTACAAATTGATGTTAAACATCTCTAAGAAAACGTGCTAAAGGGCATATTATTTCCTACAAGTGTCTCTCGTTAAAAGAAATAACAGTTAATTAAGACTATTTTAATGTCATAACGGCTATGTACGTGATTAGACAGAAATTTCGCACTGGGTTCATATTTTGACAATAATTTAGACATATTTGCCTTCAGCTGTTCATCGAACCGTTGTGCGTGTGACACGTGGTTTCAAATCAATTTACAAAACTCCAAGAAAGACCACCACTAGTTCCATTGTAAGATGGAAGTACCAAAACTATATACGTTTATTAAACATCTAATCAAATATGATAACAGATTCCGTTTTGAAAATAAACGAAATCGATGAATATTTTACATTTTTGTTGAAAATTTATCGCATGAAAAATGACGCCTATATTTTAGCTCTAGATTAGCAGGCTTCATTTCTATTTTCTAAGCGATTGTTTAGCTTTTACCTTATATGTATGAATTACATATATATCAATTAAGTAGGAAACTTTGTGAATTATCATCATTTCTTTTTACTAACCCACTTCTAACCACCTTCATTATTGACAGCATTCAGTCCCGCTTTAAAGGATGAATTTTGGGATCACGCTGAAGAAAGCCGTATCCTACCATTGTTAGCACATATATGGCCTTACAGAGAAGACGAAACTATTGATGGACCGACTTCAAATGGATGTATCGGTGAAATGCTTGGAACTCAGTAAGATATTGCCCTTACAAAATGTAAATAGAATTGAAGTTGCGTCAAACTAAAATGTACTCAAACGTTGACTATGGATCTGTGTCTGCTTACAGTTTTCTAATAGTTATTATATTTCAAGTATATTAATTGATGTATCCTCTTTGCGACTTGAGACTTAGTGCTTTAAGGTATCATCCGGAAAAAAAAACGCGACGTGGGACTAAGATTATAAAGACTTAGTTGGACGACAACAAAATGTTTCTTTACTGTAAAATTAATTTCGTTTGTATAAAAAAACAAACGGATACCTTGGGAGTTTAGCTTGATATCTATTCATTAATTCCTTTCTTTTTTTCATTTTATTATTATTTTTTGTTTCAAATGTTTAGTGTTTAAGATTCAAGAAAACAACTCCTTTTATTTTATTCCTCGTCATTGTTACTTTTTTTACTATTAACTTATTCAATTTTTCAGAGGTAAACCTGCTTGTGAAATTTCTTCATTTTGCTGGAAAACTGTTACAACACCTGGATTTTATGGATATTCTCTATCACATCAATTATTATATACCATACTAGCGCAAATGGTAAGTTATGTGTCTTTTATACGTTTATTATTGCAAAAATAAACTTACCTTTTCAACAAAAATGGATACAAAAAAATGAATATGTAGTTACCCGAATGCAAGAATACGACAATTATAGTCTTTAAAATACCTAACAAAAATATCTGTTAAATATTGATGTTTCATATGTACACATTTTAGAAAATCAAACCTCATCACTATAGATAGGTTGATAAAATCATAAGCCAAACAATTAAAAACTAACAAATTCAAATCAAGCTAATAATAGGAATTTAGTAATTAATCCTATGGCTATACTTAAACAAAGTTATTATAGAAATGAAATAATAAGTCAGAAAAGAAAAAACTCTAATGCTGATATTTGATGCTTGCTTTATATTTTATTGTTTGCAATTTTAACAAATACGCCAACAACGTTGTATAAACATATATTTGTTTTGTTTGTGTAAAAATTGTCAATTTAAAATTATTTTACTAGAATGGTTGCAGTCGACAAATGGATCAGATTCGTAAACATTTTGGTCAGCCAGATGTGTCCGAGCTTCAAAAACAGTTATGTGCAAACATGATGGCAGAAGTAGAAAAGATAGTAAATGACGATTTTCCTTGGAATATGAGAGATTTGTTCATGGAAGATTGTATGTCTATTTCTTTGTTAGGGCATAAACTAATTTGGATGCTATGTATTATTTTCAGTCAATGTAAAAAGTAAAGTTGCATGTGATATAGGTTTTTGAAATCAATATGCTACACTCCAAGCCAAATAGAGATATACTTTGGGTTTTTTTCTTATTGCTTTTTTGTGATAATTTATTTTCGCGAATCGATAAATAAAAAAATAATAAACACATATTTTTGTAAAAAAAGAACCAGGCATGAAGTTACAGAAATAAACCATTTTTATACAAATAAGCTATTCATCAAATCTGGACGTTATTGTGTGTTATACAGGTAAAGTCGTATTCGTCATTCATTTTATTCTTGCAAGGTTTTAGAAAATGCCATTTGTAATAGATATGTGTCTGGTAAGGTCATAATGATAGTCTTTCTACAGTACAAAAAATAAGATTGAAAGAAGCTATTTTGAAAGTGATAAACACTGAAAAACAGATAATATTTGCGTTTTTTTGCTTTCTCCGATGAAGGATGATAAATATTGAAAAAAAATTTTGTCAGTATCGCAGATAATGGTCTCGATCAAAATTTTATTAATTTGTTTTATAACTCACTTTTCAGCAACCTTCTGTGGAATTTTGGGTTTTGGACAATTTTTCAGATTGAAATGGCTAGAACATATTTTAAGTTGGCAGAATCCACAAAGTGGCTGCTATGACAAGAAGAGTATTTTTGATGAGGGAAGAAGAGGTAAGACAAATGGTTAAAATATGATTTAAAAATAGTTCAATAGTCGTTTTAGCATTTCTTCATCATTTCATTGATTAGTCTAGATTTTTTTCGGAAGATAGATTTATTTTCTTGAAACTTATATGTCAAGCATCACAAAACATCATGTTTCAAGAGATTTCAATATCTAAATGTACAAAAACGTAAAATAAAAAATTCGTTGATTAAAAATAATAATAAATAAATATAATATATTGTTTAAGGTTTCAAAAAAGTTTTTTATTTTCAGAATTATCGAAAAATTATATTGTAAAAACTAAGGACTTTTAATCTAAATTTTGTATTGGTTTTTTCAGTGTCTTGCTTTTAACACTATATGTCAGCTGATATAATTGTTTCTGTTACTTTCCAAGGACATTTAGAGGTATACACCATTGCGAAATATCACTGAAACTCATACAGCGAACTGGAAAAATACTCAAACAAATGTGAATTTCAAAGTTCGTTTTTTTTTGTCGAAATAAATTATATCTTTCATTTGGTGACATCGTCGATTTTATCGTATTTCTTCTCCTCCCAAGTACTTGAACCAATTCTCTGAATGAAAATTCTTTGCCATCGTATCAATTGTCCAGCCAAACCAAGAGTTTCATATTTATGTTTTCCGTCGTTTTTTTTTGTCTCTTCATGTTTATTATTGCATTTATTTGTTATGTGGCGTTCTAAGTTGCATTGGTTGTTTCAAATTACCTGTGTTTTAGACACAATTGTTTTGTTTTATATTCTAGGTGCGAGACGTAAAAGATCAGAACGTTTACTCAATAATGGTTGTTTGGCTCACCTAACAGCAATGGCGATCACTTGTCTGTCTCAGTATGTAAGATATTTGTTGGAAGCTATGTCGCTTTAATGAAATGAAAACAAGGTCACCAATACAGCTATTTTTTCAACTGGCATACATTGAACATTCTTGGAAAAATTTTCATTTATGTATAGTTTTATTGAAAAGTTTTATCAAGTTCGTAATGGAAAGTCAAACCTTAATACAATTCAAGGATATTTAAAAAAAAGATTCAATAGCTAGTTTGAAGACAGTAAGCAGCGAGTTAACAAACTTTCCGTAAATTTCTTCTTGTTAAAGAACAACGAATTAGTAAATTTTATATGAGATGTCTTTTTAAATAGTAAAGTACTTAGTGGCAACGTGTGAAAACGTAACTTTAAAATATGCTAGGGGATACAAAATATTGGAAAAATGTAGAAGGTTACGGTTACGAACTTCCATTTGTGAAACTCAATTAATGAGAGAAAATAATCTGTGAATTTAAAAACACGTCTTCAATAGAATCAAAATTAAAAAATCTTGAAGACGATTTAAAAGATTATTTATAAATTTGCAGTCGACAAAACATGGATTTTGTCAAAAATGAATGTGAACAAGCGTAGAATTAACATGTAACAAGAAAGGTACATGTCTAGCAAATATATACATGTTCTACCTAACAGAAATTCACCGAATTTGAACAGATACTTGGTCCAATAACAAAATGATATCAAGATGTCGTCTAAGTAAACATATAGCAGTAAGAAATTATCAAATTGTAACGGGAAAAGATGGTACAAAATAACAATCTACCGGAAAAGACTTAATGCCATTAAGATTTTTGAATATTTTATTCAGAAAATTCAAAAAATCATAATATGACAATAAACTAAACTAATAAAAATCAAGTTACTTCACTACTATCTATTTCATTGTGTGACAGAGCTTTGCAATATTGTCATAGAACACCCAATAAACTTGCATTATATTTCGTGTTATTTCCTCACCTGAGCATAGTCGTGGCTCTGCTTTCCTCGATTTTCATTTAATATTTCTGTAAAAAGGAAAATGTTGACGCTATTAGGATTTTACATTTTGAAAAAGGAAGTTTTTTTTACACCGGAAGTAATGCCATTGATGACGTATTATATAGTTTGAACAAGTATCACAATGCCTCTGAATTTCCAAAGAGTAAAATCAACTAAGCGGTAACGGTTTATTCTGCAAAAAGTTTTTTTTATGGAAAGACGATGCGCATAATAATTTCTCGTTAACACAGAAGTTAATTTTGTGAAAAATAAAAACTTAATTCAAATTTATTGGTTTTGCTATTAAATTGTTCAAATAGTTACTGCCACAAACAAACTGATAACGGCAGTAAGTTACACCAATATTTTTAATGTATTATTTATTACAGCGTGATTTGAAGTTAGTGCAGAATAAATATTTTTCTACTATTTTAATAACTAACGTGAATTAAGACAGAGTTATTTCCCTTTAATTGTAATCAAAGAAAACAGTTTTCATCTGTAGCCAAGAACAAGTAACAACAAACACATTTATTAATTTATTTATAATACATCACTGATAAGATGTTTGATTTTGAATACATGCAGGATTTTTTAAATTTTTGTTTCATTCAATTACAAAAATGTTTATGTAGACCAAATCTTCAGGCAACATTCCATGTGATTGTTCATAAAATTGTCTCGACACTGGTTTAGAACCGAATCTAGCGTTGCAGAACAGATCCTTGTTTTATTAATTTAAGTTAATAGCATGTTGACAAACACGTTAAAGACAATTTATTATTTTTTAAAATTTAATCAGATTGAGCGTAAAATAAAAAAAATTCTTAGCATTTAAAAACTTGTTTGTTATTACTTTAGAATTATACACACTAGCACAAAACCTCAGAAATATTTCAAAATCATTAATAACCGTGGTATTTAAATATCATGGTTTTGTTATTTAAAATAATCATTAGGAGAAGAGTTTTAGGAAAAATGTTCAAGCTTGTCGTAGTCGTTTGAATTTAGTAAAACTTTTCGCTAACATCAAATTTGACGGTTACATACAAGCCCGCGAAAATTAAATTTTTTTAATAAATTAAAGTTTAATATCCAATGAACGTTTGTATATACATGTGTATATATGATTAAAGATTAAATACAAACACGTCACCACGTAGGTTACACTAAGAAAAAACACACGCACACATGCGCAAATGCACTCAGACAAAAATTGTAATCACACCTAAAATTTCAGTTAGACTGATTAGTAATTTTGTCACTGCATTGATAGGTTTATTAAAGTCACTGTATGTAAATCGCTTTGTTCATATAAAACACTTTGTTCATATTTCATTTCTTCAACTGTTGGCGCCTAAGCAACAACAGCATAACAATGTCCAACAGCAAGCAAGCAAGCAGCAATCTGCGGCCATTTCTTCATCGCTCTGTCTGGATCGTGAATGTTCTTTGTATACATATCTGGAAAACATACAAGCATGCGTTAATGAAATAACTTTTTTTCTTTGACAGCCTACAATAGACAAGTAAATAAACTTTACACACGATTAAGTTGGTTTTTATGTAACATTCTGTATTGAATATGGTGACATTGGTTTACAAATATTATATGGAGCGTCCTTTATGCAATCGCGATTATAGTGTGAATTTTGCTTCATTATGACAGTGCTTTCATCTAAAACGTCTTCGGTATTCATTCAAAATTTCTACGGAAACATAAAATCTTTTTCGAACAATTCCAACATATTTTCGCTTTATGTATTTAGTTAACTGAAAAGTAAAGCAACCCTTCTCTAACATTTTCAACATATTTAGTGAACTTTTATGCTATATGTATTTGGTTCAATGGAGAGTAATGCAATCCTTTTCTATCTTTGTAAGCTTTTGTGCTATATGTATTTGGTTAAGTATACAGTAAAACAACCCTTCTCTAAAATTTTCAACATATTTTGAGAACTTTTGTGCTAAATGAATTTTGTTCACTGGACAATAAAGCAGAGAGGGAACCCAGTTTAAACTCTCTAAAACTTTTAGGCTTTTTAAAAATATGAGAAAGGTCCCCGTCTGAAATCTGCAGATACATCCGTTGTTTGTGCGAAAAATATTTAGGTAGTCAAAGAGTTTAATGACCTAAATGTGCGGGATGCTTGTTGTTGTCTTAAACTCAGTTGGAGAAGAACATATTTATCCCCAAATTAAAAACCCTTAACTATTTTCTTATCTTAAACGGTTCTTAAAGTAACAAGAGAATGTCCACTAACTGACCCAAATAAGAAAGCTGTCCATATTCTTTTATTGGAATTCAAATAAGTGCGATTTCAAACTTTAAATGACAAGCGCCCAAATTCTGACAAAACTAATAAAGCATATTAATCTGCAGTAAATCTACATAAATGAAAAAATTGAAACATGATATGAAGATAGGACATGTTAGATTTGTTGTTGGAGCGATGCAATTCACAGTATCTGTCACGCTTTAAACATTATAATTCCATTAATTCTACATGCATAAAGGGTGCATATAATTTTTCTGATAACCTATAAATCGCACTGTTATAAAATGAGTTAAATAAAGTACTTTGGTACGGGTACAGAAACATCTACAACGACACCTTTAACAAATATACTCAAACGTTATGTTTTAGCCTTATATTGTTGACAAATATGAACGTATGACATAGCCCGATAGAAAACACCTTAAAATTGTATAACAAGAAAAAACAAACAAACCTTCGCTGGTGGGTGGTAACCACTCCTAGCCTATTTAATACATTTTTAAAATAAAATTTCTCATTTTTGCCATTTAAAATTTTAAAATTTTAAAATTTAAAGCCAAAAGTACATGTTTCCTATCAACCATGGACTGATTTTAAAAATGTTTTGCTCAAAATGAAGCGATTCAGTCAAAGGTTTCTGTAGTTTGTTTTTAATACTATGCTGTATTCCAACTAAAATATACTTTTTTCGGAAATTGAAAAATTGAATTTGGCTCACCCAGTACCATGATAATAGCCTGAGGGAGTGGTATGCTTGTCTGATACATACTGACTCGGTGAGCTTGCAGTTTATAAAAAAGGCGCCCTGGTTGTGCTAGAACAAGAAATACCATAATCAACACTGGCACATCGAAGCATACACGATATAGAATTTACATTAATCTCTATACTTTGCTATCGTCGCGAATAGCTGAAAAAATACGGATGCGACGTTAACAAAACAGTACAACAACAACAACAACAACAACAACAACAACAACAACAACAACAACAACAACAACAACAACATCATCATCATCATCATCATTAACAACAACAGAAACAACAACAACAAAACAATTTTCAGACCAACCAAAATGAGCAATTGTAAATTTAATACAGCATAATATACAATAATTAATGTGGAAACGTTAAATATATAGAAGATATTTAACAGTGAAGTATGAATATGAAATCTATTTTGTCGAGTGGAGTGAGAAAATCAATATTTTCACGAGACGGCTCGGCCGTCGAGTGAAAATATTGATTTTCTCACTCCACCGAGACAAAATAAAATTCATATTCATACTTCACTGTTAAATGTTCTATTTATTTTATATCACTGTTTGAATTGTTTTTATATCTGACATGTTTGGTTAATTAAAACAATGGATTGCGTCCGTCGACGTACAGATGTGACCGTTGTTGACGATAATAAACAACAATGACAAGGTACACTGTTATTCGCTCGTGTAATGGTTGACGCAATTCGGAAAAAACTGCGGGACCTAAGTGTGACGAGAAACAAGTACAGGGCAACCTCTAAATTGCACGTGAAGGAATTCGGGGTGAAATACATATATTTTCACCGGTGAAAATATATGCATTTCACTGCTGTGAAAATATGTGATTTATCACTTAAATATTTTCCATTATTTCATTATTGATATATATAAAAAAATCTATTAATAACAACTAAAGAGATATCATTGTCTGTAACCCACGGATGATTCACATCGATTCTCTCTATTATCTATTTGAGGAAGCTTGTAGATTCAAAACCATGGTTTGCGACGATGAAGGGATATTAAACAAAAATTGTCTATTCTGTTAATGAAATCAAACTGACGCACAGTATACCTTTTCTCATACAATTTTTTTTTATATAAATGAAAACATAGATTTAATAAACATGACAATGTTCAATGTAGAGTAAAATAAACAAAATATTCTTATCAGACCTTACAAATATCGATATTCATACGTCATTCTGATAGTATAGTCGAATAAAGGTTTTGGCTGTACAATAAAATAATTAAAAAATCAAGATAAATGTTTACAAATGATTAACCAAGCTGAAAAATATTTTTCAACCCCAAAATAAGTCAGTCTGATTTTACTGGTTCATGCACACTGCTATTTTGGTACAAATGTAAAAAGCAGAGGCGGATTTATGATTTTACCAAGGGAGGGGTGTAAAAACTGAGAGCTGAAGGGGGTTCCGAGAGCATGTTCCCCTTCAGATTTTGTTTTTTAAATGTCGCCAAATCAAGCATCCTGGTGCAATATAAGCTGCATTACAGAGAAAACTTTCTTTCATTCAGAGTATCGAGCTCTTGGTGTATAATTAATATGCACAAAATTGTATAATTAGCGACATTAAGGAGGAGCTTATGCCCGTTACGCTTCCCCCTAGATTCATCACTGAAACTGAAGATCAATTTCAAGCTAATGAGCGTTTATTAGACAAAAGCTAATGCAACCAAGTATATGAAACAATAAACAATCAACAAAACAAATCCACAAAATAACATACAGATAAAAAGAGTGGAGAAAAAGCAACGGTGTTATATGTTCGTGTCGATATTCTTTCATATGTTTATACATCAAATATACATCAAGGCGGTCTACTCTGGGATAGTAGGGAAATGGTAGGAAAAGGTGACTTTACCGGGCACTTTATTTTTCTTCACAACCCTCCCCCCCACCCCCACCCCCAGTAAAATTCCATTACTCCATTCTCTACATTATATAATTGTATATTTTTAAAATATTGATCAATGCATTTGGTGGGAAAAGGCCACCATAAAGATATATAACTTTACTGAGCTAACTTAGCCTATCAAAGCTTATGGTTTTGCCGGACAAGGAAACATCTCCTCATATTTGTTAAATCTCCTTAGATACTACAGAACGAAACAATTTTACAAATATGAAATGACCCTACAGTGCAATAAATATTCACGTTTAAGTTAAAGAAGCCTCGGTGGCCGTTTTGGTTACTCTTTTTTGTGCACGTTTACGTTGTCTCTCACTGCCTAAGTTCAAATTCCGCTCAAGCAGATTCTAGAGAAAAAAATGCTTGTCAAAGGTCGTTTTATGTAGGTACTCGTGTTTCCTCCACAATCTCAGAACTGACCACCTCGATATAACTGAAAGATTCTTGACTGGGGCATAAAACACTATTATTATTACTCAGCTCCTTAAATCAAACTTACACAGTTTGTGGTTGGTTTGTGTATGGTCCTTGCTGTTGATATGGGTTATACCCTGCCTGTTGGTAGTTCGGTGGAGGTGGGGCGTATCCACTATTTGGAGGTGCAGCTCCGTACGAAGGTTGAGCATAACCAGGGTATGGCGCTGATGGTGACTGATAACTCATTCTAGAAATGGAAAGTAGAAACTGGATTCAAAGGTACCAATAAATAATAGAGAGAGAGAGAGAGAGAGAGAGAGAGAGAGAGAGAGAGAGAGAGAGAGAGAGAGAGCTGAGTGAGAGAGTGAGAAAAGTTCGATCGAGAGAGAGAGAGAGAGAGAGAGAGAGAGAGAGAGAGAGAGAGAGAGAGAGATTGTCCCATTTAGATAAAATCATGTATTTATACTGAAAATGGAAAATGGAAATTTGTTGTAAGAAATGACGTCATATAAAATTGATGTTTACAGTATTACTCTAACTCATCGTTAAAAAATCATAGTATTTTAGGGAAAATTTTAAAATCTTGTGTTAAGAATAAACTACAAGGTGTAAACACTGGTGAAATATTTACCTTATAAAGATTTTATCCACAAATATGTCGAAAAGATTTACAAAAAGCGGAAGTAATATACACTATATACATACAAACAATCATGTGATTGTCTAAATATAGCTCATCCAGATGTCATATGATTATCAATGTCGTAATCTCAACATCGTTAAAATGTTTGTGTTTTCTCTAATTTATATTTGCTTTAATTGATGATAAATCGACTAATTTCAAAATTTTAAGGATACTCACCCGTATCGTCAAGCGTAGCCTTTTTTTCCGGGTACAAATCGTTGCAAATTAAATTCGCGTAGGACCCAAGGCGCTTGGGGTCGGGTTTTTATTAATTTTATCATTTTATCATATCTGGTATCGTTCTGAGTAAAATGCGTAAGAAATAAATCGATAATATTGCATTTTAATTTTTCTTATTTAAAATGCAATATTGTCGATTTATTTCTGAAGCATTCAACTCAGAACGATACCAGATATGGCAAAAAAATAAAATTAATAAATACTCGTCCGATAAAACAAAATAATAACATTGATAAAAACCCGACCCCAAGCGCCTGTGGGAGAGGCCTTCCCCTCCCCCCTCGATTTCTCTCTTCCTCCTGTGTAAATGTTTTGCGCATAACATGAGCCCATTGCGAGTTCAGAGCATTAGATCTCATTGGCAGTAATGATGTTCGATTTATTTAAAATATCTTACATGTTTGTAAGTCTACTTTGCCTCAATGAAGTTTCGGTAAACGAGTAAAATTTCTCATCCGAGGCCATGATCGAAATTTTCTGGAACATATTTCAGTGTGTGAAAGTTTGTCAATTCACTTGCCAAATGTCTGTTGTTTTCTAAAGGCTTTCTGATTTCTTCCTTCATACCAGAGATGACCGCCTTTTTCTTCTTCTTTTTTAAATGCTTAATGGTAATCTTATACTGCATTTTTAATGTGTGATATTGGATTTGTTTGGTTGTAGTGTTGTTTAAGGTCACATCAGCAATTTTTCAGCTATTTGCGACGAGAGCAAGCTTATAAATCTCTGAGGATTAAAATTATAACAAGTTGATGTATGCGCGAGATGTGCAAGTGTGACGTGCCTGTCGTGTACTATCGGGGGACTTTTGGAAGGTTCTAGCTCACATTCTTAGTAGATCAGTAGACAAGAATGCCACTAATCCCAATCTGTCTTTTTCTACCGATTAAAACTGTCGATACTCTACCGTCCTAATCTCGAGTGCCATGTGAGGAAACAATATCTAAAATTTTAAAGTCTTATGTATGACCCAGCCGGGGTTCTAACACAGCCTCCAATTTTCGAAGATGTGCTTTTTCACTGATCTGTCGTCTCATGCAATTTAAATTATTGTAATCCAAATTTTGATCTATTCATTTATAATGGCGTCCACACTTTTATTGCTTTGCTCTTTGTTGCTATTTAAAAGACGATGTTTACAGTTTAAAAAAAAAACAAAACTGAATAGCTAATCAAATAATAGCAAACACGTTTTCCATCTCTCTCTCTCTCTCTCTCTCTCTCTCTCTCTCTCTCTCTCTCTCTCCCCCCTCTCTCTCTCTCTCTCTCTCTCTCTCTCTCTCTCTCTCTGTATGAGTGTGTGCTAGTGGGTGCAAAACAGGTACTAGTATCAGAAGATTGTCATATAAATAGGATAGGAGTCACTTATTGGGACAGAACGGAATGGTATGATTTCCGTATAAAGTAAAGTTACCTTGTTAAACTTAAAGATGCATGTCTACTTGGCAAACGCCATCATACATGCGTTAATGATGTAAACTTTGACAGTCAGGATTATTAATAAAGGTTAATTGTTGACTATTTGTTAGTTACTAGCCAGTAAAATATTCATAATTTGCTGTCATGTTAAATATTGAATTTGATTAGTTACGGCTAAGTTGACGTTTTCCGTATTACCGTTTAGTGCATTCTTGTTTATATTAAGAAACTTTTATTACTTATATCCGGTAGAAAATTAAGTTCAAGTAGCTGCTTCACGTTGTGTTTCTTAAATCATTTATTGAAGATACACGAATATATCTCCTTAATGTAAATATAAACTAAAAATAAACGGTAGGCAATCCCCTGATACTTGAACGACTAACAATAGTACTGATTTTCCTGACATTATCTGAAGTATGTCATGAGTGCAGAAAGGCAACTTTCATTGTTTTTTTTTTTCTTTTTCGTGTGGCGGTTTTTAATGATGAATGCACATTCAATTGCAACGACAATTATCATTTATCACGATTTTATTTATTACAAGTTACATCTCTCTCTCTCTCTCTCTCTCTCTCTCTCTCTCTCTCTCTCTCTCTCTCTCTCTCTCAAGTAGCTTATTAAGTTAAAAATTCTAATCATTAATAATAATGTCATATACCATTTTTTGAATTTAATCATAAAATACATTCAAAAATGGTATATGACAATATATTGTCATATACCATTTTTTGAATGTATTTTATGATTGAATTCAAAAAATGGTATATGATAATAATAATAATAATAATAATAATAATAATAATAATAATAAATGTTATAATAATTATAATAAAAGAGAGGTACTGGAGTAAATAACACGGTCGTCGACATCAACGTTATGCTGTCGGGCGATATGCCGTGCGAAATTTATTTTGTGTACCTTTTCGTTTCGATATTTGATTCAGATAAAAACCTCAATCTGTTCAATTCAAGAGTTACCTGCACTTACAGATGGAGATAAATAAACTCCCTGCCCGATTGTAGGTATAAAACAAAGAAATGGTATCCACTTAAAAGTTGTTATAAATTGAACGTGATCATGCCTGGTTTGTAAAGCTTGTTTCAAAAACCTTCATTAACTTCACTAAAATCTGGAAACTTAGAAATATTTTAAATGTTACAAATGAATTTAAAATACAGATACGATATACAAAATGAAACCTTCAAAATAACACCAAAACATAAAATATCCTTAAAATAGTATCAAAATCTTCAAAATAATATTAAAACTGTCATAATATAAATTTTTGAATTTTCTGAATGAAATATTCAAAAATTTATAATATGACATATTATAAATTTTTGAATATTTCATTCAGAAAATTAAAAACTTTATAATATGACAAAACCCTCAAAATGACATGAACACATAAGAATCTAAAAATAACATCCTAACTTCATTCACCCATTTATGTGTCATCTGCAGAATTTTTAATCTTTACCAAAACAACTACCGGTATACAAATTTCTGCACAATATTTCTCTTCGGGTAAAAAATCAAAATTTTGCACATGACAAGTTTTTTTCCCCCAAAATTGGCAACTTTAGTTTTTATCGAAAATCTTAAATACAAGTGAATTTGATTAAAGCTGCATTAAGTTTACCAATTTTCTGAATTTTTTTTGATTTTCTAAAAATATATTTTTTTAAAAGTGAATATCTTCTAACCACGATCCATGACATTCATTTTCTAAAATTCCATTTCTTTTAGCTGTAAATAAACGGAATCCTCTGACCGGTTGGTCAGAGTTCTACGATGATAATTATGAGCTTGGGGCATGCGCACGGATGTAGGGAAAAGCCTAGAATCGAAAGTGAAACATGACAGATTGCATTAATTGTCCTTAATTAATACCCAGATGTATTTGAACTGGTGTTATTCATCCCTTACTAAGTCACAAATGACAAATTCAATGAAGTTCTGTGTTTAATTTATCGTATTTCAACATTTTGAAAGTTGTGTTTAAATGACCCGGGTTTTGATGACGTAACCATGTTCTAATATTAGATCCGAAATGCTGCATCTCGCTGGGTAAATACTGTAATTTCTGTGTTTATTCGAGCTTTTATCGTTGAACCAAATGTAACATTGTTCATTAGGAACATCAGTTATTAGATTAGCACTGTTTTATTTTTTCTTTGGAAAACTTAATGCAGCTTTAAACACAACAACTTATATACGCTAAATGGGAGATAACCGGTATTTTTTTTTTTTTTTTGTGTGTGTCGTTTATGCACATCATACACGCCGTTAAAGCTGCATTTAGTTTTCCAAATAAAAAATCAAAACGGTGCTAATCTAATTTATGATGTTCTTAATGAACAATGTTACATTTGGTTCAACGATAAAAGCTCGAATCAATACAGAAACAACAATAATTTCCCAGCGAGATGTAGCATGCGGGATCTAATATTAGAATATGATTACGTCATGAAAAAGCCGGGTCATTTAAACACAATTTTAAAAACGGTGAAATACGATAAATTAAACACAGAAATTCGTTGAATTTGTCATTTGTAACTTAGTAAGGGATACGATACATAACACCATTTCAAATAATCTGGATATTAATGACGGAAAATTAATGCAATTTGTCATGTTTCACCTTCAATTCATGGGTTTTTCCGTACATCCGTGCGCATGCTCCAAGCTCATTGTTAAACACTGACCAACCGGTTAGAGGATTCCGTTTATTTCTAGCCAAAAGGAATGAAAGTTTAGAAAATGAATCTCACGGATCGTGATAAGAAGTTATCTATTTTAAAAAATATATATATATTTTTTAGAAAATCAAAATCAAAAAAAAAAAAAAAAAAAAAAAAAAAAAAAAAAACTTAATGCAGCTTTAAGTATATTTATGCATAAGAGAAAATATTTGAATATTTTTCTCCTTTAAACCCTTATTCTATTTAAAATATTTTGAATAATGTTTCCGTAGTCATTTTAGGTTTAAGATGCAATTTTTGCTAAGATTTCCTTTTATATCCCTAATCCATTAACTTCTATGTAATTTTTTTCACAGAAATGTTCGAAATGGCATGATTCTATCATTTTTATGTCATTTCAGTTAAAATTAAAATTTTAATGGAGGTTACAAAAGGAAGTCTGTCTCAGTTTTTCTACCATTTACGTAGAACTTTTAATCATAAATATTGTTTTAATGTAATGATTTATTGAAATCAACGATATCTAAATTAATTCAGTTTAGCTCTTCGTAATCATCATATTGTTGTTAGAGTTATCTTTCTTTATACCATGTCGGAAACCAATTTTTTTTTAGTCTCGTTTAACTTACCGGATGAGTTTCGCCACTTCAGCGCATTTTAAATGCCAGTTAAATATCTATCACAGCAAGCTAAGGTTGAACCATCGATTTCACTTTTCATTAAAAAAAAAGACCTCTTGGATATGCAGCAAACTGAATTCTAGTACACGGTATCCCCCAAAGGTGTTTTTCTTTTTAAAAAATATCCCAATGAGGTTTTTTTTAAATAAAAAAAAGGTCCTCTTACTGTATGATGGGGTATGTTGGGTAAGTTACACCGAAACTGACTGCTATCGCCATATATAAATATCAAATCTCATTCTATTTCTTCACTCTTCAGTATATAAATAGTATTTTGATATGAAAGTTATATGCCTTCGATATCAGTAATTTCAGGTTCATGCAGTATTTTATGCAAATAGTTTCTAATATAACTAATTTGACAACAATGGTTCATAAGTTTTGATAAATTATGATTATCGTTAATAGAACTAAAGTATTTGCCTATGTTACTTTACATTATCATGTTTACTATAATTTATTGAAAATATAGTATATTTTACGATATATTGTTTTTATAATCGATTTTTGACGCACGATACATGTATATAGTTCAGGCACGTTTATCTCATGTGATATGAGTTACCGATATCAGAAAATGTGCAACTAGCTTAGAAGAGTGTGCATGCGTATTAAAGTATCAATCATACATCATCATATCCGAAATCGTGAGTTTTTTATTTTATGCCCGGAGCAAGGTGCACTGCAGTGTCGCTGAACATTGAATGCGCGCTAGTAAAATTGTCTATTTTTTGCGCAATGACGTCACTCTCCCACGAGGATTTCCCCTAAGAAGTTAACATGTTAAAACAGCCGTTCTGATTTTATTATTCAACTGCCTACCTTGACTCGCCTGAGGTCATGTATGGAAGACGTTACACCATGTGATAAGTTGAGAAGCTTAAAAAGTTGATTTAAAGGACATCATATTATTTTAAATGATAAAATGAAGTTATTTAGATTAAGATTCATTTTATTAGGCCTTTTATTATGTATTTTTCATGTTTGGTGTCGGACTTGTGGTTCGGATTTTACCGACCCGGAATCAAAAGCCATACTTGCTGATGTTGTGATAGAGGGTAAATTGTCTCAAAAATTACAAACACCGGAATTATTGGACAGGTATAATTTTACTGTCAAGGTGAGAAAAATTTTCAAAGGCCGGGAGATCCTTACTAAAACCAGAAGAAATCCGAAATATTTAAAAATAGGTGATTTTGGACCCGTTTTAAACGAAGAAAATTGTGTTTCAAATATTACACGAGATGACAAAAAATATTATTTTTTTCTCAAATCGACAGAACAGAGTGATTATTTATTACTGTCAGCATTCCCAGAGAAAGTTACAAGAAAAGTCGGGAGAAAAATTAGGAAAATTCTTACTTGTAAAACCTGTGGTAGGTATAGTTTCATTAATTACTAGCAGACGACCATGACGGACTGTGTGGGGGGTGAAAATATTGACCATCACATAAATCATGGGGGTTAATTAACTTTTTTTTAAAATGTACATTGTTACCCAACTGTGTAAAACTTGTGTTTTAATTGAACTGTTGAGGTTATTTATGTAAAGGATTATTATTTTTCAGGAAGATGCACCCCTTTTCTTTTTTTTTCACTTTAATGTTTCAGTACCTTGAAATTTTAATCAGAGTGTGTACACATCTCAAAAATACTTAAAAAAAAAGATTTTTTTTTTGCATACATTGTATAATTTTTCTATCCATTTTGTCTACAATAATATACATTTTCAGTACAAAAATCAATTTGCATCACTACTATATAACGTGATTTTGAAACAACCTGTTATTGTATAATTTTCAAAAAAGTATTTTACCTTTTTTTAACAAAAAAAAAAAAAAAATAAAAAAAAAAAAATAATAAAAAAAAAACATCTGTAATCTTACTTTGAATGGTTAATTAATTGTTTAATCTCTTTTGAGTCTTTTTAAGAGGTGTTGATACATTATTAAAAATTAAAAGAAATGTTAAGCACCTGGCATTTAAGTTGATTAAAACTATGGTGCCTAGAGAATAATGGATAAATGCCAGATGCCAATTCACATTTTATATTTAAAAAAAAAACAACATGTAATAGCTTTTCCCATTGTTGACTAATAACATGCAAGTTAAAGCATTGACATGATTGAAAACTTTGAAAAGCAGTCCTGTGGTTGCCATTGCCATTCATATTCTTGATTAATGGTTAAAATTTTGTATTATTTTCAAAATGACATCTATAACAAGAAGTAATTCTGACCAATGTATTCTCCAGCAGTGTTTAAAATTAATTTAATAAATGCATTGACAGATGTGCAGCACTCAAATAAAATCGCAGACCAGTGCAAAATTAACAAGACTTGGCACTAAAGCGAGCAGTGTTGTTTCTAATAAATATACAGGATAACCTTATCCCTTAGTATTTCTGTGTTTTTGTTTTTTGTAGTAACAGTATTGCGTAAGTTTATTGATATTGTTCTACCTAGCATTTATTAGTATATGTTAATTATGTTAATCATTAATTAAGTGCCATTACCTTGTACTTGTATATCGGTGGACAGTTTGTTAGTACCAAATTATATTGATAAGCAACAGCTGATAAACATGTAGTGGTCATTTAATAATGCCTTGTTTATACAGCAACTTGTAAATATTGGACATATTGACATCAAAAACAATAAACTGTAAACTGTATTTGTATGATAAAAAGGAAAAAATACACAAAAATCTAGAACTGGTAAACCAGAGTTCAGGGGGGACCTATGTTACCAAGTGCTCTAAAGTGTTCTATCATAGCTCACAGTACCCCTAACTGCTTTGATTTGAATCAAACTCAGATAGATCCTAGTCAGAAAGTTTGTCAGATTGCTTGCTAAAAGTCAGTAGTTTTCTCCCCACCATTCGTAGACTGACCAATCGATAGTTTTCTCCCCACCATTCATGAACTGGCCAATTCGGTAGTTTTCTCCCCACCATTCATGAACTGACCAATTCGGTAGTTTTCTCCCGACCATTCTTGAACTGACTAATTCTGTAGTTTTCTCCCCACCATTCATGAACTGACTAATACGGTAGTTTTCTCCCCACCATTCGTGAACTGACCAATTCGGTAGATTTTTCCCCACCATTCATGGACTGACCAATTTGGTAGTTTTCTCCCCACCATTCGTGAACTGACTAATACGGTAGTTTTCTCCCAACCATTCATGAACTGACCAATTCGGTAGTTTTCTCCCCACCATTCGTGAACTGACTAATTCGGTAGTTTTCTCCCCGCCATTCGTGAACTGACCAATTCGGTAGATTTTTCTCCACCATTCATGGACTGACTAATTCGGTAGTTTTCTCCCCACCATTTGTGAACTGACCAATTTGGTAGATTTTTCTCCACCATTCATGAACTGACTAATTCGGTAGTTTTCTACCCACCATTTGTGAACTGACCAATCGGTAGTTTTCTCCCCACCATTCGTAAACTGACCAATCGGTAGTTTTCTCCCCACCATTCGTAAACTGACCAATCGGTAGTTTTCTCCCCACCATTCATGAACTGACCAATTCGGTAGTTTTTCCCGACCATTCATGAACTGACCAATTTGGTAGTTTTCTCCCCATCATTCGTGAACTGACTAATTCGGTAGTTTTTTCCCCGCCATTCGTGAACTGACCAATTCGGTAGATTTTTCTCCACCATTCATGGACTGACTAATTCGGTAGTTTTCTCCCCACCATTTGTGAACTGACTAATTCGGTAGTTTTCTTCCCACCATTCGTGAACTGACCAATTCGGTAGATTTTTCCCCACCATTCATGGACTGACCAATTTGGTAGTTTTCTCCCCACCATTCGTGAACTGACTAATACGGTAGTTTTCTCCCCACCATTCATGAACTGACTGATTCAGTAGTTTTCTCCCCACCATCCGTGAACTGACTAATACGGTAGTTTTCTCCCCACCATTCGTGAACTGACCAATTCGGTAGATTTTTCCCCACCATTCATGGACTGACTAATTTGGTAGTTTTCTCCCCACTATTTGTGAACTGGCTAATACGGTAGTTTTCTCCCCACCATTCATGAACTGACTGATACGGTAGTTTTCTCCCCACCATTCGTGAACTGACTAATTCGGTAGTTTTCTCCCCGCCATTCGTGAACTGACCAATTCGGTAGACTTTTCTCCACCATTCATGGACTGACCAATTTGGTAGTTTTCTCCCCACCATTCGTGAACTGATTAATTCTGTAGTTTTCTCCCCCTATTCGTGAACTGACCAATTTGGTAGTTTTCTCCCCACCATTCGTGAACTGACTACCTTGATACAACGGAAATTATCTTGACTGGAACATAGAACACCATTACTCTACTCAGTAAAGTATTCTTATGCCCTTTATTCATTCATGTTTATATTTTTTATGTATTTCTTAGAAAAGAAAAAAAAATTGAAAAAAAAATTGTCTACTTTTCTTTTGTATTATTACATAATTTTGTATGCATGAATGCATTATAAAGCATACATTTTAATAGAAAAAGTTTCATAGGAATATACAGATAATACAGCCTTATACATATTTAAATTTTTTTTCTATAAAAAATTAAAATCTATAAAATTTCATTCAGAGTTTTTTTTTAGTTTTTTTTTTTTATGATAAAATATATCAACAAGTGGTTACTGGTACATAACCATGCATGTATTTTTTAAAATTATTTACTTTATATATGTATATATATATATATGTATTTTAATACTAATTTGTATGATTTCCAAGAACAAAAAAAGTTTTTCGTTTTTAATTCTGTGTATTTTTCAAAAATAGACATGATTAACAATAAACATTACCTTTTAGTAGTACCTGACATTCAAAATTGATGCAGAGTTGTTCGGAAGCAGAACATTCGTACATAATTATTGATGTTGGCTGCCTTCTTATCTTTTACCTATGTAGGTGTTTATGTATCATAACTGTAATCTGCTAAATCATTCACATCACAACACATGGTGTTATTATACTCATCATCATTACTATAACCACATTTATTAATAAACCTCAAAATACAAAATGATTCATTTTAAAACCATTATAATGGTAATTTTAGAATTCAAAAACACAATTTCCTTTTTAGTTAAATTTTAAATTACTTTATCATTAAAACAATTAACTCTTTAAAAATCAACCCATGCAAAGCTTAAAATGCAAAAAGTAGACATGTATAGATTTCCTACCAGTTCTCAATTAGTGCCAACTACCAGTATCTGCAATGGGTTGTTTATCAAATAATCCTCAGCTGTAATTATAGTTTTTAAATTCTTTTGTTGGAATAAAATGGTTTGTTTTAAATTATTTGTTTCAACTGTTATGTCATAAAATCAAAGAAAGTGATAATTTTCATTTTGGAGAAGCCTCGATAAATCAATAGTTTTTATTTTATTTTTTATTTAAAATTTTTTTTTATCATTTTTTAGGAAATTTAAACTAAATGACTATTTAGACTTCAGTATTTTTTTATTGATGACTTGTAATTTTGAGGTTTTTTGTTTAATATTTTTTAATGATAGGGCATTACATGTAATTGGTATTTGTAAGGAGATCTGCAGATGTATGCATTACTATATGACAATGATTAGTCTTAAAAGATTCTGTAGTCTCTAACAGAACCTTATCAAGGAAAGATGCCAAAGTGACTTCTTTTAAAATGAATACATTGCTCAACAATTCGTGGTTGCTTATATTCTAAGTACCGGTAATAAATTCAAGGTTTTTAAAGGGAATATCTTAAGAAAACCTGCAGTTATTGCCTTCTTGGCTGTAGATATTCCTTTTCCCTACATTCAATTAATGTGCGAGATAGACTTTTCTAGTCCATAATACAGTTATTAGTTACATGTATCTCACTATGCACTGCAAAAATGAACAAAATAGATAAAAAAAGGCTTAGGCTTTGGTAATGAGTAAACTAAGCTACATGAAAATTGATGCATTTTCCTATGCTCCTTCTCATAACTTAGCTTCTGCAATACTGACTGTACTTATAGCCTTTTTGGAAGATAAAGTTAAAAATGTTTTTCATTGAAATCATGCTAATTTTATGTTTTATTCATTTTATTAATAAGTTGTAATATCTTGGCAGATATATATTAAAATATTCTTGAATGGCAGTTAATAAACACTTGATAAAAATTGTTATAGTACATCTCATACATTCGAGTCAGCAGTTCTTCGTGATGTTGCAAATGGCATTAAATTACCTACTGGACATTCAATAACTTTAAGAGATTCTCAAATGTACAGAAGGCAAATTTGGAAGTCTGAATATTGGAAATTGATAAAAGTATTTTAATACCTGAAAACCAGATAGATTATTTTATTCATCTTTGGTTAAACTTTGGTTATATTTGTATTTGAAAAAAATAAAAATATTCCCTTAATTTTACCAGTCACGGCAAATGTATCCATTTGTGGGTTCTAGTTAAAAAAATATCAGAATTGCTTGCAGTAACCCATGCACCTCATGAACTTGTATTTAGGATTATCCTTGAGATCAGTAATATTTCATCTTATGACAAATAGCTGTAAAATTGCTAATAACCATAAAACATTTTGCATGCAACTTAACAGACTTATCTAAGGATTGACAGGGTTTTTAAAAGTCTGCACCCTTCTTTTTTAATATCTTGAACTGCCAAGATCCTTTTGTAAAAAATGATTTAATCGGACATTTATTTATTTCTGATAAAAATCTTAGATTGTCTCAAGGCATTCTTGTCTTATATGCAAATAAATAATAGATATAATAAACAGCATCTGGCTCATATCAGAATGGCACTAGAAATCATAAACCATGTATTAAAATACAAAATTTGAATAATAAAATAGTGATATAATCAAATAATTCACACATAACAAAATGATTGTCAGAGAAAAAAAAACTACTATTGTTTTAAGTGTCGCATCTCACTACTTTAGTCGGAAACAAAAATCAATATTTACTTCCTCTGATAACAGACTAAGAATCTAAATACATGGTTATTGATATAGAATTATCATTTTAAATAGACATGAAAATAATTTTACAGATTATTTTGAATCATCATGCCAAAATATTTATTTCCTAGAATATGTAAAAATGTTGTAGCATAATAATAATAATATAGAGTTATTCTTATGCAAATAAGATGTAAACAATTTGAATTCTGTTTTGTTATCTATATATGGCTTGTTTACATGTATTTTGGTAATTTCCAATGTAATTTGCTATTCTGACTACAAGAAGGACTTTGAAAACCAATATCTGGTTTCAAGGGAGATTGTCAATGATATGTCCATTTGGAATTTCAGAGTTGACACTACATTGGTAAAATATGCTTTAATTTCAAAATCAACTCATAATATCTGAATAAGATTGCAAAAAATTAAATGTTAATTATCCTTCAGACTGATCTGTGCAAGTAAATGTTACAGCACTATATGCTTATGTAATATGCACTGATAGCATTGAGGCTCTTATATTTTAACTGACATGCCACTACTTGATACAAAGCATCAATTTTTTTTTAAAAATTAGCCAAAGAACCTGTATCTTTCATTTTATGTATGCAGAGTTTATAGCTAACTAATTGCAGTTCCTACAACTACCTAGGTTCTCAGTTTGTCAGTTTACTTGTGGAAGTTGGTGGTTTGGTGTTTTCCATTCCAGAACTGTAAACTCTAGACCTCCCTCTTACGGAGCGAGCACTCAACCAAGTGAGCTATCACAGTGGTTTTTGACAAGAAGAGCAAACATAAAACTGAAAAAAATTGTAGTAGACCTCCAGATTTACAATAGTCAGGTTTTGTCAATGTAACATTTATTATTGTACGGATCTGCAGGTTACTACATTATACATATGAAAACACTGTCATAACACCTCTTTATGAACAATGCAATTCAAAAACCCAGCAAACTTTTTAGTTAAGATAATAAAAAAACCCATTAATAAGTAATAAACCTGATAACCATAATCAGCATGTAGACGAATACATGTAAGATTAGGGAAGAATAGACTTTAATATTGGAAATGAGATCCATTTTTCCATTGCAGTCAGACAAGCAAGCAATAGACTTGCATGAGATTTAAGATTAGAACTCGGTAGTGATTTCCTCTGGGATTTTTTTAGGACTACAATAGAACTATAAGTATTATTGTGTATCTATATGATGATATGATATTATTTATGATATTTGTCAATGTTATATTGGTAACACACTGTCAATAGCTTCCACTTTGAAGTCGTTTTTAGCATTCAATCAGTCAATGATTAATGTTATCGAAAATACAGATGATGAGTGTGATGAGAAATTGTAAACTGAAAATTGAACATATATGTTATTTATTTATTATTTATTTATAATTTTATTTTTGGATAATATTTAATGTCATTTAGAAATATCTTATTTTGTCATTTTGTCAGTTTATAGAGAGGGATGTAAAGACAAAAAGTGGAGCAAGATGCAGTGTTTTATTTTAAAATTCTGGGTCACCAAGTTTATAAATCAAAATAAACGACAACTCAGTTATCTGATTTTTGTTCTTTGCATTTAACCATTTTAGGGAATTTTGTGGCCAAGTGGTCTAATAGGCATTTACTGTTCAGAGTTTCTTTCTCAGTTTGTTTGCTGAACACCTCTACTATCCTAGAACTGACCACCTCAATATAAGTAGAAGAAACTTGATGTGGGAGTAAGACACCATTACACCACTTCATTTCACTTTTTTATCTTTGTTTACCTTAAAAACTTAGTTGATATAAATCTAAAAGTGCCAGGATTGAGGTTCAATGAATCAATCTTAATAGTCACTGGTCAAAGTCCAGATTATGTAGGGATTTTGAATTGAATACCAAGCACATTTGTTGAGGGGGATATCTTGTTGACCTTTTAGTTAAGATCTTAAAAAACTGAGGTTAACTGCATGGTAAAGTGTTGCACAGTTGGTATAGCATATGGCAAAGAATACCTGTTAAAATATATGCTATTTTTCATCTTTGTTTTGTGACAGATTAATGTCAAGGTCCAGTTTTTGCAATCAAATTGGTTGTAAAATGTGTTTTCCAGTCCAGACTAAAATTTTGAGACAGAAGAGTGGAGTGGAGTGGAGTGGAGTAATGATGTTTTACACCCCAGTCAAGATTCTTTCACTAATTTTGAGGTGGTCAGTTCTGGGATGGTGGAGGAAACTGGAGTGCCTAGAAAAAACCACCGACTTTTCGGCAAGCAAACTGACAAACTTTTTAACACTAAGATCTGTCCCAAGTGGGATTCGAACCCAGGTTGTTAGAGGTGCTGTGATCGGTAAGCACATGCTTTAGACCAACTTGCCACTGAGACCCCCTGAGACAGAAGACTAATTTCTCATATTATCAGGCAATCAGTACATTAATTTATATGAAGCTTATGTTAGTTTAAATTGAAGTGCTGTATATCTAGTCTAGAACATTTGTTATTTTAGTTTAGTTTTCAAAATATAAAATTAATATAATTTTTGTATAAAAATATTTTTATGTTTTTTTAAATAACCAATACAAACATATAGATAAATATGAGATTACATTGAAATTTAGGTCATGATTCTCCAAAACTGTTTAAACAAAGCTTTTTAAGTATGTGACATTGTGTGTTGGGTTTAAACAAATAGATATGCAGTCTGTATCAGCTCTTAGGTAAAACCTACAAAATTTACATGTTAAGCTTTTTTTTTTATTTTGCAAAATCTGTGATCATTTTACATTCAAGATATAATTTGGGATCATTTAGGACCCAGTTAAAATATCATTGACAATACATGCATAAGTATTTTTTTATCAGAACTTTTAAAAAAAAATATTTTAGAACAAAATTAGCAGGCTAGTTAGAATCTGAATACATAATTATTATGCATAATTTACAGTCGACTTGCTCTTTGACCATGAACCTTTAAATGTGAAAGTTACCTTAGGTGTGTTTTTGTCATTCAATTGATCATATTTAATAGTGTTTACCTGTGAAGAATGTTGGTATAATGTCATGCTATATTTTATGAATGGAAATCAATGACATTATCCACCCACTAAAGGAGTTACTATGGGCTGGCTATTATTACAACTCCTACATATATTTAGGTATAAAGGTGATAGATAGGCCTGCAGAAAAGGGAGGTAAACCCATCTAGGCAAATATTGAATTTATTTAAAATCCGCCCAGATTTATGGTTAAATAGTGTTAAATTTAAAAACATCCTGTCCATCCTTTATGTTATTGCTAATTTTTGGCCTGTATGCTTTTAGGTTGATGCTAATTTAGCCTCAAGTACTGATGTTAGTAACTAATTTTTCTCATACATATGATAACTTACTTGTTCTTGGTTGAGAAACTTAATGGAAATTGTTATATTTTAGTTACAGACATAACAATTATTTTAAAATGAAAAGTGTATTGGTTAATTTGACAAAATTTACCTTAAATTATGGAAATGATTGATAACTTCCTCCAGTAAGAAGAAGAGAGTGGAGTGGAGTAATTTTGTTTTAGGCCCAAGACAAGATTATTTTGTGAATATTAAGGCAGTCAGTTCTTTGATGATAGAGGAAACCTGAATCCCAAAAATAACCAACCTTATGTAAATGAATTGATTCATTTTTTATACTTGGATCTCTATAAATGGTATTTAAACGTAGGTTGTGAGATATTGTGATTTGATCACTTAGCATGTACTCTAGAAAACCTAGCCACAAAGTAAATGATATTTTTTAACTCCTGGCACTAAGTGTTACTAAATATGAAGTGATTTATTTAGAATGCTTGGCTTTCAATTAAGTTAATTTGAAAAATGAACAAGATTATCATCGAAGGCTGTATGTTTGAACACATGATCTCAGATTTACAGATCCTCAGTGCAAACTGTAAAAACACAGCCATGTTTTAAAACCTGAACTTTTTATTAAGATGGGTCATGATATTGTTTGTAAATTAAGCCTGTTAAAACTGAATCCCTGTCCAGCCAGTACTTTGAACAGAATTTTCAGTTCAGTTCAATTTAAATGGGTTTCACTGTAGTATTGTACTAACTGATTAACTGGAGTTGTTTACGGCCACATATTGAACCGATGACTTTACTGCAGTATTTAATACAGGAAACATTAGGTTTGAGAATATTTTATTTGGAAACAAAAAATTTTCTTCTTGAGTTTCTCGAAATTGCCTTCAAATTTAGTCTGAAGAAAATTAAACTAGAGTTGCTTGACATATCCATCTATTATAGTCTAAAAATATATATACTTGTACAACTCTCGCTCTCTCGATCATCACAACAGGTATACCTTGAATATTATACTGCACTGAGTTTATTTATAACCAACAGTTATACCCACTTTGCTGTTATTTACATATGTTTTCAAAATAAACTATAAAATGCTATGTAGAAGATCTATTCTAACTTGTTCAAACAAATTTGTCATTAACTTTCTACAGTAAATACCTGTGGTGAACATTTTTTATAAATATTTTGAATTTTTCAACTTCTATATTTAGCTAGAAAAGGCAGGGTTACATAAGTTAAATTTGATTTGAGGGGTGTTTAAATTTAATCAAAAGCATTAAAAAGAATTTACAATATTTTGAAACTTTCAGTTATTTAAAGAATGATTCATGTAACAAGAAATTTACAAAGTGACAGTCATCTGGTCTGATGAAAATTGAGATTTACCTGATGGATAAGATCTAATTAATTTACAAGTGCTTTAATAATTTATAACCAGTTATAGTTTGGTATTACAAATTTACAATAGGCTTTTATAGGTGGGAGGACTATTTAGCCAGACCTGTTTAATGAGTACCAGTATTATATACTTTTGATCAAGTTATTAAAATTTTTCTCAGTACATGTAATGCTATTGTCAATGAAGTCTTTATTCTGACTGTGTTGGTTGTAAATTTGGTTATATTATATTAGTATCAGTTATGTAGCTCTCTAATTAATCAGGTCTAGAATAGATACTAAATGTTTGGTTTTATAATTATTAATGTAAGCATTAATCATCTTCAGTATTACACTGTCATTTACCATCATTTTTTTTATCATTTATATAAATATATAATATGGAAATGATGGATACATTTTCAGTTCCGTCTAGCCCATCTTTAAATAACAAGTATTTTTAAATAACTCTATGAGGTATAGAACTGCTCGTGTCTTTTGTCTAAACCGTGAGAGAATCAACAAATTCCAACTTTAGAAATCAAATTTGTTCTTTCATTTACAGACCAAGACTGGGAAAAAGCTCGCAGCCCTCGTGTTTTTCTGACCGATATTTCTTCAGGGGTTATGTACTATTGGACACTTAACCATTGTTTAGTCTGTGTGTATCTTTATTTTGACTATTACCGTAAATCGTAGCAGCTGGCAACATTTACTCTTCGTGTTATATTTATTAACTTGTGTTTATCTTTAGGATGTGGTAATTCTGTTAGAAACTTGTAGAAATCTGTGTCTTACCTTGTAGAAAAATGACAAATTGCAAAAGAGTGTGATGAATAAGTTTACACTTTGCTGTTAAATTGCAGTTACTTATTACGTTTTAGATGTTTTTTTTCGGGGGTACTTAGTCAGGTCTTGTTGGTTCATATATACAACTTGTTTGGTTTTACATATGGCTTTGTTTATCAAAGAATCACGGACTTCGTCAAATAGAAGTCAATAAGTACAGTTGAATATGAGGTCTCCTGATTTTGTTTATGTTGGCCCTGCTTTATGCTTCACTCAAAGCACTGAAACTTAAATAGTTGTTTATAACAAAGTTTGTTATCGTTATGAATATTAAGAAACCCAGTATAAATCACAACGGGTTTGTAAAGCCTCTTGATCAGCTGTGTATATGTGTCTGGCGAGTAGAATTACAACTTGGTGATAATTATGATGAACATCATTACAAAGATGCAATGTATCATAACTTATAAAACATCTTATATATATATATACACATGTATATATATAGTTATACATATATATATATATATATATATATATATATATATATATATATATATATATATATCTAATTACATCATGTATATATGGGTATTAAGTTGAATTCTTGTCAAAAACCTAATTGATTTAGATGTCTTCTCAGATATATTTATCACCTTGAATGCATAGATGTCTTCTTCCAGGTATGAGCTTGAATGCCTTATCATTAATCTTGGGAATGTAATATGGCTGAGCTGTGAGCTTTAACAATATGCATTTTGTGATTTGTTTGGTTTTTTTATGAGGTCTGTATAAAAGTCTAGTATGACATTTCTGTACCTTGATATTAAAATGTTCCCCGTTGACTGATATTAGACAGACATTTTCATCAATTGCATCAAATAAACAGTTGCTTCGTGATGTGGTTTCTAACCATGCCAACTTTCTCATACCCGGAAATTGCAATTCCAGTTTTATCACATGGCCAGACTTACAGACCCCACTGAAAACTTAGTTTGGTTTTAGTTTGCATGATTTGCCATAAAACTAAATTATTAAATTATACAACATGCATGGAGTTTTACTTCATCTAACTACGAGTATCTTAGATAGACAATGAAAATCAATATATTGTACAATAAATGTTCATTATAAAGCTAATAAAATAGATTTGTATAACAGTCACAATGACAGCTAGCTAAAGACAACATGATAAGGGATAACTTTATCACCGAACTGCAGACTGTTCTTCTGTTCTTTCTTAAACTTTTTTTTCCTCAGAGAAGTTATTACCAGTAATATTCATATCTTGTATGTATAGTAAATACCTGTCTGAATAAAACAGGACTTAAATAAGGTAATTGATTTCATATTAGTTTTAATTAACTGCAAATATTGTAAAAAAAAAAAAATGAAATTGTAGAAAATGGCTTGTAAAGCTAAATGTACAGACCTGACTGATATTAGTCTAGAACTCATGTATAAATTTCTAATACAAGACTTATAGGATATTCCTGAACATAACAAAGGTAAAGTGGAGTAATAGAGTTTCATATTCCATTCAAGAATTTTTTATTTATATTGAGGCAGTCAGGTTAGGGATAGTGGAGAAAACCAGAGTGTCTGGTAGAGCACCTACCTTTTTGCAAGCTAATTGACAAACTTTATCACAGTGAGAAGTGCTTTGATCTGTAAGTACCCATTTTGGACCATTTAGCTACTGAGGCCTCATGAAAAACAAACAAACAAAAACAGAACACCTGATAAACTGAGGCGTCAGTTACATAACAAACTCTAATTCATTGACAGTACATATTATGTTAATATAAAAAATTTGATCAAAGACACATATAATTTATTCAAACTTTTGTGTCAATTAGCTGGAAATCGTGTGATCAGCCCTGATTAGTAGAAGTCCTTTGATATTAATAATAATAAATTAATTTTGATATATAGATAATTAAGGGTGTATAGTATTATATTGATTATATCATCTACGTTCTTCCTATTTCATGCCTGGATAGGCTTAAGTTATGAATAAAATGTCATTTTATGTTAAACTTACGACAACTTATCTGTTTTTATTTTACCTGTGAAAAGAAAAAAATAAATATACAGGTAATCAGATAAAGGTTTTTTTGAAACTGATTTAGTCAAGGTTAATCCTAAAACAGGATATTTTATTAATATTCTGTAATATGCGGGAAAGTGTATCATATAGATTTTATAGTAACACGAGGAACTATCACACATAAGCAACTGATAAAACACTAATGCATTATATAGAATTTTGAAGGTTGAGAACTTGGCACAAAAAATGTTGTATTGGTTCAAGTATAAGCTTTTGACTTCGATTTTTATTATTATCCTACTGATTTTTTGTTCATTAATATATTTAAGAAGAACCATGAAAATTATCATAAACATGTGTTCAGTCATGAAACTCATCAATGGCATGTTTGTCGGTAGTGTGATCTAAAGAACCTTTTGTATGTGGATCAGATCACTTCTCACAACTTAGGTTGGAATCCGAACTGCAAGTGTAGAAAAGGGGTTCATCAGTTCACTTGTCAAGTTATTGGAGACCTCAGTGTTTTTGTAGGAACTGAGTGAAAAGTCTTGACTAGGAAGTTAAACACCATTACTACCAAAATACTATTTCAACCATACCAAGAGATAGCTGATTTCATTGTGTTCATAAGCCATTGTAGATAGGACTTTATTTGGTTTGAATAATCTAATTAATCTAATATTGTGCTCCAATTAATTGAATATATATTGTTAATTAGTATCAATCAATAAGCTTATATTATATTATTGCTGAATTGTTGTCTAGATAAAATCATTTGTATTATTGGTAATGAGTATATGTTTGGATCTTTAAAGAAATTTGTGCACTGAATATCAATATATTTGTCAAACTGAAGATGTAAGTCCAAAATGGAATTCTACAGGCCTTTGAAAATACTTAAGTTTGATGGTTTCCATTAAAACAAATACATGTTAACCAGTTTTGAAATACACAGACTTATTTATATTATACATAAATTATAATTGCATAAATTTTTTATCCCAACATATAAAGGAACTCTGGTTTTCCTTTCTTTAACTATATAGCAATGAACAACTTGGTTTTTAACTATCACCTATTAAGAGCATAAAACATCTCTTTGTATTGAAGTGGAGTGGAGTAATAGTGTTTTACGCCCCAGTCAAGATTCTTTCACTTATTTCGAGGCAGTCAGTTCTGGGATGGTGAAGGAAACTGGAGTGCCCGGAGAAAACCACCGGCCTTTGGCAAGCGAACTGACAAAACTTTCTCACACTAGGATCTGTCCTGAGTGGGATCGAACCCAGACAGTGAGAGGCACTGTGATCCGTAAGCTCTTTGTATTGGACAAGGATGACCAAGTCCTATGAGAATATTTTTAAATGTGGGCTTTTAGTTTTGGTACTCATGAACATGCACTTAATATATTGTTACTTTGTGTTTAATAAGTTACTAATTATTGTTGTTTTTGATATGTTTGTGGTAGCTGTGTGTCACCGGAATATGAGATATTATATTTAAGGAACAATAACAAAAAAACTGGTAACTTTTGAACTATCTAAGTTTAAATAAAAAAAATTCTCCAGTGATACTAAGATGAATTACATCGGGGTATTTTTAAGACTGGATATTTGAACATGATCCTTTTATTTTTTGTGCGGGTATATAATTATTCAGCTTTCTTTATCTCCCACATACTTTGTAAAGTATTTTAATACACTGTGTATCATTCAGATTTTAAGTTTTAAAATTAGAAGATGTCTTCCTCAAAAGGTAAGATATATGCAAACATATGTCAATTTTAATTAAGGGCATACTGATACCTAATAAGTTTTTGTCGAGTGTTAATTCAGCCCATACCGATACATAATTGTTTGGTGAGTGAAATTACCATGGCAGAATATTTACTGATGCCATCTTCATGATGGTGTATTAAATTGTTTTAAAGTACTTTAGACTGTTCACTTAAATGTGAAATAAAATTTTGTTGATTTGAAAGATTTAGATATAAGTATGAAGTAGGCCCAAGTTAGCATAATTGTAAGTAATATTAACAAATTTTAAAAAATAATAAAAACAATTCAGTTCAAAAAAATTAAAATAATTTTTTTACTTTGATCAATATTTATTTTCAAATTAAAACAGTACTTTTATTATAAAGTATCATGTAAAATAGCTTTGATGTTAGTCAGGTGAACAAACGACAAAAGTAACAAATATTATTACCCTGCTTGATCAGATTTATATTTTAACACCTCCTGTAATCAACTTGACGACAGATTGTACTTATATGTAATGCCATAGTTTGATGTTCCAGGTTTGCTTTTTCTTCTTATTGTTTCTGGCAGTTTTAGCTGTTGGGTATTTCGTTCTGTTATCATAACATTAACATTCATAGTTTTGTGTGAAAACATATTGCTGTGTTAATGCATTTGGTATGATTGTGATTGTTTATTTTGTGGTTTAGTCTGGTTTAGTCCTATAATCGGAAATATTGGACCAAAGTTACCAATCTAATTAGTCGTAAATATGTTAAAGATTAATAAACTACTCCATAATTTGATTTTTACTAATGACTAGGTAATCACAACTACTAGTAAAACCAAATAAGATACAGTCCAGTTAATCTTCTTATTGCCGTATTAAAATTTGAAATTTATTTTAAATTGGGGTCCAGTATATATGTCTGCTGGGCAAAAAGTAACCAGTAGCTTTAAAAGAATATATTTTGTTATTTATTTATTGTTTTGTTTTTTCTCTCTAAAATAAATTTGTGGCTGAAAAAAAGAAAATTTTTGTATAAAAAGTTGCATGTTTCTGGAAGATGTGTAACATATTAATATTTGGAGTGATGGCTTTTTAATTCAATACCACACTTATAATATCTATTTGTAATTCATAAAGAAAATTTTTAATTTCTGCCCAATGCCCATAAGGGACCTCTTTTTTATGATTTGCATTTTATATATATACATATCCATTTTTGAAATAAAAGAATTAAAATTTAATACAGTAGTGTTATGTACTTAATTATCTAAGGACATTGATAAATTGTTATTTTGGAGGATAATATTAAATATAAAAATACAGAAGGATTTTAATAGTTTGTACTATACTGAACTAGACGTCCTGTCAGAAGGTTTCGTAAGTGTGGTGACTTGCCCCAAAGAGTTGTCGTGTGTTTGTAAAGCCTCAGGTTGTAACAGTCAGTAAGTAGATATTAAGGCATGGGAATTTTTAAAAAAAATTTGATTGATATTTTTGCATTTAAAATCAATTACTGTAACCAATTTATCGTGAAATGTTTTCTCTTAAAATAGAAATTTTGTGGTTATTTGATTGAGATATTATCTGATGACACATTAGTCAACGAAGAAACCACCTTTTTATTTACACCTGCAATTTGACAAAAGACTTAATTTACCATCCATCCACGGAAAATTAAACTTGGTGACAAATATAAATATTGTACCCATGTGGTTTGATTGATTACCTATATATGTGAATGTGTATAAAGGATATATATGAAAGATTCCCATGTCACTTTTTAAAATGTCATGTTGCCACATTTTTTTAACTTGTATTGAGGTGTTTAATTTTGGAATGGTCAAGGGAATGTAGTAGTTAAGAGAAAACCATTGACTAGAGAAAAATTGCATTTGATATGTGTTGATTAAAAATGTATTTATTTCAATATAAATATTGTTGATGAAAATTACAAAATGTACTTTTACTTTAACCACAATAATTTTTCAGTTAGCACAAGAATATATGTAGCTAGGCTGGAAAAATGAAAAATATTAAAAATGTTGGGTCATTATATAAAAAAAATAAATACATTACTGCTTATTAAAATTGTAAAGATATTTCAGCATAAAATGATATTGAATTTGAAATTAGTATAGGATTAGATGTTACATTAACCAAACTGAAATTGCCATGACGGCGGTAAATTTAAAAGTTTCAGTTACTGTCAACATCAATTTGAGACATTTTTACAGATGACCATTATGTTTTTTTTTTTTAAATGCTAAAAGTTGTACTTAGATTCTAAGTATTAATTCATTTTTAGTTAATAATTGAAAATTTAGTATTATTCAGTTAGAAATTTCTATACTTAAGGTTGTTTAATTAATGTATATATATATATATATATATATATATATATATATATATATATTGTGGAAAAGGGAGGTAATTTTGGGCTTAGGAACAGTTGATAGGAACAATAGATAGCTTAGCCCTATGATAGGGTAAAGAAAGAACTAAAAACTCAGGAAACTGAGAAGCATAATTATGACTTTTTAGACCTTGACTCCTTAGCTCTTAATGTTAAAAAATAAATACATGAACACAGAGAGTGTTTGAATGTTTCTAACAATCCTGGGAAGATAAATAGTTAATTGGGTCATACAGAGATCAAGCACTTGCAGTAGCCCAGACTGATTTCTTCACTCCAGGGTTGACTTATCATATGATGAGAGGATTGAGTGATCTGTTAGATTACCGTTAATCTACTTAAACTAATGCCACCCTATTATTTTACAGTATGTGGTAGCAAAAAAAAAATGCCTTTAAACTTAGCTAATCTTTGGACATTTACCAATGACTGTGTGCTCTAAGGTTACATTTTTATTAGATTAAGCCTATCCATTTCATAGAAAAAGAACAGTAAAGAAAAGTACTTTTTAACCTGCTGACATGAACAATAAGCCAATATTGACCTGTATTACTAACAGTTGGTGGTTAGTATCTTAGCTAGTCATAGTAATTGATCAAATGAAGCATAATACAACACCACCAAGCTGCAATAGACATGTGTTTTTGTTTGGTTTATGAATCAGAATAAAAAAAAAACGTCAGTATACTTAACACATAGGTCATAACCTTGTGTGCAATTGTAAATGAATCTTAATGATGTGAGTACGATAACTGATGTGCATCCCTTACAAAACAATCAGCAGCACCAGCAGCATGTGCCTAAATTATGACCCCTCCCCAACCACTGAGTACATTACCCCACCTGTTGGCCATACAGTATATTTGTGTTATTGAACTTAATTACTAAACTTGTTATGGTGATTAAACTAATGATTCTGTCTGAAATTGATAAATAGATGTTTACTATTATACTATTAATGATTCAGTTGTAAGTTTCTGATGTTAAAACTGTATCTTAAATCTCTGAGTACTCTAAAAGTGCCAATAATCTAATAAATAGTTTTTGTATAAGCATATACTAGCATATACATGTATATAAATTTAAGTTTTACCATGTCTCACTATCAATAATGAATCTTGTTAATATTGGGTTGTAACTTCAACCAGTTTGGTTATTTATTTTACCCTGTAACATGATATGTTTTAAATGAATAACAATTTATTCAAAGTTCTCTGGGTCTTTTTAATACTTCATGTGTACATAATTTTATTAAATGAAAATATTGTGATTCAGCCAAGAAAGAAATGATTTGTTCTCTTACATAGTTCTGAAAGGAATAGGAATTTTTTCTTTGGCAACATCTCCTGTTTTAAAGTTTTAATGATATAACTGATCTGAGTTTAACACAAATGTTTTGTTGCTATGTTTCTGTAAAGGGTAACAGTAGTACTTTATCATATGTTTCAGTATGGTCGATAATAAATTGATGTAATTTGATTGTTTTTCTCTCAATTACTTTACAAGAATCTCTGTAAATCAATACTTGCCCTTTGTCTCATATCATTTCAATAAATTGTGTGTTTGTTAACAACTTCATAGACAATATAATGTCCAATACAATTGCTTTGATTGTATGTAAGTCACCATCAGTTGTTTTGTGCCTTGAAATTATCCTTCTGTTGGCTTATGGTTAAGCCATGGAAAAATAAACTACTTTTCATACTACTGCTTATAATTTTGTGCTTATTAGGTCTTTCAAGTGTACTTGTTCCCTGAAAAATAAATATGACATTCTGTTATCCTATTTTCATGTAAAATAAATGATAAATAATTTGCAATTTTGGGTAGGATTTTGCCTTTGGTTGAACCTTAGTGGCTTCAGGCTTCAGTTTTGATTGGCCCATGGGCTGCATGTAGACATTAAACTTCGCCAATTGCTGAGGCTTCAGTTAAGTACAATGTAATTCAAGAAGATAGAATTGGACTTTATTTATGATGAGTTCCCGAATTTAAGATCCTTTTAATCATATTAAGGAAGTCAGTTCAGGGATAATGAAGGAAACCAAGGTGCCAGGAGGAAACCACTGACATTCGACTAGCAAACAGAATTTCCTCTCACTAGGGTCTGCTCTTAATGGAATTCTAACCTTAGTAGATAGAGGCATTGTAATCTATAAGGGCATGTTTTCAGAGCACTCAGCTGCTAGGTTCCCGTTTCAACTATGGCTGTTTGTCATAATGATTCTAATATTGAAATAAAGCTCAATGCAATAAAAGAAAAATATCAGTAATTGGATTGATACTTAAGCCATATATTTGATAAATCTTCAGTGCATACAATAACAAACTTTATCACGAGTATTCAATGCATACAGTAACAAACACTTGTGACCAGTACGAAGCTAATCTTGACAGCATGACAGTGTCAAGAAGAACTTTAATTTCCTATGAGCATAATGTATAATGTGAAATTATTTTTATATTTTTAGTGAAAGCCCCAAAAATTAAAAAGATTAAAGGAAAGAAATCAGTAAAAGAAGGTAGAACTATTCAGTTGAGATGTCAAATAGGACCAGCAAAACCACAACCAAAAATATACTGGGAGAAGGATGGTGTGATACTGAAGAAAGGAAAGGGAATACAGATAAAATCAGGAAGGTTGGTTTTTAATAAAGAGATATACTAGTTAAACAACTTATCTATAGCAGCACTACCAGGGCTCCAAGTAGCGAGTAAAAAACTCGCAAATGCAAGTAAAAATTACATTTGGCCAGTAAAATTTATGTCCACTCGCCAAATGGCGACCAAAACTTATCCAGCTGGCTGGTATTTTTACTTCCAAGTTCACTTAATTGGTTAGCTATCGGAAATCATAATTTGTAAACAATTTGTTTCATATCGATTGTCGACCTTGATTTCTCTTGTTTGTAATAAAAATAATAGAAATTATGACTTACATCACTCGGATTAACCGTCATCGATCTCGGTCTTAGATGTGTTTGAATGAAACAGAATTGTATTATGTAATGGGAATGTGTAACTGCACATAAACAATATGGCGAAATGGCAAGTAAGCCTTTCAACCTTTGGTTTTGGGGAGCCGAGTGAAAAGGCAAACCACCAAATTGATAAAAATATTGACCATGTGTGCGAGGACCAAAAAAAGGAAAGTCATACGGTTACTGGTAACCATAAGTTTTTGAAAAAATGGTGCAGATAGTTTTCCTGGCTGACAATAAGTTTGTGAATTGGATTAAAATTACTGTTTTCTGTCAGTTATGACAGACTGACTCATTTAGATACTGTGATTCAAAGAGTTTCAGAGTTTTTCTTTTCTGTTGTTATTATTATTAATTTATTATTGTACAGATTGGCTTTGGAAATATGAAGTCTTGTACTTCTGGCTAGTAACTTTTTGGACCTGGCTAGTAAAATTTGGACTTGGCTAGTAAGTTTCAAACTAACTAGCCAATTGGCTAGTAAAACCTAAGCGCTGCTTGGAGCCCTGACTACAATTAAGCTTGGAAATCACACATGCACAATCATAATGTAAATGTTTCTGTAAACAGTGTAGCTCAGTTGACCCCATTTACAAAAACCTTACGCTGTACACAAGACATGGACAGGATGCTGAGAGACAGCAAAAGCTAAATTTTTTCTGGGTTGACCTCTAGTTTACCTCCATAAGGGTAATGTTCAAGTCTCTAGCTTTTTTTTTTAAGAAGCTCCAGTCAACTGAGTCTTTAAATTATCTACATGATGCCGTGCATTCAGTGTTTCTTTATTTAAACCTATTCAACATTCAACGTTTCTGCACTCAGTGCGAGTACATATTTACCTGGTATATTCATTTTGGCAAAATTTTATTCTATCTTTTTATGCTTTAAGAAACTTTTGCAATTGACCAAATCTAAGAAGAATTTGAATTGTATTATTAAATTATTATTGTAGGAAAGGATCTAGGTTGAGGGTAAAGAAAAGTAAACCAACTGACTCAGGGAACTATGTATGTGTTGTTAAAAATGCTGTCAGTACAGATAGAATGGCAATCAACATCAGAAGTAAGTACATATAATAATGATCAATGAAGGTCAAGGTCATTTGCATCGAACAAAAAACTTCATTAAGTTGATCAGGTTTTATAAAAATGTTATCAAATACTATGAGATTCCAAACTTGTAGAATATAGTGGGGAAATAAGGAAGATCCAATACACTTGAAGCTGATTGGAAAAGGTTAAGGTCATATACTATGTTTAAGATTTTGAATGAATAAATGTGCAATTAAGCAGTAATGTCTTTTAGATTCTAATTAATGTAATTCAATTTTTGTTCCTCATTTTACTGATTTTTATAGAAATTAAATTATAAAATCATTTGATAGTTATGGATAATAATTGCACTTTATTTGAATTTTTAAGATAAAATTAAAAATTTATATATATAATGTTAAGAATTCTAAAACAGTCACATATCAAAAGAAATTTTTATATCAAATAAATATTAAAAATTCTGAAATGTTTGTGACTGACAGTTAATAGTGACCACAGAATGGAAACCCCCCAAAAATATCATTAAAACCAATCTGACCATGTAGGTTTAATAGATTTATTAATAACAAATCCACTATGTCAGTGGTCATTCGGCTTTGTAATATCTTGTAAGACAGAAATTCCCAGCTGTGGCATTTATAAGGCTCTAATCCTCTTTGTATAATCTGTTTATCCATCATGGTACAAATCATTACTGTGTATTATGCTTAAGCTTGTATTCTAACTGTGAGTAACAGGACTTCTGGATTATATATGTACTCGTTGTTCTCCTGTTCTCCATATCTGTAAGTCAAAGCTTAAACTGACTGTTTACATATTATATACACCAAATATGGTTAGCTGAAGGGTTAATAGGGACAATATTTAAAAAATAAATGGTAGTCACATTTCTGAATAGGTAATCTCCTTATAAGTGTTTATTGTAGGAAAATATTTTGATTAAGATGATCATTTTGATGTTAAAGTCACAAATAGGAAAGGCCTCGTGTAAACATGTGGTGAATTAAACAAAGTCTAAATATATTAAACAATACATATACAGTCCCTTGTTGAAAATAATTATACCCCCATGAGTTTATGTTTGGGGGGGTATAGAGCTAAAATAATATGTTTTGTCTGGGGGTCTGTAAGCAGCTCTAATGCTAGGATTTCAAAGATAAAACCAACCCCAACTACTTAAGTTCCAAATTCATTAGTTCAAAAGTTGTCAGAAGTTCAGATGAAGGTTGAAAGGTCAGAGGAAGTTATGTATTTGTCTTATGAGGATATGAAATACTTAAGTCCTCTTCTAACAAGTACAAAGAGCTCATCATGAGTGTCAAGCTGGGTGTCTGTAATAACATATATGTGCATGAAGACAAACCAGCCCTGCTTTTTCTTGTTGACAATTTTGTAAATTTTAGTTTTCACCGAATTTGCTTATGCTTTTTTATTCAGATGTTATTGATTTTGTTGATTTGGCAAATAATGAAGAGTTTTTTAATCTCTAGTTGATCTTCAGAACAATTATTTAAAGTGGCATCATCATCAGTAAAGAAAGTTAAGCTTGTTCAATTTGAAAACAAGCTGAGATTCATTACCAATTTTCTTGTTATTAAAGACTACCGGTAAAAAGTTATAGATGCTGCCAGAACTTGAGAAAGGTGTTTTTTTCATAATTGTACATTTATGATTATCTGTTTTGTAACACTTTTTAAGTCTTACACATTTGATTTTGCCAGTTTGCTACTTAGAAAATGTACACAAATAACAAAGTTTTGTCTATAATTTTCAAGTTCATTTTATTAAAACATGAAAATCTTAAAAAAGAGAACTGTATCAATCATCTGTCTGCAATTAAATATACAGTATGAATACACAAAACATTAATTGAGAAGCCTTGGTTTATAATTTATAAATATATTAATACCAAATGGTGTAATGTTCAGTTAACAGATGGTTATGTATAAGTTTATGAAATGTATTTACAAGTTGTAGTTAGCATAATTTACAGAATACACCTCTACTTGATGCCGAGTTTAAGAAAACACTGATGATAAGTGCATTTGAAGACCTATACAGGTGTAGCTAATTGACCCATGTTAAACTAATCATCACTCAGACAGTGCTCTTTTTGGCAACCATTCAGCAAATATTGGTTAAATTTTTTACATTTAGTCTGTGTAAAGGTTTTAGTGCAGACAGTGTATTTTAGGTTTTGAGCAAGTATTAAAAGTTTTTGAAATTTAAATTTTTTGCTAATATGAATGGGCCTTTTTTTTTCTCTCGAAAATCTCTTTCAAAAATATCATTAATTAGGCTTTTAAACATAGGTAATTTATTTTAGGGAAAACCTCTTTCTTCTTAATGATTTATGTCACCAAAAGCCAACAAGATTTATTTTATCTTGGAATTGGGTTGCATTTATTGTTGTTCACTGTAAAGTTGCTACTTTAAAATGTTTAATTATTTTGAACAGTTATAGAGTGACGTATTAGATCTTGGTTTTTGCAACATTATATAGATATTGTACATTACTTGGCAAAGACAGTGTTGAAAATCCTATTTAAATTTTTGAATTTTGGCATAGGTTTTCTTGCTAAAAATTGCTGAGAACCTTACAAAAAATGTATACATACTAATGACCTAATTATTTTGGCTTTAAAATAGATACAAAAAATGTATTTTGGGATATATTGCCACTTTCTATTCTTAAGGTATTCTTATTTCAATGATTCTGGTTTAAAATAGGTATATGAAGACAGTTTTCTTTATCTTTAGAATCTTTATTTAAAATAAAACTT
The DNA here is from genome assembly GCA_029721355.1 of Tegillarca granosa. Lineage (NCBI taxonomy): Eukaryota > Metazoa > Mollusca > Bivalvia > Arcoida > Arcidae > Tegillarca > Tegillarca granosa. The sequence continues at coordinate 38,027,030 of CM056594.1, read as the reverse complement.
GAAATATTTCTTCATTTTCACTTCATTATATAGACTTATGCCAGCCATACTTTTGATTTTGAAGTAGGTCATTTGTAACATCATTTTATGAAAATCGCTCCTTGGCAAATCTAAAACATCACAAGTTATACAAGCTTTATTACAATCAGTCTTGTGAAGTACTTAATCAGTGCTGGATAGAAGTAATATAAGTATAAAGTAAATTTATTTTTATTTTATATTCAAACTATTAGTTATAATATGTTTTATCTTAAGTATCAGTTATTTTAAAAATATTAATGCTATAACAGATTTTTATTGAGCATATACAAAAATATTTATCAATCATCTATTCACAAAAATTATCTAAAGCCTAAAAAAACAATTAAAGTACATGCACCATGTTAAAAAAAAAAAGCGTTGGTCAATAAATGAATTATGTATCTAAATGCTAACCTTGTATAAGTACATAACACATCTGATTACCAGGAGCCTAATGATTGCCCCATGTTAAAAAAAAAAAAACGTTGGTCAACAAATGAATTATGTATCTAAATGCTAACCTTGTATAAGTACATAACACATCTGATTACCAGGAGCCTAATGATTGCCCCATGTTAAAAAAAAAAAAACGTTGGTCAACAAATGAATTATGTATCTAAATGCTAACCTTGTATAAGTACATAACACATCTGATTACCAGGAGCCTAATGATTGCCCCATGTTAAAAAAAAAAAAAACGGTCAACAAATGAATTATGTATCTAAATGCTAACCTTGTATAAGAACATAACACATCTGATTACCAGGAGCCTAATGATTGCCCCATGTTAAAAAAAAAAAAAAACGTTGGTCAACAAATGAATTATGTATCTAAATGCTAACCTTGTATAAGTACATAACACATCTGATTACCAGGAGCCTAATGATTGCCCCATGGTCTAAAATACCAACTTACAGAACACAGCACCTTTTTTATTTCACTCTGCAGATCAACCCTGATTGCCTCATGGTCTAAAATACCAACTTACAGAACACAGCACCTTTTTTATTTCACTCTGCAGATCAGGGTGAAAAAGTTTTCATTTCACTTGCCAAAGGTTGATGGTTTTTGCACAACACTCAAGATTTCTCCACCATCCTAGATTTGACAGCCTCAGGTGTAGTCATTTAAAATACATGAAATATTTAAAACTCATTAAATTCCAGAAACTTTTGGGGCTAAGGTTTGTTCCCTCACGCAAAGCATTCCTTAGCTGGATTTGGATTCTTATAATTTTGGAACTTTGGATTTATTAATTTTCAACTGTTTGGCTTATTATGTGTTTTTCATCTATCAAACTTTTCTGCCTTTGGTGTCGCCAGTGAGGAATGTTTTTCCAAATGTGTGCATTGGCACATCAAAATTTAACAGGTATTTGTGTTATACATGTATATTAAATCCATGCAGTAAAGTATTTTGCTCTTAATGTTATGACTATAGATAAGTTAATAATTTAAAGTGGGACAGTGGTTTGTTACATAGCAAATTGCATTCAGTAAATTCTTTCTTATTGAAAAAATGTTTTGAAAAAAATCCCACTGGACAAGCATGTGCTTTATGTATGTTCATTTAAGGAAAGATTTATGGTTACAATGTGAAAATCAATTCCAGATTTTGATAAAACAAAATAGATTCTAAGACTCCTTGTATTACAACAACATTAGACTGTTCTCTAAAGTCATGTGATGGCTCCGAGTCACCTAACACCTACTTAACATAGCTTAGTTCATTAGGTAAAAAAAAAAACTGAGTGATACAATTATTCTTTTCAGGGTATAATTTATTGGCTTTGATTTAATGGATAAATGATATAATTCATATAATATTGTTTTAAAACAAGTATGTCAATAGCATTACACAAACACACACACAAAAAAAAAATTACGTTATTATTCTTAGAAACAAAAAATTAGTTTTACTAAACTGTGAATAAACATTTGAGCTAGCTAAAAGCTCTTGATATTGAAATGAAATATGAATCTATCTGATTGAATTATTTAGATATTTAACATTATCATACCTTATAATGCTGACTTTTGATGCACAGTTAATCTAGCTCTTTAAGAGTATTCCGATTTCCACATTTAAAATTAATCTTATTATTCCACATGATCATCTCAATAACATGATCAGCTCTTAAAATCTGTTTCATTGATTGCTATTCATCTTTTTTAATGGCATTAAAATGTAAAGAGTAAAAAGATTTCCTGATACAAAGATTAAATTTCATTCTTGCAGCAAACAAAATCAGACAAAAATCATCTTTAATTATTTTTTACTAAAAGCAGTAATTGTTGTTATGGTTGTATGTTTCTGTATTTGTTATACACATTACTGGCCCAAAGTTAGAAGATTTACTGTCATTAGTGTTTCACATGTATAAGTACGGGCTAGCTTCTCTTGAGTTTTATTTCTTTTGCTTGTAACTGGTTTTGGTGGTGGTTTTGGCCAAGACACATTGTAGGGTCTCTAAGTCTTGCTTTCAATCTTTGATTTTAAACCAAGAAATGAAAGCATTCCCGAAATATGAGGTCATAGAATAGACATTACTGTTAACAATCAATAGTTTGTGATATTATTTAATGCGGTTTTAGCCATGCATATAGTTCTTGTACAGTGAAGTCCAAAATTTATCTGGTCACATGATAGGACTTATCTGGTAAATCTTAATCAGTTTCAGGTTTCTATATTCTATTTCACTAATATAAATGTCATCTACAAAGACCTTACTTGCTTTAGTAATGTTGGTGATGACCATGTCTGGTCTTAGCAGAGTATAGAAATCGACCACTTTTAAAAGTTTTTTCATGGAAGAAATGTCATTCCATGTTTTTTTTTAAATTAGGCTCTATATAATACTTAAAAAAACTGCTGCTAATCCTGCTGCTGCTGATGGTAATTGATTGTGGGTATTTTAGCTTTGTAATATCAAGTTTGCTTTTCATCCAGATGTACTATTTAATCCTCAACTAGTTTGATAGTCATAGGATGGATGTTTTTTTGGCATCTCATTTACTTTTAAAGCAGCTTTTGTCATAAATAAATAGTACATGTATACTGTCTGAATTTTATAAAAAAAGTCACTTGCATGTTTGCGTCATTAATGCATTTTACCATGTCCAATCAATCTATCCTATTCAAGACAGCAATCAAAGGTTCTCTGAGCCTGGTTCAAAGAGACTGCTGACATCCTTTGTCCGTTATCATCAATTTTATCAGTTTTCGTTAACAAACCATTGTTTCTTCATACAAAAGAGATCCTGATATAGTTCAGAAATTTGTTGTACTTCATTTTCCACTTGTAGGCTATAGAACCAGTATTTGGTTTCTGAATGGTTTGTTATTTTTGCTTTATTAGGAATTTGTCAATTATCATCAGTGGGGAAGCTTGGTTAGAGATCTTATTTTAGTACATGTGTATTTAAACTGTTGTCTATCCTGATTTCATTCAGAGATTTGTTGTATTTGATATTTTTACTAGTAGGCTATAGTGTGAAGGTTTTTGATGGTTTATAATTTTTGTTTAATTCACAAATGTACTGGTATGAAAAAAAAAAAATTGGCGGGAGTCCAAAATAATTTTGTTAAGTGTGGGTCTTTTGTTAAGCCCAAACAATATTGACTGTATTAGTGTACTCTTTGTATGTATTGATTGATTGCCACCCAAATCAGTAAGAGTGACTTGTCTCCATTTGTAAATAAGTTTTCAATACCTACTTAAATACTTATCAATATTTTATTTGAATGGAACACATAAACTATAAATATTAATTTACATTACAAATCTTCAATAAAAATATCCGGATAATTTCGCAACACTTAAAAAAAGTATTTACAGAATGGTCATGATTCCATTGTTAGAAATAATTCACAGGATTTCATGTTACATAGTGTTAATTATGAGATAAACTGATTTATTTGGGATTTTAATGTGGAAAAAGGCAAGCAAAGTGCCTTGAGCAATTTATATGAAATCGAAATATGGAGACAAAAAAATCCTCTAGTAGTCAGATAGTGAATGTATTATTACCTCCACCTGTTTCTAAAGACGAAAATAAAACTAACAATGATGACAACTGGCAAATAAAGAAACAGCATGCAATAGCCTGCATATATGAAACAAGAACAATAAAACAAGGTTTGTTAACCTGTAAACAGTTTTTATTAATTTATTTATTTATATTTATTTATTTATTTAAGTTTATTTTTTGATTTAACAAAAAACAATAAAACAAGGTTTGTTGATATAGTATTTATCTATTTATTTATTTATTTATTTATTTATTTTAATATTTTTGATTTAACAGAATGTTTTTAGTTAAATTAATGACAGTTTTAAAAGTCTGTTAGACCTAAAATCTTGTGCTTAAAGTATAAATATTGAGGAAAATGTAATGAGCTTTTCAGAAAAGATCATGAAAATATGATGATATTCTTTTGTGTTTCATTTTTCTATATCATCATGTTGTTACAATTTGATGTTATATTTTTCTATGTCATCATGTTGTTACAGGTTCATGTTTCATTTTCTATATCATTGTGTTGTTACAAGTTGGTGTTTCATTTTTCTATATCATCAGGTTGTTACAAGTTAGTGTTTCATTTTTCTATATCATCCGGTTGTTACAAGTTGGTGTTTCATTTTTCTATATCATCATGTTGTTACAAGTTGGTGTTTCATTTTTCTATATCATTGTGTTGTTACAAGTTGTGTTTCATTTTTCTATGTCATCGTGTTGTTACAAGTTGGTGTTTTATTTTTCTATATCATCATGTTGTTACAGGTTGATGTTTCATTTTCTATATCATTGTGTTGTTACAAGTTGGTGTTTCAATTTTCTATATCATCATGTTGATACAAGTTGGTGTTTCATTTTTCTATGTCATCATGTTGTTACAAGTTGATGTTTCATTTTTCTATATCATGTTGTTACAAGTTGGTGTTTCATTTTCTATATCATTGTGTTGTTACAAGTTGGTGTTTCATTTTCTATATCATTGTGTTGTTACAAGTTGGTGTTTCATTTTTCTATATCATCATGTTGTTACAAGTTAGTGTTTCATTTTTCTATATCATCATGTTGTTACAAGTTAGTGTTTCATTTTTCTGTATCATGTTGTTACAAGTTGGTGTTTCATTTTCTATATCATTGTGTTGTTACAAGTTGGTGTTTCATTTTCTATATCATTGTGTTGTTACAAGTTGATGTTTCATTTTTCTATATCGTCATGTTGTTACAAGTTAGTGTTTCATTTTTCTATATCATCATGTTGTTACAAGTTGATGTTTCATTTTTTTATATCATCGTGTTGTTACAAGTTAGTGTTTCATTTTTCTATATCATCATGTTGTTACAAGTTGGTGTTTTATTTTTCTATATCATCATGTTGTTACAAGTTGATGTTTCATGTTTTTATATCATCAGGTTGTTACAAGTTAGTGTTTCATTTTTCTATATCATCCGGTTGTTACAAGTTGGTGTTTTATTTTTCTATATCATCATGTAGTTACAAGTTAGTGTTTCATTTTTCTATATCATTGAGTTGTTACAAGTTGGTGTTTCATTTTTCTATATCATCAGGTTGTTACAAGTTGATGTTTCATTTTTCTATATCATCGTGTTGTTACAAGTTAGTGTTTCATTTTTCTATATCATCATGTTGTTACAAGTTAGTGTTTCATTTTTCTATATCATCATGTTGTTACAAGTTGGTGTTTCATTTTTCTATATCATCACTTTGTTACAAGTTGTGTTTCATTTTTCTATATCATCAGGTTGTTTAAATAAGTTGGTGCTTCCAAATTTTGTTCTTATTTTGCAATATATAGAGCTATGTTTACCATATTACCAAGAACTGATATTGTTTTTGGTTTTTCACTTCTTGATTCTTGCTTGTTTGAAGGAAGGATAACAGAGCTAAGCATAATAGTATCAGAATTCAGTGTTATAGTTTTTTGTAAAAGGATTCATGGACTAGATGTACAAGCAAGCTTCATCATTCTTATAACATTTTTTTGTATCATTTTATTCTGTCGATCAGTTTGTCAACTTCTTGTGTGAAACTCATTTTAGAAAATAGATGAAACTGTCAAACCTGTCAGCCTGTTACACACTTTGTTTGTAAACAGTTCATTAATAGCTAAAGTTGATTGGATTATTGATATTCTTCTAAATGATTTACTAACTTTCATTACTAGATTCAGTTGAACCTTAAGAGACAGTGTGATAAAAATCTAATTTTCCTTTCACATTATGAACATGTATCATTGGCAGATTCTGCAATCTCCTTTCACTATTAGTTTATTGATTTTGTATATTATATCATAAAAAGTGATAAGATAATTTATATATGCAGTTTTGTCTGTTTATAAAGAAGTACCAAGGGACAATTCATGATCTATACTGGCATTGATTCTATCCTGGCAATGTACCTATTCTCGTCACCAGCTTGGGATTTTTGATGTTTTTTTATGCTTTTTGTCAGCATTTATTTTAAATAATATTGTTATTTTATACAAGGAAAATTATCCTATTCTGGCCTACTCCCATCACCAACTTGGGATCTTTGATGCTTTTTGTCAACATTAAATAATATTGTTATTATATATAAGGAAAATAAGAAAAATAGTTTCAGAGGCAGAAAAAGTACACTACTAGTATATAAACTTGGTTGTTTGGTTGGGGTTGTACATCTATGGTCAAAAGTTTTTAGCTTACATCAAAACATATTATAACTAACCAAGTTACAGGACAGAACATGCCAAACTTTAACTTACAGAGGGAGCAGTCTTATAAATAATGCATGCAGTTTAGGTTATTTTAAAGCACAATTAATATGATCAAACACAAGCATACTGGTCTATGTTCAAATGTAGTACATGTTCCCAAAAGTAAAAACAATGAAAACTGGCAAATTAAAACATGTGAACTTCCACAAGGGAAGTAAGGCAGGGTGCCTCAAGAAGGGTACACACTTTTTGCTAGCAAGTTACACATATGAAATATGGACTTACATTAATGTCAAGTCAAGAATCCTTGTCACAGCGTTAAACTTAAATCAAATTGTATAGTTGGAAGATGTTATAAACTTGAAGTACAATATTTGTATAAGACCATCTCCATTTGGTATTGCTTTGTTCATACATTTGGGGAGGGTTTTCTTACTTCCTTAAAGTGTGTTAATGTCGCATGCAAAGTTTCTTGAGAGGAAAGAAAAAAGAAAGTAATACATAACTTGTAACATTGGGTAAATAGGAAAGAAAAACCAATTTTAATAAGTAATTATGCTTATTAGATATTGTTTAAATATTGGTATGTACAATAATATTTTTGTTTATTGTAGTTTTACCAAAAAATCAAGTGGATTCAACTCTGACTCCTGGTAAGTATTACTTATTTATAAGAAACTCTGGCAGCATATAACCACAAGACCTATTTGATGACTTTTAAAAAGTGTGTGATACTACTGGACAAACGATTGTCTGAGGCCATCAGATTTTCCATCCGACTATAATATCTGAAAACTAAAGGATAGTTGGCTTTTGACTTTTATGTAGATTTTTATAATAAAAGCAGGACAGGGCATCCCATTCCTTTTTTATTACTAGTAATTGGCAATATGACTTTTTTAAATATAATGAAAATTTTTTTTTTTGTAACATTAATGTCTGAAATCTATCAAAAGAAAATTTCTCATTGCAATGATTGCATATTAAAATCAATAGGATTATGAGGCTTTTATGTATAATCATACTTATATATATGCACACTGTGAGAAACCTGGAAGTTCCCTGAATTTAATTTTTAATACAGAAATTCAAGGTTTTCATGTGGACCAGCAATTTTTCATAGTCAAATTCATATTCCAGGGGCCACCATTTTCTTTTAGTTTTTTATATACATCTCTTTCTGTTTAAGATAACAAACAAAACTCTACAGTTAAAAGCTTTCTAAACTTCTGCATAAGTTTCAACATTTGAGACACCAGAAAACATTTTATTTGTCTTTAAAGGAAAAATAGGTTTACACAATATTGATGTACAAATGTATAATCACTGATCTGTACTTGTTTTAAGCCTCTATCATTCACCTTCTTGTTTTGTGTAATTACATCTTAAAGAAACTCAAAGAAATAAGATTAAATTGGACATCTGATAATGATAGGTAAATTGGAAAGTAGCAACTCTGTCAGAAGTTACAAAATTCAATTGTATATGTAATGTTACTTTCAAAGCTGTTTACTTATTTGTGTCTAGTCTGTGGCATTCAAATTAATTCAGAGTAAAAATTGTTGTCGTTGTTTTTTCCTGCCTTCAGAAAATATCAGATATAAATATCTTATTGTATGAGTAAAAAAAGGTAAATCTGAAAAAAGATTGTTACAGTGTAACTTACTAGCTTCTGTATTTTTCCATAATTTGTTCCTGTGTTTACAAATCTTGCCAAGTACACATCCTGTGTAGAACAGGGATTTACCTGTTTTCCCACACTGACCGAGAAGGAGGTGGATTTGGGTTATAGCTAATGATCGTGGAAATTGTATTTGATTATTTCTAAGGCGCCTCATGTGTATTTTGTTAACTTCATACACATTTACTTCTTTATTTTAATTGCTTTCAAGTTGGTTTTGTAGCTTACCTAAAGCTTATACCATACCCCTGCTAGCTTTTCTGGCTGGGCATTCTGTCAGTCATGTATTGTTGGGCTAGTATTCAGTTCTATATCGATTTGGTTACATAGCTTTCTGACAAGCAATTTTATTGTTCAGGTAGTGTTCTAACATGTTGTTTTGCTGATGTTGTGTTGTGTTACATGTTCTGGTAAGCAGTTGTATTGCAGAAGAAGTGTTTTTACATATGTTGTAATGCTGAGGTTCTGCTCTGTTACATATTCTGGTAAGCAGTTGTATTGCTGAGTTATATTTCTGAGAGCTATTTGTAACTGAGGTAACATTTTAATATATATTGTATGGCTGAGATGGTTTGCAGACATCATCACTGAGTTAATGTACTGAGACATGTTGTAGTGCTAAGCTAGTGATCTGAAACATGTTTTAACAAGTTATTTTTCTGTTTCATCTTGTTTAATCACATGTTCAATTGATGAATAATTGTTATGTCAATTGTTGTATTGCCGAGATAGTGTTCTGACACATTGTATTGCTGAGATAGTGTTCTAACACATGTTGCATTGCTGGGATATTGTTCTGACACATTATCTTGCTGAGATAGTGTTCTAACACATGCTGTATTGGTGAGATATATTGTTCTGACACTTGTTGTATTGCTGAACTAGTGTTCTTAGACATGTTATGTTGCTGAGCTAGTGCTCTGACACATGTTGTGCTTGTTAGACTGCTGCTTTGATTTATGTTATAGATAGGAAATGTTGGTAATATAAAGATTTTAATCTTGGCATCGTTATGTAGAGTTTAATGATATAGATTCAGACAAATCTCTTCTACATAAATGTTTTTGTAATACGTGATTAAAAAAAAGTAAAGTATTTCAAATGTTACCTTTCCCAGTTTTTATATAAAATATTTGGGCTGATTATCTTTCTACAGATATATTTTTTTCATATAAAATGGTAAGATATAAAAAAGGATTTAAAGATTAGAAGATTTACAAAAGCTGTGTTTTCATTAGATAATAAAGTATGTTAACTGCAGTTAATGTTGGTTTATATCGCTGTTATCATTATTACTGCTAGAATGACGCTGTTTTCTAGTGCAGAATCGTGATTACAAATGAACACTTTGATGTCGATGATTTTACATACTGAGTTTGTTCTTAGTGATTGGACTTTTGGCATCTCTTAGGTTTAGTGGTTGTATGTACTAAAAACAATTTTTTTTATTAAAAAAAAAGCTTTTCATTGGTAAATACTGCTAAGAAAAAAAAGTTAAAAAAATAGTCTTGTTATGAAATCATTAAATCAGTGCAGATGAGTTTCTTACTAATACAAACATGATTTTGGTAGAAGTAGAATTTACATAGTAACAGCTTCACAGGAACATCAATTAAACAACACATAGATGAAAAGAAAAATCCTGCAGTTAGATTATTAAATTTTCCATGGTGCTTTATCATCATGATTGCCTTTTTACCACCCCCGACCAGTCTACAATTAAGGTTAATAATATCTTACAATAATCTATGTCTTATCACACATTTCAATTTGCACACAACAGAACACAAATGGTAAACTTTATACCATTGTTCTGTTCATGCAATCTCTATGGTTCCCCATCAATAAAGTAAGATTATGAAAAGGGCTGATTGATTAAAATACAAATAACAGGTATGTTTAGAGGTAATGGCTAATGGAAAATGTTTATAACTTGAGATCTGATTAGAGATTTTAGGTATTTACTGATCAAAGATAGTGTTTACATTTTGGGAAAAGTCATTGATTAATGGTGCAAAACAAATTAACATTGAGCATACATTCTGTGAGGCCTCTGAAAGGGGTAATTTTTGTATTGACTTGATTGTGGTCATTTCAAGTTTTGTTTTAAATCAATTTTAAAGGAAAAAATCTTGAAGGAAAAAATATCTCAATAATATTGTGCTTAACTTAAACAAATTTGTTTTTGATGTAAAGTGGTTTTAGAGATACCAATATTTCTAGCCTCATTGTGGAATGAGGAATAGTAAACAAACTTTGTTGATGTCATATTCTTTCATTATTTTTTTTAAAAAATAGTAAAGATTGAATCAGATAAAATATTAACTCTATGTACTAAGAATCTATAGGCTACCCATGTCACTTGATGAATATGTAGGTATCTGGTTGTACAGAAATATAGAAATGAAATATTTACATGTTTGATGATTGTTAAAAAATGATCATACAGTATTTGCCCCAAGGATGAGTAAATAAATACATTTGTGGTCAGCAGGATTGGATACCTGGAAATTGTATATAGTCTGTTTGTCTGGTTACAAATACTATAAAAAAATCTTGTACTGTCATAGTACTTGCTCATTGTTTATTTTTACTAACTGAACTGATAGACATGTTTTATAATTCTCTCTCTCTCTCTCTCTCTCTCTCTCTCTCTCTCTCTCTAAAACTCGTATTCATAAACAGATTTACTTCCACTTTTTTCCACATAAATATTTATCATAAAGAAAAATACCACTTGCTGACAAGTCTAGTAAAATTTTACAACATGTATATGTTCATTCTTAAAATCAATCAAAGGATGACAATTATCAATAGAATTTTAAAAAAAAATCCTTTTAATTTGAAAATGAGCTACCAAGCAATGACTGAAAAAGTATTAGAATTAATAATAATTCTAATTTGTTTACTCTATACATCTGTGGCAAAAATGGATTGAATGAAAAATATTTGGTTGTAATTTTGCCCAAACAGGCAAGTCATTGAATTTTTTAAAATTTTAAATGAAAGTATTAATAAGGACATCAATTTAAAGCATCATCTCAGTAAAACTGTATATTGCTATAAATACTGTTATTACCTGTGAGAAGTACATGAGTACTCAGGTGAGATGCTAATCAACAATCTCAGGTATTAAATGCTGAGGCTGTCTTTCTTTAAAAAGTATAAAAGTTTTATATTTGTTCCACATTTTTTTTCTCTGTATTTGTGATTGATATTGCAACTGCAGTTTTACGTTTTGGCATTTCTGGGTAAGTTGTTAAAGTTACTTGCAATTAACCAATGTTTTGACATTTATACAAATAAGCTCGTTTCATAACACATACAATACAATAATTATTATGGCATATAGACTCAAAATGAGAAAGTTGGGACTAACCCTGAAAACTTTAACTTTTAATTTCATTTAGACTCAAAATGAGAAAGCGGGAAACTAACCAAAAACAACGTGAATATTAATTTAAACTCAAAATGAGAAAGAGCATGGGAATCTGACCAAAAAACATTTAATTTCATTTTCATTTAAACTCAAAATGAGGAAGTGGGACACTAACCAAAAAAAAATTAAACATTTATTTTATATAGCGTCAAAATAAGGAATTAAGTGCCTGGGAATCTCATCCAAAAACTTGAAATGTTCATTTTCATGGATTTGAATAGAAATTTAAATAAGAATGTAATTAAGGAAGATTTGAACCTATTAAAAAGATAATTATATAATAACTATTTGAATAATTTAATGAGGTCAGATTTGACATCATCATTAATGTTCCATTTTAATTCTACTTCCTGCTGTTTGTATATATATATTATTTTGGTGTTTTGGGGGTGGTGTATGGAAACTTGTCATGTACTTACTACTATGACTGTGCAAAATACATGACTGACTGTCAATATAAACAACACAGGTATACCTAATGATGACGGATATATATATACTTATTACTGAAGTATGTAGATTATATCTGGTATGTCATTATAATGACATTTATAGTAGCATGATGAACTAATTGATTTTTTTACAGTCATTAATGGTCACTCTCATTATTAATATGTCAATTAGGCCATAAGAAAAAAGAAGGAAATATTACCTTGATACATGTATGATTTTTTAGTTTTTAGTCATTTTAACTCCATTTGATTTGTTGTATTTCTATTTTATTACAAAGAAATTAAATTTTAGATTTAAAAAAACTTATTGAAAGATTTTTTTTTTATTTTCATTTGCATTTATACTATACTTTGGATTGGTAGTTGTCAGCATAAGGAACTGGGAAAACAATATTGATTTATGCCTATTTAAAAGCATTCTATTTGTTTATATAACATTCTTATTATGATACAATTAAAGTTTTTTTTTTGATACAATACAATTAATTTTGAAATTTAATTTCTGAAATATACCCAAATAATTCAATGGTTAAAAAGTGTTAACAAACTGATTGCCTGTGAGAAAAACAATTGGAAAATATCATGTGGTTTACATAGCTGCCTTTTGTTTTCAGCTCTGCTTTGATTTGAATGGACTGGTACTGAAAAATATAGACTACACACAGTAATTGAAAAATAAAATTACATGTAGGGGGAATGCATTTTGTAATGCATCATGAAGTATAGATTAATAGTTTTATAATTATTGTTTGTTAGTAACTGGCATATAAAAACAATATTGACAAAGATAAAAAATGGCATTCCAAAGCTAATGCCAAAAAAGACAAAAAAAATCTGAAAATCAATGAGATTGGAATTATAAAACAATAGTCTGCCTTTTAGTTGGCAAGCCATCGTAATAATGATGTGTGATTGTATAACAGTAATCAATAGACAATTGAAGTCGGATTCTTGTGTTAAGTTTATGGATTCTCAGATAAAGAGATGATACCCCTATGGTTATAGTTTGTAATGTAAAACAGCTGAAAGGTCAATTCTAGACATTTTGTCTTGAAGTTGTTATTTATCAGTATCAGCAATAATAAATTTATTCTTAACTGCATGAGTTTGAGATATCTCTAATTTTTTTGTAATGTTTTCTGAATATGTACAGACAATTGAAAAATGAGCTGCATTTCAAGTTATCTTTGTGAAGTTCTCTTAGTGTGGAGTGGAGTTATGGTGTTTTATATCAATATCAAGGTAGTTAGTTCAGGGTTGGTTTAAAAAAAAAAAAAGTTTTTTTTTCCATCTATGGCAAGGGAACTGATAAACTTTCTCACGGTAGGATCTGCATGAGTAGAATTGGTACCTTTGTACTAAGGCTTTTGAGAGTAGTTGTGATCAACAAGTGCACACTTTAGTCCCCTTGCCTACTCAGGGTCTGAAGTTGTTTTGGGTGGTGAGATCAATTATTTTAAAACTATGTACCGGAAATGCTTAATAAAAATGAGTGGTGTCGTTGCTTAAACCTCTGTTTTAAAAATGAAAGCCATAGAGTGGTCTTCCAGATAAAAGATCTGATATTACTGCTAATGGTAGATAAAAAAGTTGACCTTTAGATATTTGTGTTCAGGCTTTGAGATCATCTTAAAGCATATGTCAAAACTAAATTACCTACAGCCGGCCAATAACAGTAATTTACAGATACAAGTATCAATTGTGAAAGAAATTGCTCAACAAATTAGTGGCAAATACATTGTTAATATTCTGTAGAAATTTTAAATTTAGACTGGAACATTATTTTTTAGCCTCCTAATAAAGCTATCCTGGTCAAGCGCAAATGAAAAAGATTTTATCTTGTCGTACTCCTTTTAAGCTGATGCTATTCGGTTTTGACAGTCAGCAGTCATTTATATCTTTGTGTCATTTGATATTGTTGTCTTGACTACTGGACACTTTTTTCAATATGCCTGTTTATTGATTGTTGAATATTGATTTCTGTTGTTATAATTATTTCATCAGTTGATTGATCATACCTGAGTCAAACATTGCAAATCCCAATAAGCAAATCAACACAGTTAAAATAAATGATGATAATTTTGCTCACATTTTTTGTGTGAACAATTGGTTTTTGAAATATTCATGATTTGCAATAAATGATGGTAATCTTGTTCACATTTTTTGTGAACGAGTTGTTTTTGTAGTATTTTCGTGATTTGCTAATGAATAATGAATTGTGAAAATACAATATATGATAACAAGCATTCACTGGGAAATAAATGTCAGTTTATTGCATCACATAATAGATATCACAAAAATCCCCTGTTATGAAATGTAAAAACTGGCAAAAGAGTAGTTGTAAAATTGAATTGATGTACTGTACGAAGATTAATATTATTTCTGGTGTTTTTCAGGATTCATCCAATATTTTATCTTGTAAATTATTAAAACTATTTCAACATCGTATAAATTTTATATGATTACATAAAGCAGTAGACATTAGATTATCAGTCTGATATTGTAGCCAGACCTCTGTAAATTGAAGTGCACTTTAAAGATTAATTAAGAAAGATTCTAGACCGGTTCTTTTTGGCTATCATTTTTACACATTTCTCATAAAAGTTACAGATGTTTCGTGTAATATTGAGTGTTTTCTGGTCGTCGACAGGTCATAAAAATATATGTAAATGTCTAATATGTAACAACTTACACCTTGTTTTTTACCCTGTTACATGTAATGTAAAGGGTGAAACAAGTGTATCAAGATTGATAAAATTTGTTTATTTCAATTTCTTATCTGGCAATACATTTGTTGTAATGCATGCAATTTTTTTTCTTCAAAAATTCCAAAAAATGCTTAGATAGCTCAGCTGGTTATTGCTTTGAAAACTAAAGGATGTGGTTTTTGTCCCCTGCCTGATCAGATTTTTTAACTGTAATCTAATATAATGATTTATGAATATTGATAATGTATGTGGTTTTTGACCCCAATTGTTGTGTTCTTTGCACTGAAATTATGATGTTTTATACTTTAATCACACTGAGCATTTGGTGCTTAATCCTTTATTTGATGATGCTACAATCATTGAGGCATATAAACCATTTTTTATGGAATTCATACAATTTCATACAATTTTTGTATATATAGTATATGTTAAAAGTTGTATATAAGAATGTTATATATTAATCATTGATGGGAGAAATGCTTAATTTTAAACAAAATTTAGTCAGTATGAAAAGACAATGGTAAAAAGGTTACTAGTAATACAGCAACACTTTTGAAGACATTTTTGGCCAATAATTGACTTATTATTTATCAACCATCCTTGAATTAATAACTTATGATTTATTATATATTCTTGATTTAGTGAGTTAAAATTTGTTAAAAATTCTTTGATTTTATTTTCTAGTAACCCCATCAACATCAAGATTTAAAAAGTGTCCACCAGAAGATGATACATACTGTTTAAATAACGGAGAATGTAGAATTATTGTTCTACTTGATTATAGAATGTGCAAGTAAGTAAAATCTTCATCATTCATTGTTGTTTTTGATGATTTTTCAAAACAAATTTACCTGTATATTATTCAAAATATTTCAATATATATTTTTTTTCACAAAACACTTTTAAAAAATAATTAAAGATATAAGTCAGAATCTGATATCCAGAACATTAGTTTTTTTAATTAAGCAAATTGGCTTTTAAGGACAATTTCTTTTCTATTTTTGGAAGTCGACAGATAAATGTAAATTGATGTAGCTAGTTGCTAGCATTTGGGAACACTATCTCATTTTTACCATCATTTGCAGGTTTCAGACTTGGGGGGGGGGGATACTTAAACCATAACTAATGTTCTAGGTAGGACATCAGAATCTGGCTTCTCAATGTACATAAAACACATTTACACTTAAATACAAACAAATTTACTTACATTTTTTTTGTGTCAGTATATAAAAATATTTTATTTATTACAAGTTGATGTAATTTTGTTATAAATGTAAAATACATTCGTTTTAACCATTTATATGTTAGTGAACCATTAGGATTGCTTTAACACTGCTTAAGCTATACTTTGAGCTATGTGGAGTTTTATAAATTTGTAAACTATGCAGAGCACACAGTTTATGCTAATACCTTTTGGATTTGAGTGTGAAACTAAATTGTTCTAATTGAATTACCATGATATTCTTGTATATGTATATTCATTTGTGTAAATATGCATGTGTGTAAGGTAGGTGTGTGGGTAGGTGTGTGCTTGCACAAGAGAGAGAGAGAGAGAGAAAGAGAGAGAGAGAAGAGAGAGAGAGTGAGTTTGCCTTTCCACTGCAAGTCATTTTTCTTAGTTCATAATCATTTGTAATACTTCACAAGAGAAATGATCTTTCAAAACAGACATATATGATAATGAATTGCTGTAGAAGAGAATATTAAACTAGTCTATACAAAATTCATCACTCTTAACTTCTATCAAAACCTGGGTGTGAGCTTTTTGTTATTCTCAGCATCATTTTCTTCAACTATATGTGCAGACAAGCTACACTACCTTCTTGTATTAGATAGGTTACAACAAATGCATATTAAATTCTATCACATTTGCTTAATTTGTTATAAGCATTTCAATTAAGGATTGTGAGTAAGTATGATTCTGTTTTTCTGTTCATACCAAAATCATGGTATGTCATCGTGGATGTGTACATGCAAATTATGTTCAAGAAGTGTCAACGTCAGAATAAGGGGCCAAGATAGGGGATATTGCAAGAACAACAAATGTTAGGGCACAATTAGGTCTTTAGGGATTTGATATGATGATATCAATAACCAAGTTTTGCCATGTTCTCTGTCTAGCCAAAAACATTTTAGTGATTTTTAGTGCAAAGTTAAGCTATTAATTACTGTAAATTACATTTATGATATCCAATTGATTGCAGTGCCTTGATGCTTTAATGGTTAAGAGCACTAGATTACTGACCATACCATCTAGTCATCATCTAAGTTCATGCATATCCAATCAAGGTTGATCCTAGTGATAGAAAATTACAGTTAGTCAGTTGATGGTTTTTTCTATGCACTCTCATTTCCTCCAGCACTCTTGTTTCCTTCATTATTCAAAAAAAAAAAAAAAAAAAAAAAAAAAGTGAAATATAAGTGAAAAATCTTGACTGGGGTGTAAATAAGTAAATAATATTTCTGTGCTCCACTCAAGTCCTAAATTATGATTTGTATTGATAAGTGCTCTAAAGATCTAGCTTCTAATGACTCAAGTTTGATCCCTTGATACCAAAATTGTTACCTGATTTGAGAAATTTTGAAATTCTACATTTCAGTTCTGTGTAACTAGGGTTTTTCTTAAGAAAATAAATACTTACATTTTGTTCTAAATTGTTACCACATGCATGATTATAAATTAACACTGAGAGTATGACAATTGTAAAAACTTGAAGATTTTAATTTACAGCATGTTGTACTAGAAAGACTGTCGTTTTTGTGTGTTTTATATAATTGATATGTTTGAAGTGTCAGCATAATAGTTTTCTGTTTAGTTTGAACTATGTTTTTATAAATGGTTCAAGTTTAAAACGTTTTATAAAAGCATGCATTTACTTTGAACGTAGGTAACATGCTTTTTGCTGTAGATATCTTGAAAATAATTTGAAGAATATTTCTGCTTTGGGCTATTTTTAACATCTGGATGTTAAAAAATATTTAGGTTGAACTACTGTTCTACAATTAGATTATAAATTATAAGATTTGGATCAGACTTTTTGTTCAACAATCTTGTTAAATAATTTTGTTCAAGCTATTGTTCTACCAAGTAAATACTGAAATTTGCTTCAGACTTGCTGTTCTACAATCTTAATGTTAATTTGAAGATTTTGGTTCCAATAACTGCTCAACAAATGAATGTGAATTATGAAATTTGGTTCAGAATTGCTGTTTTACTATCTTAATGTTGGTTCAAACTACTGTTTTACAATATGAAAGTAAATTATTATTGTGAAGTTGTCTGATAATAGATCTTTGCACTATGATTTTCCTGATATCCAACTGCCATTGCCTTCTTAGCAAAAGTGAAATGAATACGTTTGAGGGGCTTTTTAAATTGCCATATTATCTGTCTTTTCAACTAAACCCAGCAGGTTTTTCATCAAGGGAATGATTAAAGCAAATGAAGCAGTTTCTAAAATGAAGTGCTGAATAATGCTTTTAACGAAGTGCTGAACAATTATTCAGTTCCATTTTCTATTAATTTCTTTTTTAATTTAAACCTTTTATCACTCTCCAGTAGAAAACTAAATTATAAGTGTGAACAGTTATGTCCCTTTAGGGCCCATTTTAAGAATTAAGTTTGCATAATTTTACAATTTTTCTTGTTAAATCTTTCTTGTTACTTTATCAAAGATCCATTAGTCTAGAATTCATACTGTTAAGTATCTTAATGACACACAATGAAGATTGGTAACCTCTTACTGATTATTCTGATACAGTGTCTGTACTGAGGATCTAATTTAATGTTTTATTTCTTGGTATATACCTTTATTCTTATCCAGTTAACAGGTGTCATAACAAGCAGGGGTGTTAAAAACTGTCTGTAGAGAAATTCCTACTATGTGTTCACAGATGATATTGTAATTGTACTTATCTGTACAAATTTCTTCATACTTTATGATACACTTTTTATCTTTCATCAAATCTTGATATAAAATTGGGGTTTATTTTATTTACATTTTCTTTCTTTCTTTTTTTTGGGGGGTGGGGGGTGGGGGGGGGGGTCTGAAAAGTTTTGCTTAATGGGTTGTTTTTTGTATTGAACAAACTTTTACAAAACAGCCTGATTTTTTGTCTAATTTATTTATCTTCTCTTTAATGTCAATGATAATAATTTTTTGTTAATTAAAGCTATATCAATTAGTTCCTATGATTAACGGAGTCTCAGTACTTCTCAGTTCTTACTTTTTATTATAAATTCTTAAAAACCACACAAGGTAATGATAGACAAAAATTTGTATTTAGTTTATTCATATAATTCCTTGACCATTTTAGCTGACTTTTATATGCCTAGAATTCATTAAAAATTGTTTTGTCTATGATCAGTTATTTTTTTTATAATACCAGTACTAAGCAGCATTTGCCAACAGGTATTTGTAATAAATTATTCTTTTTTGTTCAGCATTCACAGTGGTTTTGTTTGCCTAAAATTACTACTGAATAAAGGTAGTTTCCCCTTGAGAAAAAAGACTAAAATTTCCCAGTTTGACAACATAAATTCCCCAAAAGGCAACAGTGACACACAATCAAATGGTTTAAGTTAAATCCAGTTGTCCAAAACTGTTTTGACAGACAAAAAATGTTAGATATTGTCTTAAAATAAAATCTTTGCAATGAATTTCAAAATTCTGAGCGTAATATGTGACATATAAAGGGTCCAAATTTTCCCAATCTGAAAGGTAGAAGGTAGTTTTTAAAAACCATAGCAAAATCACTGAATTCAGTTTTCTTTACTTTTTCATTTTAAACATCTGTTTTAGATAATGGGTCACCTATTAGACATGAACGTTTCAGTGATAGGGGACATCAATTCACATGTGATGAAGGACACTTAGTCTTATTGAAGACTTCATCATGACTGACTGACTAAAAGAGTCTCCTATCAAACCTGAAATAATGAAGGTTTTGATGGATATTTTAGCGGTATGTTCTTTTAAGCTCAGAATCTTTTACCTTATAGAACATTTATTATTACTAAAAGCCTTTTCTTTGTGTTCCCTGATGTTGGAAGTGATATTGTCTAGGTGCATTTTTTTTTTGTCATGATCCTGACCTTAATAAAAATCTCCCTCTTAGTGGGTAGTAAAAAATTGATTTTATTGCAGTGATATTACATGAATTATAAGTGTTATAGATTACTTGTTAGATATGCTATTTATAGACTATTTATTCTGTGTGGCATGATGTTTGGCCTTTTTTTTTGGTAGAATCTACAGTGATTGCTTGTCCAGATGTGACTTAATTTTTGTGAATTTGTGGAGGAGACATACTGATAATGTTATGGGTCATAGATTTGGTAACAGCAGGCTGAATACTTTTATAGATTTATCTTCCAAAAAAACTTGTATTTCTTGATAAAAATCTTGTGATGATGATATAAATATGTACAACATTAGCATTCAAGCATAGACTATTTAGCAATATAGTGAAAGTAAAATGTTGTTTTTAAGTTTATTGTTTGGTTTCTCTTAGGATTGAATCATTGTTTTAAAAACTTTTTAGTTTTTCTGAAAACAAAAGTTTGAGGATTGAGGTTATTTTTGAAAGATTTAAATTACAGTGAATCTGGTAGCAGATGTCAATACAGGGCAACTGTGACCTACATCCTTCAAGTTTGGGAAATCCAAAACTCAATTACAAATTTATATCATGCATGAAAGTCAATGACCATGCAAGACAACAGATTTATGCTTGTTAAAAAAAAAAGCAAAAGAATATTAAGATTATATCAGACACTTCACATAGTTGTGGGGAAAACAAAATTTAATAGCCATAGAATATGAGACCATGCAAAGCAACAGTCTTAAAGCTTTATGATTGTGTTTGTGGCAAGACCATTCTTAATAATAAAAGAAATAGTATTACAGTCATGCAGGAGAACTGTACATTGCTCATGACAAGTAAAGTCTGATTGTATACATACAGACCAATAGCTTTAACAGCAAAAAGTTGCATGCTTTAGCATACTATTTAAAACTGACAGCAGAACTTTGGAGATCATGCTCAAGGGCAATCCTGTTATGGCTGGGATAGACTTTTTAATTTTGATTGGCTTAGATAATATAGTGCACAATTTGAAATAACCTTTTGCATCATGCATGTGTGTTGAATTGTATTGGTAATGTATTAAAGTATACATGTGTGATGTCTTGTTATTGTTTACTTTTAACGAGATGTAAGGACATGAATGAGTTACTGTGTGTATGAGAGAAATTTTTGAAATACAAGTACAGTCAAACTTGTCATAAGGACCACCTCTGTATATAATGTACTGTTAAAGGGTTCTTTTACTTTACTGTTAAAAAAAAACCTCTGGAATTTTGATCTCAGAAGTTGAGCTGAACAATATCATTTGGATAATATTACTAACTACTTGTTTCTGTTTATTTTTTCATTATCAGTAGTGGCCATGACAGTCAGGTTTGGCTGTAATTGTATTAAAACTTTAATTGTATTACAGCAATTTACTTGTTTCATTTTGTAAAATTACAATATTACATTGAATCACACACATATATATGTAATGAAAGTAATGTTTATTTATCAAGCTACTCCTGGGATTGGTACGTTATAAACAGGGTACAGTTATACATAGGATACAACCATAAACAGAGTAAATTATATTTCAGCAAAACAGCCTAGAAAAGACTACAGGAATTTACCACTCATACTTTTATTATTAACACAAATAAATATACTGCATAACCAGAATATTTATCAGAAATATATTTATGAAACTTTTCCTGTCTAAAAGTTGACTCCTTTTATTTAAAAAGCTGATTATGTCTATTTGAGAAGTTTTGAAAAAGAATTATATTTCCGATTTGACTGTTAATGTAAATGGATATTTCTTCTTTCTTGTGAGTATTTCTGGTTGTACAGTAACTTAAACACAACTTGTATTGTTGTAATAATAATAATAACTTGTAACTGTCATAATTGAACTTTGGTGTTGGTCTCTCCAGCTGCCAAAAAAATTACCGAGGAACACGGTGTGAGGAACGTACTCCAGTATTACCTTCTTCCATGGAGGACTATGGTATGATTGATCGACTTTTGTATTTAGCATTCAAGTTCAAACTAGAACAGATGATCTTGATGCATGGCATGCAATTATTACCACAAAATGTCACAAAGTTATTTATGAGATCAAAAATAATTTATATTTTAAATGTATAATTTCAGAAAATATAAATAATGAGTTAGATTTTTAAAAAAAAAATTCATGAAAGATTTTAAAAAATAATTCAACTTTCATAATACATGTATAATGATAAATTTTAAGTTGAAATATACAGAAATAAGGAAAATTGAAAATCTTTTTTTTTTAAGATTTAAGCATGCAGAATTGATGAATTTGAACAATGTCACCATTATTTGTTACTGTTACAATTACTAATTATAATAATGTAATAAATTTATATAGTACAAAATTAATTACTAGAATTTTTTTTTGTTTGATAATTTACACATGCATGTTTACATATATATATTTTTGTTGAAAACTCCACAAAAATTATTTTATGTTGACAAATGGACATTTACCTGGTTGATTTTTAAGTGTCTTGCCTTAAGATGATCCAGTGTAGAAGTATTGAACTTGAATGATTTTATAATAATACCAAAGGGTTTGCTTATAGGACAGTCTGGTTTACTAAAATAAATCTGCTAACCCAGCACAAAATGACGATTTGTAACAATTACCCTTCATGCATCACACTTTTGTTTTGTCATTTCCTAGTAATGCTTTTTGTTATGTTTCATTGGTTTAAAATGTCAATGTTTGTCTGTACTAATAAAAACATTGCATTATAATCAGTAACTCAAAATTATAAAAAATTACTATTTTGTTAATCGAATTATAATTTGTTTACTGTTAATCAGTTACTAAATCAGATGTGTTTTGCATGTAAATATGATTGTTACAATTGGTCCTAGTGTCTGCATTTTCTACTGGATTTTGCTTGCACACTTTTATGAATATATATATATTTATTTATCTTCTTTTTTAATTGGTCACTTATTTTGTATCTTCTGCTGATTCCCTCTGCTAGGTGTTCTAAGGAATATATTGGCGACCGATGTGAGGTACTTAATCCCACTACATTCCGAGAAAAGCAAACGAGTATGTATATATTTCTTTTCTTAGCAATATACTCAAATTACTTATAAGGAAATGAGCCTATATAATTTTTATTGACAATTTTTTTATATTAAAGGCCATAATAAATATATGTTACAACAAATTTTAAAATAAAAAAAAAAACTAAAAGATGTTTTTAAAAAAATAAGCTAAAATAAAAATAGAAATAATAAGAGTGATACAATAGACAAGTTTCTTATAAATTATGCTAAGTTTATGCTGTGAACTACGTTCATTGCTATATACAGTCATATAGAAGATTGAGATGTTGTTCTGTAAGCTTTGGATTGATATTTTATATTGGTTACCGGTATCTAAATAAAAATTTTGGATTTCCATTCTATAAGGTTGTTGACAAAAATTATATTTTTACTTCATCAATTTGTTCTAGAGTTTAAAGTACGGGTTATCTATCTGCGAGTGCATGTACAGCATTCAAGTACACATCATCACATTTCAGTTGTTGTCAATGATGCTGGTTGATTTATTAAAAGTTTGTGTTCCTTCAATCCACAACACATCATTGAAGAGAAAATTTTTTGCTTGGACTTAAATCACCATTTCACTAAGTTGACTTTCATTTTACAAAGTTTGAAAAAAAAAAAAAAAAAAAAAAAAGCAGCAGTCTCGATTTCAAGCATACTTACGCCACCCATCATATTTCACTAGTGGAAAGTATATTAGGTTTGTCAATTTATCAGTTAAATTTTTGAAATTTGAGGACCCCAACTTTTTTTTTAAAATCCAATTAAAAAAGTTAAAGAGCTCAAACTTTTTTAGATTTATTTACAGGTGTGATAAAAAGATTATTTTATAGTTATGATATGTACTGAACAGCTGTCTGTGTACCATTACTGAAACAGCAGTAGAGTCATAGTTAACCTTACTAGTGAAGGTTGTTCTAACACCAAAGTTAAATGTTATATATAGGCTCTTACATCTCTATCCCACCATGTAAGAGGAAATTGAGAACCGTAACATTAATATGATTAAATTAATCAGTCTAGAAGCTTTCAAGAAGAAAAAAAAAACTTAAGATTTGTATGCTAGTGATCAAATGATTCCAAGGTTACCTGAAGCTGCTTTAACTAGTTTTCTTTGCCAATAAAAGTTGTTTTTAAGAAAATTAAGTTTTGAAGTATATAAAAAAAAAAAGCTTCATTGATTAGCAAGATATATTTGCTGTTTTCAAAGAGTTTCAGTATTGCTATGGTTTGCTCTGCATATTAGATTTTAATTATTTAAACTACTTGACAAATTTTGATTTAATTTACGGTAGTAATTATGTCTATCCAAAAGACTTTTACAGATGAAAGGGGGGGGGGGAGGGGGATTTACATCTCCTTTGGATCCTTTAGATTGGAAAATAAGGAAAGTTATCCAAAATCTTAGTGTTGAAAAGCATAAGTGCTAGACCTAGTGCTAAATATTTCATACCAGTTATCTTTACATTATGGCCAGACAGTAAAATCTTAGCAAAAGGGCCTGTAGCAGAGTTACTGTAGAAATGCCTCTTTAGTTTATGAAAATAGTCAATTTTACTATTGCAAATAAATTTGGCTTGTCCTCAAGTGAATGATTAATAAAAAATTTGATTATACTGGTTCTATTTATGTGTTACTTGTCAAAAAAAAAAATTAAATTTCTTTTTGACAATTTCCCCGAAGTTGCTTCTTCTGTGTGAAGCTTGTGGTAAATTTTTTTGTGCAAGATGTGTGGTGTTTTGTCACTAATATTATACCAGATATAGAGCCCAGCCCATGGATTTTGTTTTTGACATTGTCTGCCAGTTTTCTGCCAGGTTGTTTTTGGTCTGTTTGGACAAGAAATCTTTCTTCAGAGGAAAGGTGTAGATGGTACATTTTATTAAAAATGTGTTGTGAATAAATTTACATATCTGAACTCTTGACCTAGCTGAACCATAGGATCAAACTTCGCAATACTTGTCAGTTGTATTTACATTACATAATGACATGAAAAAACAAATTGTATTTTAAGATGGACATTCATGATTTTTTTTTATTGTTCAAATAATTTTCTAAAATGAAACATAATTTATTATGGCCTTTATTGTGCAAAGTTTAAAGATAAGCTAAAATTAATTTGCAACATTAAAATTTGTAAAAGCTCTATGCAAGCTTTTTAAAAGCAGGTAACATATTTGGGTAACAGACTGAATATTTGAATAATTTTTTATGTTTTCAAAAGCTCAGAAAATTGGATTGCTTTTTTCTGCTGTGATATATTCAAGTTTTTTTTTTTCATATATTTATACATATATCCAAGAGTTACATTTTCTCTCTCATTAGAACTAGTCAAAGAGTATATATAATATTCATATATATTATAAATATGCAATTAATATGGACTATTATTCCTTGCCAATTTGTCTTTGCCTACTCTAAATCCCTCCCCCAATCATTCTGTTTAGTTATGCAACAACAGTAGTCCTCTTATTAGGTTTTGTAATATGCTTCAAGTTTTACTTTATGACAGAAACTAAAAAAGTTTATAAATAATTATTAATTATCATGCATTATAATTATACATCTTTAAATATTTAAGCATTTAACTTTGTTTGCAATCGATGTATAATGGTTTAGATTGAATGGCTCTCGCGCTAATTTGAATAAACCGCGAAGCGTGACTTGTCACGTGTATTTGTGTTTACATCTTTGTAAAGAAGTGATATTACCATTGTATTCATACTTTCCCGTGATGCAAAACCATGACGTAAGAATACGAAAGGTCGCATATAAAGCTTTCGGTCTATGCTGTGATAGATTGAATCACTCGTCAAATAGTTTATTAAAGAGAATTTGATTTGGATTGCAAATATAACTTTTTAAAAGATTTTAAAATTTTTTGCTTTATTAAAGAAATTATTTTTTGATAAATAAGGATTATTCTGATTCATTTGATTAAAGTTGCTAAATTAATTTTGAAAATTTTTGCCATATTGAAGAATTTATTTTCTTTTTGATATGATAAGGATCATTTTGATACATGTGATTAAAAATGTTGATTACATAACATAAAAAAAAAAACAACAACAACTACAGAATGTTGCAATTGTGTTTGCACACTAATAATACTTTGTCTGTGTGAACCCATACATTACCCAAATACCCGTCTTTTTTACAGTTTTCTTTCCTTTATCTAAGTATCTGCAAAGTTTTTTTTTTTTTTTCATTTTCTCTTATTTGTATTAAAAATCCTTTTTTAAAATAAAATGTGATTTACATTTTTTATGTTTCCATGAAATATCTTTGGACAATGTCATTAAAAATTTAAATGTAAAAATGAGTACAATGTATATTACATTAAAGTGAAAGCTAAAAAATAAATTGAATTTATTTTAAAAATAAAGCAGTAGTGCATTCAAAGAAAAAACTATAGTCTTTTGAATATTGTTAGAAATAAGTTAATGCTTTAATTAAGACACTATCTCTGCTATTGTGTGATAAATATTGTTTTGTATAATTGTACTTGGTGTTTTGATCATTGTTGTTGTTTGGCACTTTTTGGCTTAATCCATGTGTTGTAAAACTTGTAATGTTGTATCTTATTGGATTCTTGGCAATATAGCCAAAGCCATGAATGTGATGCAACAGACAAATGACTATATACTATCATATATTTTATAAAGTTAAACCTTGTTATCATGCTCTGCAATAACTTTGCCACCTCAGTTATTGCAACAGTTTTTGTAGTAAAAAAGGTATTTTGTTTATTTTTACAAATTGAAACCACTAAATTCCATAAATTTCCACCTTGATATGAATGAAATAATCTAAATTGACATTAAATATTCCACCACAACCAACGCTGATGGTTAAATATGCAAAAAGTAGATAGGTATCCACATTCATTTTTAAAGTAGTTCAGCTTCTGTCTTAAATTTCAACATCTTAATTTCAACAGTCTACAGGTAAAATCTGAAATGATTGTATAGAAATTACTTGATAACTTTAGACACCATTAAGATGTATTGCTTTTCTAAGTGATTTATTTTTGAAATATTTTGAAGATATTTTTTGATGATTTGTCCGATTATAAGAGTATTTATCATATATGATCATTTAGAGACTGTTTGTGAAGTGATTACAGACAACTTGTAATGATGTAAATCTTGCCAGTAATTTAATAAACATGCCTTCAAACTGTTACCATTCCAATGATATCGGAGATATAGTATATAAGTTCTAAAAACCATCAAGTATTATATATATATATATATATATATATATATATATATATATATATATATATATATATATATATATATATATGGTACTTGTATCGGCTTCAATCAAGTATGGTGATCAAGTATAGACAGTTTTAATTATATTGATGTCTAGAGTTCCTTTTGGTAATGATTTCAATTTTAAAATTTTTGATGTTATTTGTTAAAAAAAATGTAATCATTTCATCTTTCAATTGTCAGATAATTTAATTTTATTCATTACAAAGATTTTGTCTTTTACTTAAATAAAATAGAATAATTAAAATGCTTTCCTTTCAAATTTGAAAAAAATCAACATAATTGGAGTGAAAGTTTTAGACTAATTTACCTTTTAAATTAAAATTTCTTTTTAAATCTTAACAATGGATGAAAGTTTTTTTTTTCTAAATTAATTTGTTCATTTAAACTTCCAACCCTTTTCAACATTTTCATTATCCCCACCTTTTAAAGAAGGGCCATATTAATTTTGCATTTTTGTCCATTCTTATTTTTGCCGTACTTTTCAAAACTATAAATCACAATGTTATGACACTTGGTGCAAAGGGATGCACATTATTTTAACCTAGGATTGTTTGCCAGTTGTGACCCTTCAAATTTTTAAAATGGAATTCTCTCTTTTTATGTTTTTATCACATTGAAATGTTTGTGATTGCTTACCTGTTCATTTAACAAACTTCCCGAGTTGATCACTTGCACTGCACAATAAAATAGAAACCGGTAGTATCTTTTTTGCTCAATATAGATACTGACTACAGAATAATACAATATGAAATGGACTTCGGCATTACATAGCATATGTTTTAATTGATTTTTTTATTCATTTTACTAGATTATGTATTGAATTCACTAAGATGTCTAAAAATTATTTTGGCTATTAAAATCTTTTTTTTTTTTTTAACAAATTGTATTTTTTCCTATGTTATGATACAGCAGATCTGGTTTATTTATATCATTTATATTTTCTTTATTAAAAAACAACAACAACAATAATAATAATAATAAAAAACTCGTAGGATGAATGTACTAAATTATAATCCTCAATATAATGAAAAATTAGGACTTAACCAGCTTCCTCTTGGTGTAATGTCATGAAATTTGTAACATGAAAACAGAAACCCACAAGGAGTGTGTTATAAGAACTGATATTGTCTGTTTCAGGAAGTATTAATAAACGCTCTCTAAATCAGCCTTATCCAATTAATGTCAGATTTCATTCTTAATGCTAAAAAGTTTTGTTTCATAATAAAGGTAATCCTGTTTTTAAGGATGGTTAAAAACTAAAATCTCTAATGAGTGAATTTACAAATTTATCATTATTACTTTGAAGATTTAAGTTGTTAAGTGCCCACAATACCGACAAGACTACTGTGTAATTTAGATATTGACCATATGGCTGCTTTGTTTTCAATATTTTGGCTTTTAGGCTGTTCACTGGCACCAAACATAGAAATAAGTAGCTAATCAGATTAACTGATTATCCTGGATTATCCTATAGTATATCCATTCAGGAGTGTATTATTTGGCCAGATTGCACCTGACCACCATGACCACCATAGGTTGTATCTAATGATAATATGGAGCCTAAAAAAATCTTTAATCAAATTTTTGAAATGCTAAACCCTTTATCTTTAAATTGAATATTTGGTCAATTCAATCCTTTCTAAAGAGAAAACCTTTCATCATTAAATTGAATATATGATCAATTCAGTCCTTTCTGAAGAGTTTTATGTTAACATAAATAAAATGTTAAATTTCTAAAAAATGTATAAATTCATATGAAAATTGTGATTTTTATAACCTGTAAAAACAATGTTACAAATAACTTGTCAGGAGATAAATTGCATTTAAACCAGGGCTTTATTTTTATGGGTTTTTTTAAAGTTTCATTCCACTTGTCAGACTTTGCCCAGTCAGAAACTTGTTTATCATGAAAAATTATTATACTCATTCCCCATCATTTGTGTCGCAATTAACAAGCTGACTTATGTGAAAAACTTAAGCTAGAAGGTGTACTTTTGTGTTTTAATGGTTCTTAAAAATTCCAGATTGTATTAAATAAACCCTGTTCCCACCTGAGGAAAATTTCCAAGTTTTTATGGTCCTGGAGAGTTTTCTGGTCCTTTATGATCTTCCAACTACAGTAAGGATGATGGAGTTATGGTTCTTTGTTTTCCACTCTAAACTCTTTTTACTTGTATCAAGGCAGTCAGTAATTTTATAATGCCATAAACCAAATTATACAGAGGAATTAAGACCACCAACTGTCATTTACTGACAAACTTTTTCAGTAGGTTTTCCTGAGCAAGATTTGAATTAAAGTGTTTTATACCTCTCGGTTAACAAAGTTATGGAGGAAATTCCAAAATGTTAACTGGTATTAACCCTTTGTGTGTTTTAAACACAAGCATATTGATTTGAATCAAACAAACTTGAATAATTCTTCATTAAACATTAGGGATTGTTTTAATTATGCTGTAAATTCTGTCTAATTGCCTCGTTAATGAGATCATCAATGTGATATTGTATTCCGTCGTGTTTACTTACAACTAGTCAAATATTAGTTAACTTGGGGAAATGTTCATAAAGATTTACAAAAACTGCTTTAATACCAGGATGAGAGAATCATGACTTTTTCTTTTTTTATAATGGATATGAGTAGCTATATTTGAATCTCTAATCAATGACCTTTCTAAAATAGTAAGATAATTTATAATTTAACTTGTTCAACATTTCCTTATCAATATAAATGTCACTTTCATTAAACTTTTATCTTAAGTGCTAAATAATTAGACTGCCGTTATATTTGTTTTTCTGTTTACTGCTAACAATGTCAGTTTTTTGTAGAAATCAAAAAGATAAGTCAGCTCAGTAATTGAGCAACTGGGACTAGATTATTTTTTTTACTTACGGTATCATGAGTAACTGGCCCATTTGATGAATTAAATTTTTATTGTCTTCTAAGAATTTATGATTCTTAACACTGATATATACTGGAATACAATTTAGTTATTTAATGATTCCTCAAACAAACAAATTAAGATTTCATTTTTTTTATTTTTGTACCCGTTTCACTTTTTTTGCAAGAAGATATCAAAAATAAAATAAAATAATTGTCACTTAAAAATTTATTATTTTTTGCAAAATAAATTGTAATTGTATCCTAATCTCAGTGATTAATAATATATGTATATATTATAAGAAATATTAGATTAAATTCAGATATTTATGTTTAAGATTGTGCTAAAACTGAGAAAGAAGTAATTTCTTTTAAAATATACTTTACAGCATTTCAATTTTTTTCTCCATTGAATTTATTTTTGTCTTCAATGTCACTGTCATAACGATTTCTGTGAGGATTAATATAAATAATTACTTTCTTAATAAATGACTTTAACGAGTCAAATTGTAAGGTTATTATAGTCTTTTATAGAAATAAATTGGATTAAATAGGCATTCAGTACATACATGTATATCTTGAACCTTTCAAAATTTCCCCTATCATAATGACTGCATAGAATAATACCCTCTGTAAGAACCATCTCCTTATAAGGACCACCTTTTTATTTAGCCTCTTGTTTTAAAGCCCAAAAGAGAGCCTCTATGTGAATACCACACCACCTGTATGTGAAGTCCATACTTTATAGGTCCCTTGGGTGGTTCTTATATCCATGCCTTACTGTATGTATAAAGTTGTATTACATAAGCAGTAGCTAAATTCTTTAATATTTTTGTTTGTTATTTATAATATTATGCATGATCTAAATACCAGTACTGTACTATTTCATATTATTTTGTTTGACTATTTTAATGTGTTTTAATTTTCTGTTCTTAGGGAGGTCGTCCTTAGAAAAGGACCGCACACTCACCATTATTGGCATTGTGATTGGATTATTATTATTCATATGTATATGTATAGCCTCCTACTTTCTTGCAAAGTAAGTATTTATAAAACAGATCATGATATATTTGAGAGTGTGTGTGTGTGTGTGGGGGGGGGGGGTAGATGTAGTGATTTGATGTTGTAGGAATAAATTTGATTTTGCTGGTGTATTTCACCTTGTTTGTTTATTCTTGTTATGATAGGTTTTTGCTGTATTGCATGGCCACAAGAAGGATACTTTTTTAAAAAAACAAAAAAAACCAAACAAACAATAATTCTAGTTTTCGGTGAAAAATGGAGTTGGGTTTTGAGTATGTTTTTAATTTCTCTCAAGAGCTCCCCCATTTAACAAGATGAGAATACACAATTGGTTTGATAAGTACTCTTTTAAAAAAGTTTTTATAGTCTGTAGTTATTGATAACTTAGTAATATATTTCAGTGTTTGTGTTTTTTATCAAAAACTTATTGAACTAGAATTCCCATTTTCTGTCAAGGTAAAGGGGAAAAATTCTTGTTTCCAACACTACATACCAATTGTATCTCAGTCTGAATTATTTTTATTGTTTAAAAATTGGGAAGATGGCTTAATACTTGAATTAACCCTTTCTTTAATTTTTTTCTTTGCAAAATTTTTATTAATTATTTACATTAAATACCATAAGCATCATTATTGCAAACAAATACTAGTATTTACATATATATCCTTGGTTTTCTAACATTGCAGAAGGCGTCGAGACCGGTTCTATCGTCGTCAGGAGGAGAAAAGACGCCAAAAAATATCACCACAAGTCAGTAACATTCCAATACCACCGCCACCACATTACATTAAGTTGCCTAGTGTAGATGCTGAATTAGGAAATTCTTTCTCTAAACAGAAACCATTTGAACGATGCTACAAGAATTCTGTAAGTTTGGAGAAAAATGATTGAAATATAATGGATAATGCATAAAGCAAAAAGTCCTTCAATATGTGAATTGTCTGGAAAATTTTTTAAAAAATGAAATGTCTTTTATTATAGTTTTTGAAAAAAAAAAACCTGCACTTGAGTTTTTAAAATAAAAAAACACCTTAAAAATTTTCAATTTGGTTAATTGATTACAGTAATCCAATTATTCATCTTAAACATGGATGATAGTGAAAAAATGTGTTAAACAAGTTTATTCGAGTTTATACCCACAGAAAAAAGAAGTACATGTATTGTTATATTAGAGGGAATTTTTGTTACTGTCAAGTTATATTGAATTACGGGTAAACTTCTGCACTATAATATTATCATAAGGAAGTCATTTTATATGCATGTGCAAAATGTAATTTAGATTTTGTCATCTCAGATAAAACATTACCATGTGTTTTGATATCATAGATGAAACTAACACAATTAGATTGACCCTGAACCAGAGCAGTTTTAATCTCATAGGTCATTTTATATTGTTTATGTTACCTACATGAATTTCCATAATAAGTAAAATACAGCTGTAATTATTTTGAGTTTTATAATCAAACATTTTGTTAAAAAGACCACCCAACCAGATTTTTATAATTGTTTGATTAGGCCATAATAAATTAATACCTAGATTTTCATCCAATTTTCTTTCAAAACGGGGGTGGGGGGACGGTTTTTATTTATTTTATTTTATTTTTTGGATTACACTCTGTCAACTCGTGTTTTGTGCAACAAACAAGAACCATGATTCTTGAATTCAATGCGTTAGCAACGGACATCTGATGATCGGGTTTACCACCTACAAAGTCCTTATATAATTCCATTAATGTCATGGTGTCTGAAACTTGGCAGCCATACCAGTTTTTGATTGTTTTAAGCCCGGTTTTACAGTGGCAATAATAAATACCATGCTACCACCAATATGCAAAACGCGCTACTTTCGTTTTTGAAAATCCGTCTGCAACTTGATCGGACACCAGTAAACTTCTATGTATAATCATATGGCTCATGGAGCACAAAACACTCTGCTTTCGTTGTTATAACGCACAACTCAATTGGAAACCAGTCAACTTTTATATATTACCTTATGGCTCATGGAGCGAGCAGATTTGTTATAAAAGCCGGAATTGAAACCGGACACTAGTTCAAAATCCGAAAATAAAATAAATTGGGGCGGGTGTTAAAAAAGGGGCGGGCGGGGATGAAAATCTAGGTATTAATTTTTTATGGCCTTAAGTTGGTGAGCAGATGCAGCAAAAGATGGTTTAATATTACACATATCCTTATATGTAGCACTTACTTATTGTGCAGTGGAGTAAAGTAATTACATGTACTATCTTACATCCCAGTCAATATTTTTTACTTATATCAAGGTTGTCAGTTCTAAGATGAGGAAGGAAACCAGGTGAAAACGATCGCCAAAATTAACAAACTTTCTAACACTTAGGATTTGACTGAGTGAGTTAGTAACCAAGGCAATGAAAGGTGCTTTGATATATAAGCTTGTGTTTTAGATCACTGTGCTTCTGAGGTGTCTGCATCTACATTCGACTGAGTAAGTAACCAGGGCAATGAAAGGTGCTTTGATATATAAACTTGTGTTTGAGATCACTGTGCTTCCGAGGTGTCTGCATCTGCATTCATTTAGAGAAAGTTGTAGCTGGTTCTATTCTTTAACTACTGAACAATATTAAGTTCTTATACTAATCCTCATTTATCATTATTTTAGGAGACCCAGACAGATGAACCTGATTACGATGTACCGATTAATCCTCATGTCAACATGAATTTATACCACAATCCTCTAGATAACAACAATATTCTTCTGAGAAATTCCCCAACATCAGACAAAAATTCGAGGTCAAGATTATCTGGTACATCTGCCGGTAAGAGGAATTCTGATGCAAAACCTCCAAGGGGTAGTGAACATGAAGGGAGACCACCAAACAAGCCACGGATAAACATGTCATCTCGAGGGGATACCAATAATCAACATCCTGATAAACGACCAAGAATTTCATCAGGAAGAGATGAAAAAGGGGCACCTCGCAGGTCTTTACCACAGGAACCAAACAATAAAAGAAATTCTATTCCAAAGATAAGACATAATTCTGACATGGATGTTAATAGTGAAGATGAAAATGTAGAACCACTGACTCCTTTATATATAAGTGAAGGTGATAGTAAAGATGACATTCGAGGAAGGAAAGACAAAAAAGTATCTAATAACTCGCCACCACTTATAATGAAGGACTCTTCTTCTTCCTACAGTTCTGATGGTTCTGTAACCTCAAGTTTAGAAAATTTACGTCATTTAAATAATTTCCCAGATGGTGGCATGTCTTGGAATGAGAGAGGTTCACCTGAGCCTGTAGAGTTTAATGACAATCATAACAAGGGCTTCGGAGGTCGCTACTTAAATAAAGATAATTTGCAGTATCCAAAACCACTACAAAATAATGACAGGAAAAAGAGACATGTTTCTGATTCTAAGTCTATACCAGTGTAATTATACCTAATGTTGTATGCCTTTCAAATTATAAAATTCTTTGTTGTTCAATACATAGACATGCTAACATATACTACTGAAGTATTTCTAGTTACTAAGGCAACCATTTTATGTATTTCAATTTATTGCATATTGATATTGAATAGAGAATTTAAAATTTTTAAATGCTTTGTGATGCTTATAAAATGTCATTATCATTAGATTGTATCCTGAAACTCTTATGGGTTAACATTCACATTTTACAAAATGTCTTAATATAAGGTAATATTCATGTCTTAGACAAATAAATTGAATGACAAATTTTAACGTTTTTAAAATATAAAAATTTTACTGTAAATTAAAATTTGCAGTCAATTTTCGACCACAAATATAGTAAACTGTTTTCACAGAATTAAAACACAAAGCCATAGTAGAATAGTTCAATGTTTCATGTATGGTGGCTCTGTCGTAACCAAGATCCACAGAAATACAAGACAAAACCATAGTAGAGTAGTGATTTTAATGTTTCGTGTATGGTGGCTCTGTGGTTACCACAATCCACAGATATACAAGACAAAACCATAGTAGAGTAGTGATTTTAATGTTTCGTGTATGGTGGCTCTGTGGTTACCTCATCAAATCTTTGTAGTGGAAACTGCTATAAAATATATCCAATCCAATGCCAAATAAAATCATATAAATTTCTTATCATTCCAGAAATATAAAAAAGTATAAGATTTGAATATAAATGCATACAGGTGCTTGTCAACATTGTGAGAAATTACAATGACACATGATAATTACTTTCACTTTACAAAAACAAAATACTGAGGATTTTCCGAATCTTGTTTAAAAAAATTAAAGACGCTTGATGTTCAGCATCTGTTTACCTAGAGAAGAAAATAGATAACACTTGTTTTTGTCATTTAAGATTCAGTGCGTTAGAAGTTTTATTTGTAGTTTTCACTTTTAGTGTATTTATTTTGTAAACTGCTGTATTATGGGAAATTTTTGTCATTAATTTTGGCTTGTATTATTATTATTCAAGATACTTCAATACTTTTTTTTTGTGATATCTAGGGGTGATAAGTGCTAATACGAGTGAAATATATCAAATTAAAATTTTGGAAAAGTTTTATTTTCGTATTTAATATTTCTTTCACATTTACAAGTGCAAAAAATTCCAGATTGATAGTACAATGTTAAACAATTAAGATATTCATTTTGGGAAAAAAAATTCTGTACAAGAACTTGATCAGAATTTTGACAGGACCAGTTATTGTATTTATATTCTATTACACTATAGGAGTAGTAGGAAATCATAGAGTTTACTCATTTCATTCTTGTAGTTTATAGGGACCAATCGTATTTCGTTTAATAATGTATTATAAGTCCTCATTGATTAGTGCTCATAAATTTTAAAACTTGTGCATAATGGCAACATTCCTTTCTTCATATTTTGTATATATGTCATTATTTATTTAAACTTTTGTTATCATGTTGTTATGGATACTTTAATATATTTAACACTGTTGTATAAATTGTTTTGCAGTCGGGATTAAGATACTTTTCTCAGTTGGAGACTAAAACGTTCGTTAAAAAATTAAAGAATCTGGACTGTGATACAAATTTGAACCGGTAGTAATGTTACACCTCTCTATTTATTATTTATGTTTTTACTTGTTTTCTTTTCAATATATCTGTGTAAATTTGGGATAATTTATATACTGTTTGATAACTTCAAAATATATGATAATGTGCAGAATTGATATATTTTCATGTTGTAAAAAAAAGTTCACAAAATGGGGATATATTTACTGTAATTTTTGTATCTTACAAACCCCAAAAATACTTGAATTACAAACCATAAGTACTGAAGAAGACATTGCTTGCTTTAGAAAAGATCTCAACATCACAAAAATAAAATCAGGTTTTCAGAAAAAAATGATCTGAACATAGAAATTCTTCAGTTCTGTAAAAGTTTAGTAGGAATAATGAATATATCTTGTCTGTAATGGCCTCTAAATGTGATGAATTTGTGATTTATAAGACTTTAATTATTTGTTACTATTATTGATAGAAAATAAGGGTTGTTGTTAAAAAGTTATGTTGCTCTATATTCATGTTCTTGTACAGTCATATGATAATATATTATTATCTTCTGGATATATATATGTTATTTGTCTGTAATATAAGAATTTTAAGGATGTTTTAATTTAAATTTTTTTTATATATATTTAGAATATAAAATCGTATATTTGATATAACCATTCAGCTAGTCAGTGCCTGTAAATTTAGGTAGTAGCTAGATTTGTAATACTAGGTATGTATGTGTCTGTAAGCTTAAATGTAATTTGTCTTCATTAACTGTAATCACATCACAAAATGTGAATTAAAGTTTTACTTAAAATACGATGATTTTTTTATCTGGATCTAACATGATAAATTTTCAAATTGTAACATTTTTCAGATGCTGATAATAAATATTATAAATTATTGTGTATAGGGTCATCATTACAAAATAAAATATCACGAACAAAGAGAGATAACTCGAGATAAACATTATAATTATTCCCCTTCGTGAGTACTTGAAGAGTTACACAGTCATTTGTATACATATTTATGTTGACCCAATATATTTATTTGAAATCTCCTCCAAGAATTATGAATAAAAACTAGATGTAATATCAGGTCAAATAGGAATATGTTTAAAATCTTTGCATTTTGGGGAGTGAAGTATTTATTCAGATTTTTCATTTTTGTATAAATTTATATCTGGTTGTTTTGTATTACATTTTCTATAGAAACATTGTAAGTCATATGTCTTATTTTTTTTTTTTTTTTTTTTTTTTTTTCTCTCTCGCATAAGTGCTCAAAAAGTTTTGATTTTTTTTTTAAATTGAACATTTATAAGAATAGTGTCTCTTTATTGTGAATTTTTTTCGAGAGTCTATTTGATAAGGGTCTATTTGATAAATGAATTATTATTTTTGCATTAGTTGTTGTGCGTTATTCTGATGAAATCCAAGTGAAAAAATATTTTGTATTTATTTGTGGCAATTTTAACTTGATAATTTGTTTTACATTTGTTACAAAGTTTTGTCATTTTCATTTTATTCCATTTTATTTATTTCATGTCCAATGATGTTGACAGATAACAAACACTGCCATTTTTCCACCATTGTAAAATCTCAACTTGCATCTTTATTGAATAAAAAATTAATTTAAAAATCACTAAAGAGTTTTCATCAATTCAGAAAACTATTTGTTCAGTTTTAAACCATTTTAGCAAAAATTGAAATTAAAAAAAAAAAAAATCTGCTGTATAAAAACATATTTCACTTACATTAATTAAAAGCAGGTCTCTGACAAGTTTCAATTTTTGCCTTTCTGGCTCAAATAGAAATATCACATTTTTTCGATAAAAAAGATTTTAAACCTTTGAACAAACACCACACATAGTACCCCCAACTACCACCCAGTGGTTACTATGTTATTTCTGTATATATGGATGCATTTATTTCAATAACTTGGTTGTGTCTTTTTCTATATTCTTCTGTAAATTTGAAATATTTATATGTTGTATGCAATAAATATCTGGCTTCATAGTAACTTTTAAACAGATTTCTTTTGCCTATCCGTATGTTTTAATTTTACTACACTATTTGTTACATGATACACCTGTTTTGCTTAATTTTTCTACCTTTTTTCTACATGAATTTAAATGACAGCTTTGTCATAATTTTACTTTTTTTTTTAGTTTACTTTATTTATACATGGTTGAGACATATTTTAGTTCCATTAGTAGAGTGTAAGCATTTGTTAATAAGAAAATAAATATAGAAAGTATGATTCCATTTTGAAAGGGTAGAAAAAGGATGGTTGTTATGCATGAGAGAAAGAGAGAACTTTTTTAAAAAAGAAATTTTAAAAAAATACAAATTCAAAGATAGGAATCATATTTCTTGGATCATTTGTGTAGAACAATATAGACAATTAAATATCATTTATTTATCTTGAGTAGAAATTCTAATTTCATCATTTTAAAATTCTTAAAATGTACAATCAAAATAATTTTGATATGATATTTTGCTCTTAGCAATGCTAAACTGTGCCATTTTATAATGATTATTCTTGATTATTGTTATTTAATTTAGCTTTTCATTTATTGTCAACCTACATAACAAACATAATTTTCATTTTGCAAAATGTCTTCAGTTGATGAAATAAAGATAAAGATTAATTGTGATGTGTATATATATATATATGTAGACTTGCGTTTTTATTACAATGAAATATGTGTCCTTAAACTTTTATTGTATGCATAACTTAAAAAAGAACACTCAGTACTTTGGTACCTTGGTGACCAAGCATCATAACTCAAAAAAGAACACTCAGTACTTTAGTACCTTGGTGACCAAGTATCATAACACAAAAAAGAACACTCAGTACTTTGGTACCTTGGTGACCAAGCATCATAACACAAAAAAGAACACTCAGTACTTTGGTACCTTGGTGACCAAGCATCATAACACAAAAAAGAACACTCAGTACTTTGGTACCTTGGTGACCAAGCATCATAACACAAAAAAGAACACTCAGTACTTTGGTACCTTGGTGACCAAGCATCATAACACAAAAAAGAACACTCATTACTTTGGTACCTTGGTGATCAAGTATCATAACACAAAATAGAACACTCAGTACTTTGGTACCTTTGTGGCCAAGTTGTCGAAAGCACACTATGGACAGCCCCTTACACCACCTTAGTTCAAAACCCACTTTGGTTTTAGTAGGTCTTAGTTGAAACAGTTTCAGTTGACTTTTTGGAAGTCATTGGTATTCTCCAGAAACATTGGTTTTCTCCACCATTCCAGAACTGACTGCCTTGATATAAGTAAAATAATTTTAACTGGGGCATCAAACACTATCAATCCAATCCAATCTAATCCAATCATAAACACTTTGAATCAAGGTGTGTAAGTTGGTGATATCTTATAAAATGTAAAGCTGTCTGATTTTGACAATAAAACCATGCTTTCATTTTTGTCAACCTCAATGAATAAAATGTATTTTGCTGTAAATGCCAGAAACAACAATTTCCCACACTAACAATGGTATTTATTTTACAGGACAGACAAAAGTATACATGCAAAAGACACTACCTAAAATAGATACCAAAAATTAGTGAATAAAAACATAAGGCGTCATTAAATGCAGAGTAATTTATGAGAGACTAAATTAACTCATTGACTTTAACATTAGCTTTGACTTAATACTTTATTCTGTCATCAATAATTGATCATTGACCTAAAGAAAACCATGACTTAAAATTGACATTGACTTTTTTGCCATCAATAACTGATCATTGACCTAAAGAACACCCATGATTAAACATTAAGGTTGACTTTATTCTGCCGTCATTAACTGATCAATGGGCTGAAGAACACCATGATTAAACATTGGTAAAGAATTTATTCTCCCAGCAATAACTGATCATTGAGCTAAAAACATCATGATTAAACATTGGTAAAGACTTTATTCTCCCAGCAATAACTGATCATTAGTTAAAAACACCATGATTAAACATTGGTAAAGACTTTATTCTCCAATCAATAACTGATCATTGAGTTAAAAACATCATGATTAAACATTGGTAAAGACTTTATTCTCCCATCAATAACTGATGATTGAGCTTAAACACCATGATTAAACATTGGTAAAGACTTTATTTTCCCATCAATAACTGATCATTGAGCTAAAACACCATGCTTAAACATTTAAGTTGACTATTCTGCCATCATTGAGCTTAAGAAAGCCATGACTTAGACATTGGCATTGACATTGCTTCAATAACTGATCATTGACCTTAAGAACACCATGATTAAATACTGACAATGATTATATTCTACAATTAGCTACTGCTCATTGACGTCAGATATACCTTTTCTTAAACTTTGATAAGCTTTTACTTTACACTGCCATCAACAACTTGTAACTAATGAAACGAGCATAGTAGATTAAAACATCAACATTGGCTTCGGTTTTATTTTTCAGCCGGCAACCTTAAATGCTGACTTAAAGAAGACGCTAGTTTAAACTTTTTAGTTTTATCTTTTTGCTGTCGCTAGAAACCTTTCACCGACTTTACATAGTCATTTTTGCTTAAATTTAAACAGTGGCTTCAACATTATAAAGTTGTCAGTAACAAATCCCTGACTTATGAACACATTGATTTAAACTTTTACATTGATGTTTTCTTTATGGTTACCTAAGCAACTTAATGCACGACTTTGACCTGAACTTTTAGATTGGCTTTGATCGTAACTAACACTGACTAAACATTTTAACTGAAAATTGGCTAAGACTTTATACTGCATCCCAATACAAGTAGTACAATTTATTTGAATACAAAATATCAAAGTTTATCAGATAGCTCAAGTGTATCACAAGGATCGCTAGGTTTATAAACTCTTTCCAATTCTGGGCTTAGGATTTATCTGTAAACATGTTAGTTTTGTCATATACCATTTTTGAATGTATTTTATGGTTAAATTCAAAAATGGTATATAATAGTTTTTACCCAGTGTTATGGGTTTCTTTGCAACCGGAATAATGTCCTTTTGTTACCAAATGCCACGTCTATTAAAGTTTTTTAATATATTAAAAACCAATTCAAAATTTAAAATTGTATATAAAAAAAATCAACCATTTTAGACTGAAAAAGGGCGTGGGATTTATATTGATCACACCGACGGTATGTTGACTACATCGTTGATATTCAGTGATGTAGCCCGTGTAGTTTTGAATGACCCTAAGCCTTGTTTTGAATGACCCTAAGCATTGTTTAGTATTTCATATGTTCCACCATGCGAATAGATGGTTAAAGAATTGGTCAAGTCTAACCACAGTACGCCTCCTTCATTGACCTCTAATGCTTCTTGTTACTCAAGAGACGCTGTTCAACAATCAAACTCTTTGAAAAGGCTTTGGAAAAAAAAAAAAAAAAAAAAATTAGGGTTTTTTGACACCCTCATATGTTTCAACAATAACAAAAATGATATTAAAATTAAATGTATGGAAAATATGTTCCACTTTTTATAAGTACGTCTGTGTGTTCTGTATTTCTTATTCCGAAATTAACTGTCGTAAGTAGTTATATTTCCGTCATTATGCCTCTCTTCTCTTGTTTTAATTTAGAAACTACAACTAACTTTATGGTAAACTACCTTGGTAATAAAATCATTATGTTAATTTTTATATAAATTTTTATATTAAGCATATATCGATCCCCTCTCACAACACGGTTATGTATTGACATTGTATACATTGACGTTTATCATTAACAATAGTTGAATTGTAAAGCATTGTAAAGCACGGATCACCAATCAAAATAAATATATTATGTATATATGTCCTTTTATAAATCTCTAGTTATCTATATGTTAAATCAATATATATGGGTATAGAAGCTAAATTGTATGTTTAAAACTAGATTTTATAAAGTCTATTTTTGGACTTTAATACTTGTAAAATGTAAACATGTAAGTTATTTCATTTTAAAAAAATGTTTTGTTACTCGCTATAAACTGCTTCACCGTTATCAAGATTTAGACATTTCTGAATCAAGTCGTTTTTTCAAAGACAAAACTGTTTTACCGTTATCATATTTGGACCTTTCTAAATTTAGCCGTGTTTTCAAGAACTCAATGTCTTACGGTTATCAAGAAATGGTTGGACTTTTTAAAATTTTGTTGTTTTTTTCCAAGGATATTTTTTCAATACGTATTTATAGTATTAATTGATGATATATAAAAGATAAACTTTGATTAATTAGCACTGTCAGTTATAACTGGGTAAGAATTATATATTAACAAACACGTGGGGTTAAAATATTCCGGGATTATTGATTTTCAAACAAATCAAAGATAAAGAAGAATAGAGGTTCATTTGCTTTTATTAGTAATGACTTGAACAAATGTCTGGTGTAGAAAGTTTTCTATAAATACACTCTCAAGCTGCATTTACAAGAACAATCCTTTCAGAATTCAGTTGTTGCTTTCAGGACTTTATTTTTTTTTTTTATTACAGATAAATCGCTCTGTGTTATACACTGGAAAACCGTTTATAATGGTTTGATATGGATTTGAGACACCTGTCAATCATTGTTTTATCGACTGTTTCCCTCGTGTTATTTTCGGTTGGATCGTTCCTACCAGGATGGATTATATTACACATTAACATAGTAAAACCTGATGAAAACGTCAGACTTCAAAACGACTCAAAAGTGGTATGATAGTATTATATAAAATAATTTATAAAATGTAAAACAAAATGATATCCAATACTAAACTATGACGTGGTACATGCCAGGAAATTAAAAAGCACACAAAAATAAACATTTCGTAACAAAGCACAAGAAAACATATTGAGACCAATGATTAAAAAAACTTTAAACACATTGACAGAATGGTGTATGTCCAGATGGTGTGATCTACATGCTTCAAATGTTCATATTTTCATTTTTCACATAAAAAAGTGAAGAAAAAATAAGTTAAAATATAATAAAATTGATTTATTTTCGCATTTAGTTTAGAATGTTGACAAATAAGATAAAATATCATAAAAAACATGGCCTCATGTGCATACGGTGTTGTCGAGAAATGAATCAAGTTATATTTTCGCTGTATATGTATAAGATATATCTCTAATTTGCTCATATGAGCTTTGAAAGGTTGTTTCAATGACAATATTAAACATTTAATGAAATAATACCAATATAAAGTTTTTGGAAAGAAAATAAATAAACACAGTTTATAATTTAAAATGTTGATTTCTACGTGTGTAGATGTCTACATCTTTAGATGTAACGATATATCAAAACAAAATACAGGAAAGAAACAAGAAATCTTGTTGAGACTTATTAAGGAAAAAAATTGCCAATGTACATGCAATAAATGACCCACAGAGAAAAGGACAGTAACTGCTGTATTGGTTGCTCGTTGTGGGGAAAAAGTCATTTTAGCGAAATATCTTCACGTAGATTGTAATGTTTTGGCAGGGCGGTTAATTTTTCCTCTCGCGGATGTCACGAGAATCAATACGTTGTTTAGGTTGTAAATATATATGTATATTTTTGGGTGTTTCAGGAAGTAACCAGCAAGTCTATTGTTGTTATACAGATTGGCGTTTGGTATTTACAATCGTGTGTATCCGGTAACTGTGAAACAAAATCATGGAAAGATATACAGAAAATAAAAGGTGTAGAATGTAAGCAAATAATAATAAAATCATATCATTAATAATCATGTAACATAGTAATTCTGAAAATTATAATTGTAATCTTAGAAAAAGTTCTAGTTCTTTAATCATAAAGTCCAAAAGGTTTACCATATATCAGATTTCTACCAATGCACGTGGCTGATAATAATTTTGTCATTAAATTCAGTGTCTGTCTAAAGTCGGTATGTTTTCAAATAAGTGGTTTTAATATGTGTTTGTATTTTCTTGTCACATTTACTTGCTTTTCTCGTACATGTTTATTAATTCTCTTAAGGTTCAGTTGCTTTTGTTTTTCAGTTACTTCTGTCACAGAAGGATATCTAGTTGATCACTTACTTCAACTAATAAGACCTGAGATCGAAGGCAAGCTTCTTTTCAGACAATATACCTTCGTCATATTTTCCGATAAGTAGCTGGCCGTCGTTCTTGGGCTCTAACTAGTAGTATTAGTTGATCACTCAGAAATATTCTATTCCCAAAAGTGAATTCCTTTTTTTTTTTTTTTTTTTTTACTTTATTACAAATAAAATAGTTTTAACAGAAACGAGTTTTAATAATGAACTGCAGTTTTAAGAAGTAGCACACTAACACTGGACATAGTAATACGTGCAACACAAAAGTGACGAATGAATTGGGGAAAGGGCTTTATTCCGCCATTACATTGTGTCATCTTATTATTTGATTTTCAGATCTAAATTCTATAGATGTAGTAGAATACAAGGTAGAAGGAG
The DNA here is from genome assembly GCA_029721355.1 of Tegillarca granosa. Taxonomy (NCBI): domain Eukaryota; kingdom Metazoa; phylum Mollusca; class Bivalvia; order Arcoida; family Arcidae; genus Tegillarca; species Tegillarca granosa. The sequence goes on along the minus strand of CM056594.1, from coordinate 37,982,242 downwards.
TTTTTATTCTCGGGTTTAGTATTGCTGCTGTTGCTGTTAGTCTTGCCAATGCAAAAAGCAAAACATTATCACTCAGGAGTGAAGCAACTGTTGCCATTATTCTAGGAGTTCAAGGTTAGTAGACGCACCTACGTACTTCTGATAAACAAATGATGTAAATATTTAACATAAATACCTTTTAATTTTGATGTGCCATATGTGAACATTCCCCATCAGTGACACTAGGGCCTATAGGGGCCGAAAAAGTTGATAGATTAAAAAAGATAATCTAAATTTTTAGAAAATTAATGAATCCAAAGTTCCAAAATTATATGAATCAAAATCCACCTAAGGAATGCTTTTCATGCGGGAACAAATCTTTGTTTTTAATAAAATTTATAAAATTAGGACGACTGCAAATTTTGATAACCTCGAAAAAAATCCTTTTCGACATCAGTGTTGTTCAGCTAAGTTAAAAAGTTGGTAATATAATGGTAAGTGAAAGCATATTTTTTAAATCATGATCAAAAGAAATAAATGGCATCTTCAAAGATACTTTTCTTTATGTAGTCATTAAAGACCGGGTTTTTATAATCAGTGGTTGTCTTTTCTTTGACTTTCATTGTTTGGTTCTCGGTTACGTTGCGTGTTACCAAGATCATGTCTTTCAGACACATTTTTTAAAAATTTTATTTTTACACTACTAATTTGGTTTAAAACCTCTAAGCAACCTAGACCCTAAGCAAAGAACTTGAAAAATAGTGGTTTTAATTATTATCTATTCTGTCTTAATCCAGATATCAAACAACGTTTCATCCTAATGAAATAAACGACAAAGGCACATATTCACACTTAAAAGTATGACAGTATAAGACACATGGGTAATTAAGTATTTCTCATAAATTTAAACCATGCACTTTAGTCCTATAACTTCTGTATTTGTAGCGGCAATAGAGGTTATTCTGTTAGCAAGAATAGGCGGCGCTCATACAGACACTGAAAAGGACATAGCCAAAGCATCATCAAAAATAACACTACAGTTTGCATATAGCCTGGTTATTGTTTCCTTTGCCGTAGTTTTAAATACTGTTGGTGTTTTCCTAGCAGGTTATGGGGCTTGTAAGCAAAAGAAAGCTCCTGAAACAGAAAATACATTTACAAATATTCAGTCAATATCGGATATAGAGTCAACTGTTGACGTTCAAATTTCAGCACATCAGGTATCACTGGGGAGTTATAGTGCTCATAATCTTAAAGGACTGGATGTCATACCAGAGGAACCACAAATCACAATTAAACACAAACGGAAGACAGAGACATTGGATGAACATGATGTTACATAAAGAATCATTTCAAACTGATTTTGTAAAAAAAAAAAATAATAATAATAATAAAAAATAATAATAATAAAAACATTCACTGCATGTTATTATGTCTTCATGAGACCAGAAGGATTTTTAAAACCCAAATGTAAAAAAAATCATATTTAATCATGCTGGCAACTACATATATTTTTGTAAGACTACAATGGCTTTGAAAAGCAAATTACAAAAAGTCACTATGTTTGCCATGCTTCATTTCTTAACGACTCAAACTGATTTTTTAAAAGAACATTTACTACAGATAATTTATAAGACCACAAGGGGTTTGAAACCCAACTATAGAAAGCCATATCCTATCATAATGTCTTTGGTTATTTTTTTTAATGTTTTTAACAAATTTCTCATGATTGTCCCTCCCATTTTATATCCAAGTAGGATAAATATCACTTATTTTCATAAACAGCTTTGCTGGTTTCTAAAGTATAACTTCATGTATCGCACTATACATAGATACCAAGTTGAGCTTAGTTGAGAAATGGTATTTTGTGCCCCAGTCAAGATTCCTTCAATTATATCAAGATGGTCAGTTCTGGGATGATGGAGGAAACTGGAGTCCCCAGAGAAAACCAATGACCTTTGGTAAGTGAACTGACAAACTTTCTCACACTAGAAGCTGTCCAAATGGGATTTGAACCTTAGAAATGAGAGGCACTCTAGATGATTCAGTCACCGAGACCTGAATACCAATATGATACAACATATAAGAAGACTCTGTCACTGAGACCTGAATACCAATATGATAGTACATATAGGATGAGTCAGTCACCGAGACCTAAATACCAATATGATACTACATATAGGATGAGTCAGTCACCGAGACCTAAATACCAATATGATAGTACATATAAGAAGACTCAGTCACCGAGACCTAAATACCAATATGATACAACATATAAGAAGACTCTGTCACTGAGACCTAAATACCAATATGATACTACATATAAGATGACTCAGTCACCGAGACTCGAATACCAATATCATACTACATATAAAAAGACTCTGTCACCGAGACCTGAATACCAATATGATACAACATATAAGAAGACTCTGTCACTGAGACCTAAATACCAATATGATAGTACATATAAGATGACTCAGTCACCGAGACCTGAATACCAATATGATACTACATATAAGATGACTCAGTCACTGAGACCTGAATACCAATATGATAGTACATATAGGATGAGTCAGTCACCGAGACCTAAATACCAATATGATACTACATATAAGATGACTCTGTCACCGAGACCCGAATACCAATATGATACAACATATAAGAAGACTCAGTCACCGAGACCTAAATACCAATATGATACTACATATAAGATGACTCTGTCACCGAGACCCGAATACCAATATGATACTACATATAAGATGACTCAGTCACCGAGACCTAAATACCAATATGATACTACATATAAGATGACTCAGTCACTGAGACCTAAATACCAATATGATACTACATATAAGATGACTCTGTCACCGAGACCTAAATACCAATATGATACTACATATAAGATGACTCTGTCACCGAGACCTAAATACCAATATGATACTACATATAAGATGACTCTGTCACCGAGACCTAAATACCAATATGATACTACATATAAGAAGACTCTGTCACCGAGACCTAAATACCAATATGATACTACATATAAGATGACTCTGTCACCGAGAACTAAATACCAATATGATACTACATATAAGAAGACTCTGTCACCGAGACCTAAATACCAATATGATACTACATATAAGATGACTCTGTCACCGAGACCTAAATACCAATATGATACTACATATAAGAAGACTCTGTCACCGAGACCTAAATACCAATATGATACTACATATAAGATGACTCTGTCACCGAGACCTAAATACCAATATGATACTACATATAAGAAGACTCTGTCACCGAGACCTAAATACCAATATGATACTACATATAAGATGACTCTGTCACCGAGACCTAAATACCAATATGATACTACATATAAGAAGACTCTGTCACCGAGACCTAAATACCAATATGATACTACATATAAGATGACTCTGTCACCGAGACCTAAATACCAATATGATACTACATATAAGATGACTCTGTCACCGAGACCTAAATACCAATATGATACTACATATAAGATGACTCTGTCACCGAGACCTAAATACCAATATGATACTACATATAAGATGACTCTGTCACTGAGACCTAAATACCAATATGATACTACATATAAGATGACTCAGTCACCGAGACCCGAATACCAATATGATACTACATATAAGATGACTCTGTCACCGAGACCTAAATACCAATATGATAGTACATATAAGATGACTCTGTTACCGAGACCTAAATACCAATATGATACTACATATAAGAAGACTCTGTCACTGAGACTCGAATACCAATATGATACAACATATAAGAAGACTCTGTCACCGAGACCTGAATACCAATATGATACTACATATAAGAAGACTCTGTCACTGAGACCTAAATACCAATATGATACTACATATAAGAAGACTCTGTCACCGAGACCTGAATACCAATATGATACAACATATAAGAAGACTCTGTCACCGAGACCTGAATACCAATATGATACTACATATAAGAAGACTCTGTCACCGAGACTCGAATACCAATATGATACTACATATAAGAAGACTCTGTCACTGAGACCTAAATACCAATATGATACTACATATAAGAAGACTCTGTCACTGAGACTCGAATACCAATATGATACAACATATAAGATGACTCTGTCACCGAGACCTGAATACCAATATGATACTACATATAAGAAGACTCTGTCACTGAGACCTAAATACCAATATGATACTACATATAAGAAGACTCTGTCACCGAGACTTGAATACCAATGTGATACTACATATAAGATGACTCAGTCACCGAGACTCGAATACCAATATCATACTACATATAAGTAGACTCTGTCACCGAGACCTGAATACCAATATGATACAACATATAAGAAGACTCTGTCACCGAGACCTAAATACCAATATGATACTACATATAAGATGACTCTGTCACCGAGACCTAAATACCAATATGATACTACATATAAGATGACTCTGTCACCGAGACCTAAATACCAATATGATACTACATATAAGATGACTCAGTCACTGAGACCTAAATACCAATATGATAGTACATATAAGATGACTCAGTCACCGAGACCCGAATACCAATATGATACAACATATAAGTAGACTCTGTCACTGAGACCTAAATACCAATATGATACTACATATAAGAAGACTCTGTAACCGAGACCTGAATACCAATATGATACTACATATAAGAAGACTCTGTCACTGAGACCTAAATACCAATATGATACTACATATAAGAAGACTCTGTGACTGAGACTCGAATACCAATATGATAGTACATATAGGATGAGTCAGTCACCGAGACCTAAATACCAATATGATAGTACATATAAGAAGACTCTGTCACTGAGACTCGAATACCAATATGATACTATATATAAGAAGACTCAGTCACCGAGACCTAAATACCAATATGATAGTACATATAAGAAGACTCTGTCACTGAGACTCGAATACCAATATGATACAACATATAAGAAGACTCTGTCACCGAGACCTGAATACCAATATGATAGTACATATAAGAAGACTCTGTCACTGAGACTCGAATACCAATATGATACTACATATAAGATGACTCAGTCCACCGAGACCTAAATACCAATATGATACTACATATAAGATGACTCAGTCACCGAGACCTAAATACCAATATGATACTACATATAAGATGACTCTGTCACCGAGACCTAAATACCAATATGATACTACATATAAGACGACTCAGTCACTGAGACTCGAATACCAATATGATAGTACATATAGGATGAGTCAGTCACTGAGACTCGAATACCAATATGATACTACATATAAGATGACTCAGTCACTGAGACTCGAATACCAATATGATACTATATATAAGAAGACTAAGTCACCGAGACCTAAATACCAATATGATAGTACATATAAGAAGACTCTGTCACTGAGACTCGAATACCAATATGATACAACATATAAGAAGACTCTGTCACCGAGACCTGAATACCAATATGATAGTACATATAAGAACACTCTGTCACTGAGACTCGAATACCAATATAATACTACATATAAGATGACTCAGTCACCGAGACCTTAATATTAATATGATACTACATATAAGAAGACTCTGTCACCGAGACCTGAATACAAATATGATACTACATATAAGAAGACTCTGTCACTGAGACCTAAATACCAATATGATACTACATATAAGATGACTCTGTCACCGAGACCTGAATACCAATATGATACAACATATAAGAAGACTCTGTCACTGAGACCTAAATACCAATATGATACTACATATAAGATGACTCAGTCACCGAGACTCGAATACCAATATCATACTACATATAAGAAGACTCAGTCACCGAGACCTGAATACCAATATGATACAACATATAAGAAGACTCTGTCACTGAGACCTAAATACCAATATGATACTACATATAAGATGACTCAGTCACCGAGACTCGAATAACAATATCATACTACATATAAGATGACTCTGTCACCGAGACCTGAATAACAATATGATACAACATATAAGAAGACTCTGTCACTGAGACCTAAATACCAATATCATACTACATATAAGAAGACTCAGTCACCGAGACCTAAATACCAATATCATACTACATATAAGAAGACTCAGTCACCGAGACCTAAATACCAATATGATACTACATATAAGAAGACTCAGTCACAGAGACCTAAATACCAATATGATACTACATATAAGATGACTCAGTCACCGAGACCTAAATACCAATATGATACTACATATAAGATGACTCTGTCACCGAGACCTAAATACCAATATGATACTACATATAAGAAGACTCAGTCACAGAGACCTAAATACCAATATGATACAACATATAAGAAGACTCTGTCACCGAGACCTAAATACCAATATTGTACTATATATAAGATGACTCAGTCACAGAGACCTAAATACCAATATGATACAACATATAAGAAGACTCTGTCACCGAGACCTAAATACCAATATGATACTATATATAAGATGACTCAGTCACTGAGAACTAAATACCACTATGATACTACATATAAGAAGATTCAGTCACAGAGACCTAAATACCAATATGATACTACATATAAGATGACTCAGTCACCGAGACCTAAATACCAATATGATACTACATATAAGATGACTCTGTCACCGAGACCTAAATACCAATATGATACTACATATAAGATGACTCTGTCACCGAGACCTAAATACCAATATGATACAACATATAAGATGAATCTGTCACCGAGGACCTAAATACCAAGTATGATACTACATATAAGATGACTCAGTGACCGAGACCTAAATACCAATATGATACTACATATAAGATGACTCTGTCACCGAGACCTAAATACCAATATGATACTACATATAAGATGACTCAGTCCCCGAGACCTAAATACCAATATGATACTACATATAAGATTACTCTGTCACCGAGACCTAAATACCAATAGATACTACATATAAGATGACTCAGTGACCGAGACCTAAATACCAATATGATACTACATAAAAGATGACTCTGTCACCGAGACCTAAATACCAATATGATACTACATATAAGATGACTCAGTCACCGAGACCTAAATACCATATGATACTACATATAAGATGACTCTGTCACCGAGACCTAAATACCAATATGATACTACATATAGATGACTCAGTCACGGAGACCTAAATACCAATATGATAGTACATATAAGATGACTCAGTCACCGAGACCTAAATACCAATATGATACTACAAATAAGATGACTCTGTCACCGAGACCTAAATACCAATATGATACTACATATAAGATGACTCAGTCACCGAGACCTAAATACCAATATGATACTACATATCAGATGACTCTGTCACCGAGACCTAAATACCAATATGATACTACATATAAGATGACTCTGTCACCGAGACCTAAATACCAATATGATACTACATATAAGATGACTCTGTCACCGAGACCTAAATACCAATGTGATACTACATATAAGATGACTCTGTCACCGAGACCTAAATACCAATATGATACTACATATAAGAGACTCAGTCACAGAGACCTAAATACCAATATGATACTACATATAAGATGACTCAGTCACCGAGACCTAAATACCAATATGATACTACATATAGATGACTCAGTCACCGAGACTCGAATACCAATATCATACTACATATAAGAAGACTCTGTCACCGAGACCTGAATACCAATATGATACAACATATAAGAAGACTCTGTCACTGAGACCTAAATACCAATATGATACTACATATAAGAAGACTCTGTCACTGAGACCTAAATACCAATATGATAGTACATATAAGATGACCTCTGTCACTGAGACCTAATACCAATATGATACTACATATAAGATTGACTCAGTCACCGAGACCTAAATACCAATATGATACTACATATAAGATGACTCAGTCACCGAGACCTGAATACCAATATGATACAACATATAAGAAGACTCTGTCACTGAGACCTAAATACCAATATGATACTACATATAAGATGACTCTGTCACCGAGACCTAAATACCAATATAGAGTACATATAAGATGACTCTGTCACCGAGACCTAAATACCAATATGATACTACATATAGATGACTCAGTCACTGAGACCTAAATACCAATATAGAGTACATATAAGATGACTCAGTCACCGAGACCTAAATACCAATATTATAGTACATATAAGATGACTCTGTCACCGAGACCCGAATACCAATATGATACAACATATAAGAGACTCTGTCACCGAGACCTGAATACCATATGATACTACATATAAGATGACTCAGTCACTGAGACCTAAATACCAATATGATACTACATACAAGATGACTCTGTCACCGAGATCTGATACCAATATGATACAACATATAAGAAGACTCTGTCACTGAGACCTAAATACCAATATGATACTACATATAAGAAGACTCTGTCACTGAGACCTAAATACCAATATGATACTACATATAAGATGACTCTGTCACCGAGACCTAAATACCAATATGATACTACATATAAGACGACTCAGTCACTGAGACTCGAATACCAATATGATAGTACATATAGGATGAGTCAGTCACTGAGACTCGAATACCAATATGATACTACATATAAGATGACTCAGTCACTGAGACTCGAATACCAATATGATACTATATATAAGAAGACTAAGTCACCGAGACCTAAATACCAATATGATAGTACATATAAGAAGACTCTGTCACTGAGACTCGAATACCAATATGATACAACATATAAGAAGACTCTGTCACCGAGACCTGAATACCAATATGATAGTACATATAAGAAGACTCTGTCACTGAGACTCGAATACCAATATAATACTACATATAAGAATGACTCAGTCACCGAGACCTTAATATTAATATGATACTACATATAAGAAGACTCTGTCACCGAGACCTGAATACAAATATGATACTACATATAGAAAGACTCTGTCACTGAGACCTAAATACCAATATGATACTACATATAAGATGACTCTGTCACCGAGACCTGAATACCAATATGATACAACATATAAGAAGACTCTGTCACTGAGACCTAAATACCAATATGATACTACATATAAGATGACTCAGTCACCGAGACTCGAATACCAATATCATACTACATATAAGAAGACTCAGTCACCGAGACCTGAATACCAATATGATACAACATATAAGAAGACTCTGTCACTGAGACCTAAATACCAATATGATACTACATATAAGATGACTCAGTCACCGAGACTCGAATAACAATACATACTACATATAGGATGACTCTGTCACCGAGACCTGAATAACAATATGATACAACATATAAGAAGACTCTGTCACTGAGACCTAAATACCAATATCATACTACATATAAGAAGACTCAGTCACCGAGACCTAAATACCAATATCATACTACATATAAGAAGACTCAGTCACCGAGACCTAAATACCATATGATACTACATATAAGAGAACTCAGTCACTAGAGCCTAATACCAATATGATACTACTATAAGATGACTCAGTCACCGGAACCTAAAATACCAATATGATACTACATATAAGATGACTCTGGCACCGAGACCTAAATACCAATATGATACTACATATAAGAAGAACTCAGTCACAGAGACCTCTAAATACCAATATGATCAACATATAAGAAGACTCTGTCCACCGAGACCTAAATACCAATATGATACTATAATAAAGATGACTCAGTCACAGAGACCTAAATACCAATATCATACAACATATAGAAGACTCTGTCACCGAGACCTAAATACCATATGATACTACATATAAGATGACTCTGTCACCGAGACCTAAATACCAATATACATACATATAAGAAGACTCTGTCACGAGACCTAATACCAATATGATACTAAATAAGATGACTCAGTCACCGAGACCTAAATACCATATGATACTACATATAAAGACTCTGTCACGAGACCTAAATACCAATATGATACTACATATAAGATGACTCTGTCACCGAGACCTAAATACCAATGATACTACATATAAGAATGACTCAGTCACCGAGACCTAAATACCAATAGATACTACATATAAGATGACTCTGCACCAGACCTAAATACCAATATGATACTACATATAAGATACTCTGTCACCGAGACCTAAATACCAATATGATACTACATATAAGACTCAGTGACCGAGACCTAAATACCAATATGATACAATAAGATACTCTGTCACCGAGACCTAAATACCAATATGATACTACTATAAGATGACTCAGTCACCGATACCTAAATACCAATATGATACTACATATAAGATTACTCTGTCACCGAGACCTAAATACCAATATGATACTACATATAATGACTCAGTCACCGAGACCTAAAACCAATATGATACATATAAGATGACTCAGTCACCGAGACCTAAATACCATATGATACTACATATAAGATGACTCTCACCGAGACCTAAATACCAATATGATACTACATATAGATGACTCTGTCACCGAGACCTAAATACCAATATGATACTACATATAATGACTCTGTCACCGAGACCTAAATACCAATATGATACTACATATAAGATGACTCAGTCACCGAGACCTAAATACCAATATGATACTACATATAAGATGACTCTGTCACCGAGACCTAAATACCATATGATACTACATATAAAGACTCTGTCACCGAGACCTAAATACCATATGATACTACATATAAGATGACTCAGTCACCGAGACCTAAATACCAATATCTATACATATAAGATGACTCAGTCACCGAGACCTAAATACCCAATATGATACTACATATAAGATGGACTCTGTCACCGAGACCTAAATACCAATATGATACTACATATAGATGACTCAGTCACCGAGACCTAAATACAATATTACTACATATAATGACTCTGTCACCGAGACCTAATACAATATGATACTAACATATAAGATGACTCTGTCACCGAGACCTAAATACCAATATTACTACATATAAGATGACTCGTCACCGAGACCTAAATACCAAATACTACTATAAGATGACTCAGTCACCGAGACCTAAATACCAATATGATACTACATATAAATGACTCAGTCACCGAGACCTAAATACCAATATGATACTACATATAAGATGACTCAGTCACCGAGACCTAAATACCAATAATATACATATAATATGACTCTGCACTGTCACCGAGACCTAAATACCAATGATACTACATATAGAAGACTCAGTCACCGAGACCTAAATACCAAATGATACTACATATAAGATGACTCTGTCACCGAGACCTAAATACCAATATGATACTACATATAGATGACTCAGTCACCGAGACCTAAATACAATATATACACATATAAAGACTCAGTCACCGAGACCTAAATACCAATATGATACTACATATAAGATGACTCAGTCACCGAGACCTAAATACCAATATGAACTACATATAAGAAGACTCTGTCACCGAGACCTAAATACCATATGATACTACATATAAGATGACTCAGTCACCGAGACCTAAATCCAATATGATACTACATATAAGATGACTCTGTCACCGAGACCTAAATACCAATATGATACTACATATAAGATGACTCTGTCACCGAGACCTAAATACCAATATGATACTACATATAAGATGACTCTGTCACCGAGACCTAAATACCAATATGATACTACATATAAGATGACTCAGTCACCGAGACCTAAATACCAATATGATACTACATTAAGATGACTCTGTCACCGAGACCTAAATACCAATATGATACTACATATAAGATGACTCAGTCACGAGACCTAAATACCAATATGATACTACATATAAGATGACTCGTCACCGAGACCTAAATACCAATATGATACTACATATCAGATGACTCAGTCACGAGACCTAAATACCAATATGATACTACATATAAGATGACTCTGTCACCGAGACCTAAATACCATATGATACTACATATAAGATGACTCAGTCACCGAGACCTAAATACCAATATGATACTACATATAAGATGACTCTGTCCCCGACCTAAATACCAATATGATACTACATATAAGATGACTCTCACGAGACCTAAATACCAATATGATACTACATATAAGATGACTCAGTCACCGAGACCTAAATACCATATGATACTACATATAAGATGACTCTGTCACCGAGACCTAATACCAATATGATACTACATATAAGAGACTCTCACCGAGACCTAAATACCAATATGATACTACATATAAGATGACTCTGTCACCGAGACCTAAATACCAATATGATACTACATAAGATGACTCTGTCACCGAACCTAAATACCATATGATACTACATTAATGACTCTGTCACCGAGACCTAAATACCAAATGATAACTACATATAATGACTCTGTCACCGAGACCTAAATACCAATATGATACTACATATAAGATGACTCAGTCACCGAGACCTAAATACCAATATGATACTACATATAAGATGACTCAGTCACCGAGACCTAAATACCAATATGATACTACATATAAGATGACTCAGTCACCGAGACCTCGAAATACCAATATGATACTACATAGAAGACTCTGTCACCGAGACCTGAATACCAATATGATACTACATATAGAGACTCTGTCACCGAGACCTAATACCAATATGATACTATATAAAAACTCAGTCACAGACCTAAATACCATATGATGTACATATAAGATGACTCGTCACGAGACCTAAATCCAATATGATACTACATATAAGATGACTCATCACCGAGACCTAAATACCAATATGATACTACATATAAGATGACTCAGTCACCGAGACCAATACCAATATGATACAACATATGAAGACTCTGTCACTGGACCTAATACCAATATGATACTACATATAAGATGACTCTGTCACCGAGACCTAAATACCAATATGATACATATAAGAAGACTCTGTCACCGAGACCTAAATACCAATATGATACTATATAAGATGACTCAGTCACTGAGACCTAAATACCAATGATAGTACATATAAGAAGACTCAGTCACCGAGACCTAAATACCAATATTATACATATAAGACTCTGTCACCGAGACCCGAAATACCAATATGATACACATATAAGAAACTCGTCACCGAGACCTAATACCAATATGATACTACATATAAGAGACTCAGTCACCGAGACCTAAATACCAATATGATACTACATAGAAGACTCAGTCACCGAGACCTGAATACCAATATGAAGACAACATATAAGAAGACTCTGTCACCGAGACCTAAATACCAATATGATACTACATATAAGAAGACTCTGTCACGAGACTAAATACCAATTATGATACTACATATAAGAGACTCTGTC
>CM056594.1:37815829-37968687 GCA_029721355.1 Tegillarca granosa | reverse complement strand
CTACCTAGGTTCTCATTTGTCAGTTTACTTGTGGAAGTTGGTGGTTTGGTGTTTTCCATTCCAGAACTGTAAACTCTAGACCTCCCTCTTACGGAGCGAGCACTCAACCAAGTGAGCTATCACAGTGGTTTTTGACAAGAAGAGCAAACATAAAACTGAAAAAAATTGTAGTAGACCTCCAGATTTACAATAGTCAGGTTTTGTCAATGTAACATTTATTATTGTACGGATCTGCAGGTTACTACATTATACATATGAAAACACTGTCATAACACCTCTTTATGAACTGCAATTCAAAAACCCAGCAAACTTTTTAGTTAAGATAATAAAAAAACCCATTAATAAGTAATAAACCTGATAACCATAATCAGCATGTAGACGAATACATGTAAGATTAGGGAAGAATAGACTTTAATATTGGAAATGAGATCCATTTTTCCATTGCAGTCAGACAAGCAAGCAATAGACTTGCATGAGATTTAAGATTAGAACTCGGTAGTGATTTCCTCTGGGATTTTTTTAGGACTACAATAGAACTATAAGTATTATTGTGTATCTATATGATGATATGATTATTTATGATATTTGTCAATGTTATATTGGTAACACACTGTCAATAGCTTCCACTTTGAAGTCGTTTTTAGCATTCAATCAGTCAATGATTAATGTTATCGAAAATACAGATGATGAGTGTGATGAGAAATTGTAAACTGAAAATTGAACATATATGTTATTTATTTATTATTTATTTATAATTTTTTTTTGGATAATATTTAATGTATTTAGAAATATCTTATTTTGTCATTTTGTCAGTTTATAGAGAGGGATGTAAAGACAAAAAGTGGAGCAAGATGCAGTGTTTTATTTTAAAATTCTGGGTCACCAAGTTTATAAATCAAAAAAAACGACAACTCAGTTATCTGATTTTTGTTCTTTGCATTTAACCATTTTAGGGAATTTTGTGGCCAAGTGTCTAATAGGCATTTACTGTTCAGAGTTTCTTTCTCAGTTTGTTTGCTGAAACCTCTACTATCCTAGAACTGACCACCTCAATATAAGTAGAAGAAACTTGATGTGGGAGTAAGACACCATTACACCACTTCATTTCACTTTTTTATCTTTGTTTACCTTAAAAACTTAGTTGATATAAATCTAAAAGTGCCAGGATTGAGGTTCAATGAATCAATCTTAATAGTCACTGGTCAAAGTCCAGATTATGTAGGGATTTTGAATTGAATACCAAGCACATTTGTTGAGGGGGATATCTTGTTGACCTTTTAGTTGAGATCTTAAAAAACTGAGGTTAACTGCATGGTAAAGTGTTGCACAGTTGGTATAGCATATGGCAAAGAATACCTGTTAAAATATATGCTATTTTTCATCTTTGTTTTGTGACAGATTAATGTCAAGGTCCAGTTTTTGCAATCAAATTGGTTGTAAAATGTGTTTTCCAGTCCAGACTAAAATTTTGAGACAGAAGAGTGGATGGAGTGGAGTGGAGTAATGATGTTTTACACCCCAGTCAAGATTCTTTCACTAATTTTGAGGTGGTCAGTTCTGGGATGGTGGAGGAAACTGGAGTGCCTAGAAAAAACACCGACTTTGGCAAGCAAACTGACAAACTTTTTAACACTAAGATCTGTCCCAAGTGGGATTCGAACCCAGGTTGTTAGAGGTGCTGTGATCGGTAAGCACATGCTTTAGACCAACTTGCCACTGAGACCCCCTGAGACAGAAGACTAATTTCTCATATTATCAGGCAATCAGTACATTAATTTATATGAAGCTTATGTTAGTTTAAATTGAAGTGCTGTATACCTAGTCTAGACATTTGTTATTTTAGTTTAGTTTTCAAAATATGAAATTAATATAATTTTTGTATAAAAATATTTTTATGTTTTTTTAAATAACCAATACAAACATATAGATAAATATGAGATTACATTGAAATTTAGGTCATGATTCTCCAAAACTGTTTAAACAAAGCTTTTAAGTATGTGACATTGTGTGTTGGGTTTAAACAAATAGATATGCAGTCTGTATCAGCTCTTAGGTAAAACCTACAAAATTTACATGTTAAGTTTTTTTTTTATTTTGCAAAATCTGTGATCATTTTACATTCAAGATATAATTTGGGATCATTTAGGACCCAGTTAAAATATCATTGACAATACATGCATAAGTATTTTTTTATCAGAACTTTTAAAAAAAATATTTTAGAACAAAATTAGCAGGCTAGTTAGAATCTGAATACATAATTATTATGCATAATTTACAGTCAACTTGCTCTTTGACCATGAACCTTTAAATGTGAAAGTTACCTTAGGTGTGTTTTTTGTCATTCAATTGATCATATTTTAATAGTGTTTACCTGTGAAGAATGTTGGTATAATGTCATGCTATATTTTATGAATGGAAATCAATGACATTAGTCCACCCACTAAGGAGTTACTATGGGCTGGCTATTATTACAACTCCTACATATATTTAGGTATAAAGGCGATAGATAGGCCTGCAGAAAAGGGAGGTAAACCCATCTAGGCAAATATTGAATTTATTTAAAATCCGCCCAGATTTATGGTTAAATAGTGTTAAATTTAAAAACATCCTGTCCATCCTTTATGTTATTGCTAATTTTTTGGCCTGTATGCTTTTAGGTTGATGCTAATTTTAGCCTCAAGTACTGATGTTAGTAACTAATTTTTCTCATACATATGATAACTGTTACTTGTTCTTGGTTAAGAAACTTAATGGAAATTGTTATATTTTAGTTACAGACATAACAATTATTTTAAAATGAAAAGTGTATTGGGTAATTTGACAAAATTTACCTTAAATTATGGAAATGATTGATAACTTCCTCCAGTAAGAAGAAGAGAGTGGAGTGGAGTAATTTTGTTTTAGGCCCAAGACAAGATTATTTTGTGAATATTAAGGCAGTCAGTTCTTTGATGATAGAGGAAACCTGAATCCCAAAAATAACCAACCTTATGTAAATGAATTGATTAACTTTTTCATACTTGGATCTCTATAAATGGTATTTAAACGTAGGTTGTGAGATACATTAGATGTGATCACTTAGCATATACTCTAGAAACCTAGCCACAAAGGTAAATGATATTTTTCAACTCCTGGCACTAAGTGTTACTAAATATGAAGTGATTTATTTAGAATGCTTGGCTTTCAATTAAGTTAATTTGAAAAATGAACAAGATTATCATCGAAGGCTGTATGTTTGAACACATGATCTCAGATTTACAGATCCTCAGTGCAAACTGTAAAAACACAGCCATGTTTTAAAACCTGAACTATTTATTAAGATGGGTCATGATAATTTGTTTGTAAATTAAGCCTGTTAAAACTGAATCCCTGTCTAGCCAGTACTCTGAACAGAATTTTCAGTTCAGTTCAATTTAAATGGGTTTCACTGTAGTATTGTACTAACTGATTAACTTGAGTTGTTTACGGCCACATATTGAACCGATGACTTTACTGCAGTATTTAATACAGGAAACATTAGGTTTGAGAATATTTTATTTGGAAACAAAAAATTTTCTTCTTGAGTTTCTCAAAATTGCCTTGAAATTTAGTCTGAAGAAAATTAAACTAGAGTTGCTTGACATATCCATCTGTTATAGTCTAAAAATATATATACTTGTACAACTCTCGCTCACTCGATCATCACAACAGGTATACCTTGAATATTATACTGCACTGAGTTTATTTATAACCAACAGTTTATACCCACTTTGCTGTTATTACATATGTTTTCAAAATAACTATAAAATGTTATGTAGAAGATCTATTCTAACTTGTTTCAAACAAATTTGTCATTAACTTTCTACAGTAAATACCTGTGGTGAACATTTTTTATAAATATTTTGAATTTTTCAACTTCTATATTTAGCTAGAAAAGGCAGGGTTACATAAGTTTAAATTTGATTTGAGGGGTGTTTAAATTTAATCAAAAGCATTAAAAAGAATTTACAATATTTTAAAATTTCAGTTATTTAAAGAATGATTCATGTAACAAGAAATTTACAAAGTGACAGTCATCTGGTCTGATGAAAATTGAGATTTACCTGATGGATAAGATCTAATTAATTTACAAGTGCTTTAATAATTTATAACCAGTTATAGTTTGGTATTACAAATTTACAATATGCTTTTATAGGTGGGAGGACTATTTAGCCAGACCTGTTTAATGAGTACCAGTATTATATACTTTTGATCAAGTTATTTAAATTTTTCTCAGTACATGCAATGCTATTGTCAATGAAGTCTTTATTCTGACTGTGTTGGTTGTAAATTTGGTTATATTATATAAGTATCAGTTATGTAGCTCTCTAATTAATCAGGTGTAGAATAGATACTAAATGTTTGGTTTTATAATTATTAATGTAAGCATTAATCATCTTCAGTATTACACTGTCATTTACCATCATTTTTTTTATCATTTATATAAATATATAATATGGAAATGATGGATACATTTTCAGTTCCGTCTAGCCCATCTTTAAATAACAGTATTTTTAAATAACTCTATGAGGTATAGAACTGCTCGTGTCTTTTGTCTAAACAGTGAGAGAATCAACAAGTTCCAACTTTAGAAATCAAATTTGTTCTTTCATTTACAGACCAAGACTGGGAGAAAGCTCGCAGCCCTCGTGTTTTTCTGACCGATATTTCTTCAGTGGTTATGTACTATTGGACACTTAACCATTGTTTAGTCTGTGTGTATCTTTATTTTGACTATTATTGAAATCGTAGCAGCTGGCAACATTTACTCTTCGTGTTATATTTATTAACTTGTGTTTATCTTTAGGATGTGGTAATTCTGTTAGAAACTTGTAGAAATCTGTGTCTTACCTTGTAGAAAAATGACAAATTGAAAAAGAGTGTGATGAATAAGTTTACACTTTGCTGTTAAATTGCAGTTACTTATTACGTTTTAGATGTTTTTTTCGGAGGTACTTAGTCAGGTCTTGTTGGTTCATATATACAACTTGTTTGGTTTTACATATGGCTTTGTTTATCAAAGAATCACGGACTTCGTCAAATAGAAGTCAATAAGTACAGTGGCATATGAGGTCTCCTGATTTTGTTTATGTTGGCCCTGCTTTATACTTCACTCACAGCACTGAAACTTAAATAGTTGTTATAACAAAGTTTGTTATTGTTATGAATATTAAGAAACCCAGTATAAATCACAACGGGTTTGTAAAGCCTCTGATCAGCTGTGTATATGTGTCTGGCGAGTAGAATTACAACTTGGTGATAATTATGATGAACATCATTACAAAGATCTAGATCTGAAATGCAATGTATCATAAATTATAAAACATCTTATATATATATATATATATATATATATATATATATATTTAATATCTAAGTACATCATGTATATATGGGTATTAAGTTGAATTCTTGTCAAAAACCTAATTGATTTAGATGTCTTCTCAGATGTATTTATCACCTTGAATGCATTCAAGTTGATCTAGATGTCTTCTTCCAGGTATGAGCTTGAATGCCTTATCATTAATCTTGGGAATGTAATATGGCTGAGCTGTGAGCTTTAACAATATGCATTTTGTGATTTGTTAGGTTTTTTATGAGGTCTGTATAAAAGTCTAGTATGACATTTCTGTACCTTGATATTAAAATGTTCCCCGTTGACTGATATTAGACAGACATTTTCATCAATTGCATCAAATAAACAGTTGCTTCGTGATGTGGTTTCTAACCATGCCAACTTTCTCATACCCGGAAATTGCAATTCCAGTTTTATCACATGGCCAGACTTACAGACCCCACTGAAAAACTTAGTTTGGTTTTAGTTTGCATGATTTGCCATAAAACCAAATTATTAAATTATACAACATGCATGGAGTTTTACTTCATCTAACTATGAGTATCTTAGATAGACAATGAAAATCAATATATTGTACAATAAATGTTCATTATAAAGCTAATAAAATAGATTTGTATAACAGTCACAATGACAGCTAGCTAAAGACAACATGATAAGGGATAACTTATCACCGAACTGCAGACTGTTCTTCTGTTCTTTCTTAAACTTTTTTTTCCTCAGAGAAGTTATTACCAGTAATATTCATATCTTGTATGTATAGTAAATACCTGTCTGAATAAAACAGGACTTAAATATAGGTAATTGATTTCATATTAGTTTTAATTGACTGCAAATATTGTAAAAAAAAAAAAAATGAAAATGTAGAAAATGGCTTGTAAAGCTAAATGTACACCTTGACTGATATTAGTCTAGAACTCATGTATAAATTTCTAATACAAGACTTATAGGATATTCCTGAACATAACAAAGGTAAAGTGGAGTAATAGAGTTTGTATTCCATTCAAGAATTTTTTATTTATATTGAGGCAGTCAGGCTAGGGATAGTGGAGAAAACCAGAATGTCTGGTAGAGCACCTACCTTTTTGCAAGCTAATTGACAAACTTTATCACAGTGAGAAGTGCTTTGATCTGTAAGTACCCATTTTGGACCATTTAGCTACTGAGGCCTCATGAAAACAAACAAACAAAAACAGAGCACTGATAAACTGAGGCGTCAGTTACATAACAAACTCTAATTCATTGACAGTACATATTATGTATCATATAGATTTTATAGTAACACGAGGAACTATCACACATAAGCAACTGATAAAACACTAATGCATTATATAGAATTTTGAAGGTTGAGAACTTGGCACAAAAAATGTTGTATTGGTTCAAGTATAAGCTTTTGACTTCGATTTTTATTATTTATCCTACTGATTTAATAGGCAGTTTGTTCATTAATATATTTAAGAAGAACCATGAAAATTATCATAAACATGTGTTCAGTCATGAAACTCATCAATGGCATGTTTGTCGGTAGTGTGATCTAAAGAACCTTTTGTATGTGGATCAGATCACTTCTCACAACTTAGGTTGGAATCCGAACTGCAAGTGTAGAAAAGGGGTTCATCAGTTCACTTGTCAAGTTATTGGAGACCTCAGTGTTTTTGTAGGAACTGAGTGAAAAGTCTTGACTAGGAAGTTAAACACCATTACTACCAAAATACTATTTCAACCATACCAAGAGATAGCTGATTTCATTGTGTTCATAAGCCATTGTAGATAGGACTTTATTTGGTTTGAATAATCTAATTAATCTAATATTGTGCTCCAATTAATTGAATATATATTGTTAATTAGTATCAATCAATAAGCTTATATTATATTATTGCTGAATTGTTGTCTAGATAAAATCATTTGTATTATTGGTAATGAGTATATGTTTGGATCTTTAAAGAAATTTGTGCACTGAATATCAATATATTTGTCAAACTGAAGATGTAAGTCCAAAATGGAATTCTACAGGCCTTTGAAAATACTTAAGTTTGATGGTTTCCATTAAAACAAATACATGTTAACCAGTTTTGAAATACACAGACTTATTTATATTATACATAAATTATAATTGCATAAATTTTTTATCCCAACATATAAAGGAACTCTGGTTTTCCTTTCTTTAACTATACAGCAATGAACAACTTGGTTTTTAACTATCACTATTAAGAGCATAAAACATCTCTTTGTATTGAAGTGGAGTGGAGTAATAGTGTTTTACGCCCCAGTCAAGATTCTTTCACTTATTTCGAGGCAGTCAGTTCTGGGATGGTGAAGGAAACTGTAGTGCCCGGAGAAAACCACCGGCCTTTGGCAAGCGAACTGACAAACTTTCTCACACTAGGATCTGTCCTGAGTGGGATCGAACCCAGACAGTGAGAGGCACTGTGATCCGTAAGCTCTTTGTATTGGACAAGGATGACCAAGTCCTATGAGAATATTTTTAAATGTGGGCTTTTAGTTTTGGTACTCATGAACATGCACTTAATATATTGTTACTTTGTGTTTAATAAGTTACTAATTATTGTTGTTTTTGATATGTTTGTGGTAGCTGTGTGTCACCGGAATATGAGATATTATATTTAAGGAACAATAACAAAAAAACTGGTAACTTTTGAACTATCTAAGTTTAAATAAAAAAAATTCTCCAGTGATACTAAGATGAATTACATCGGGGTATTTTTAAGACTGGATATTTGAACATGATCCTTTTATTTTTTGTGCGGTATATAATTATTCAGCTTTCTTTATCTCCACATACTTTGTAAAGTATTTTAATACACTGTGTATCATTCAGATTTTAAGTTTTAAAATTAGAAGATGTCTTCCTCAAAAGGTAAGATATATGCAAACATATGTCAATTTTAATTAAGGGCATACTGATACCTAATAAGTTTTTGTCGAGTGTTAATTCAGCCCATACCGATACATAATTGTTTGGTGAGTGAAATTACCATGGCAGAATATTTACTGAATGCCATCTTCATGATGGTGTATTAAATTGTTTTAAAGTACTTTAGACTGTTCACTTAAATGTGAAATAAAATTTTGTTGATTTGAAAGATTTAGATATAAGTATGAAGTAGGCCCAAGTTAGCATAATTGTAAGTAATATTAACAAATTTTAAAAAATAATAAAAACAATTCAGTTCAAAAAAATTAAAATAATTTTTTTACTTTGATCAATATTTATTTTCAAATTAAAACAGTACTTTTATTATAAAGTATCATGTAAAATAGCTTTGATGTAGTCAGGTGAACAAACGACAAAAGTAACAAATATTATTACCCTGCTTGATCAGATTTATATATTTAACACCTCCTGTAATCAACTTGACGACAGATTGTACTTATATGTAATGCCATAGTTTGATGTTCCAGGCTTGCTTTTTCTTCTTATTGTTTCTGGCAGTTTTAGCTGTTGGGTATTTCGTTCTGTTATCATAACATTAACATTCATAGTTTTGTGTGAAAACATATTGCTGTGTTAATGCATTTGGTATGATTGTGATTGTTTATTTTGTGGTTTAGTCTGGTTTAGTCCTATAATCGGAAATATTGGACCAAAGTTACCAATCTAATTAGTCGTAAATATGTTAAAGATTAATAAACTACTCCATAATTTGATTTTTACTAATGACTAGGTAATCACAACTACTAGTAAAACCAAATAAGATACAGTCCAGTTAATCTTCTTATTTCGTATTAAAATTTGAAATTTATTTTAAATTGGGGTCCAGTATATATGTCTGCTGGGCAAAAAGTAACCAGTAGCTTTAAAAGAATATATTTTGTTATTTATTTATTGTTTTGTTTTTTCTCTCTAAAATAAATTTGTGGACTGAAAACAAAAATTTTTGTATAAAAAGTTGCATGTTTCTGGAAGATGTGTAACATATTAATATTTGGAGTGATGGCTTTTTAATTCAATACCACACTTATAATATCTATTTGTAATTCATAAAGAAAATTTTTAATTTCTGCCCAATGCCCATAAGGGACCTCTTTTTTATGATTTGCATTTTATATATATACATATCCATTTTTGAAATAAAAGAATTAAAATTTAATACAGTAGTGTTATGTACTTAATTATCTAAGGACATTGATAAATTGTTATTTTGGAGGATAATATTAAATATAAAAATACAGAAGGATTTTAATAGTTTGTACTATACTGAACTAGACGTCCTGTCAGAAGGTTTTCGTAAGTGTGGTGACTTGCCCCAAAGAGTTGTCGTGTGTTTGTAAAGCCTCAGGTTGTAACAGTTCAGTAAGTAGATATTAAGGCATGGGAATTTTTAAAAAAAATTTGATTGATATTTTTGCATTTAAAATCAATTACTGTAACCAATTTATCGTGAAATATTTTCTCTTAAAATAGAAATTTTGTGGTTATTTGATTGAGATATTATCTGATGACACATTAGTCAACGAAGAAACCACCTTTTTATTTACACCTGCAATTTGACAAAAGACTTAATTTACCATCCATCCACGGAAAATTAAACTTGGTGACAAATATAAATATTGTACCCATGTGGTTTGATTGATTACCTATATATGTGAATGTGTATAAAGGATATATATGAAAGATTCCCATGTCACTTTTTAAAATGTCATGTTGCCACATTTTTTTAACTTGTATTGAGGTGTTTAATTTTGGAATGGTCAAGGGAATGTAGTAGTTAAGAGAAAACCATTGACTAGAGAAAAATTGCATTTGATATGTGTTGATTAAAAATGTATTTATTTCAATATAAATATTGTTGATGAAAATTACAAAATGTACTTTTACTTTAACCACAATAATTTTTCAGTTAGCACAAGAATATATGTAGCTAGGCTGGAAAAATGAAAAATATTAAAAATGTTGGGTCATTATATAAAAAAAATAAATACATTACTGCTTATTAAAATTGTAAAGATATTTCAGCATAAAATGATATTGAATTTGAAATTAGTATAGGATTAGATGTTACATTAACCAAACTGAAATTGCCATGACGGCGGTAAATTTAAAAGTTTCAGTTACTGTCAACATCAATTTGAGACATTTTTACAGATGACCATTATGTTTTTTTTTTTTAAATGCTAAAAGTTGTACTTAGATTCTAAGTATTAATTCATTTTTAGTTAATAATTGAAAATTTAGTATTATTCAGTTAGAAATTTCTATACTTAAGGTTGTTTAATTAATGTATATATATATATATATATATATATATATATATATATATATATATATATTGTGGAAAAGGGAGGTAATTTTGGGCTTAGGAACAGTTGATAGGAACAATAGATAGCTTAGCCCTATGATAGGGTAAAGAAAGAACTAAAAACTCAGGAAACTGAGAAGCATAATTATGACTTTTTAGACCTTGACTCCTTAGCTCTTAATGTTAAAAAATAAATACATGAACACAGAGAGTGTTTGAATGTTTCTAACAATCCTGGGAAGATAAATAGTTAATTGGGTCATACAGAGATCAAGCACTTGCAGTAGCCCAGACTGATTTCTTCACTCCAGGGTTGACTTATCATATGATGAGAGGATTGAGTGATCTGTTAGATTACCATTAATCTACTTAAACTAATGCCGCCCTATTATTTTACAGTATGTGGTAGCAAAAAAAAAATGCCTTTAAACTTAGCTAATCTTTGGACATTTACCAATGACTGTGTGCTCTAAGGTTACATTTTTATTAGATTAAGCCTATCCATTTCATAGAAAAAGAACAGTAAAGAAAAGTACTTTTTAACCTGCTGACATGAACAATAAGCCAATATTGACCTGTATTACTAACAGTTGGTGGTTAGTATCTTAGCTAGTCATAGTAATTGATCAAATGAAGCATAATACAACACCACCAAGCTGCAATAGACATGTGTTTTTGTTTGGTTTATGAATCAGAATAAAAAAAAAACGTCAGTATACTTAACACATAGGTCATAACCTTGTGTGCAATTGTAAATGAATCTTAATGATGTGAGTACGATAACTGATGTGCATCCCTTACAAAACAATCAGCAGCACCAGCAGCATGTGCCTAAATTATGACCCCTCCCCAACCACTGAGTACATATTACCCCACCTGTTGGCCATACAGTATATTTGTGTTATTGAACTTAATTACTAAACTTGTTATGGTGATTAAACTAATGATTCTGTCTGAAATTGATAAATAGATGTTTACTATTATACTATTAATGATTCAGTTGTAAGTTTCTGATGTTAAAATGTATCTTAAATCTCTGAGTACTCTAAAAGTGCCGATAATCTAATAAATAGTTTTTGTATAAGCATATACTAGCATATACATGTATATAAATTTAAGTTTTACCATGTCTCACTATCAATAATGAATCTTGTTAATATTGGGTTGTAACTTCAACCAGTTTGGTTATTTATTTTACCCTGTAACATGATATGTTTTTAATGAATAACAATTTATTCAAAGTTCTCTGGGTCTTTTTAATACTTCATGTGTACATAATTTTATTAAATGAAAATATTGTGATTCAGCCAAGAAAGAAATGACTTGTTACTCTTACATAGTTCTGAAAGGAATAGGAATTTTTTCTTTGGCAACATCTCCTGTTTTAAAGTTTTAATGATATAACTGATCTGAGTTTAACACAAATGTTTTGTTGCTATGTTTCTGTAAAGGGTAACAGTAGTACTTTATCATATGTTTCAGTATGGTCGATAATAAATTGATGTAATTTGATTGTTTTCTCTCAATTTACTTACAAGAATCTCTGTAAATCAATACTTGCCCTTTGTCTCATATCATTTCAATAAATTGTGTGTTTGTTAACAACTTCATAGACAATATAATGTCCAATACAATTGCTTTGATTGTATGTAAGTCACCATCAGTTGTTTTGTGCCTTGAAATTATCCTTCTGTTGGCTTATGGTTAAGCCATGGAAAAATAAACTACTTTTCATACTACTGCTTATAATTTTGTGCTAATTAGGTCTTTCAAGTGTACTTGTTCCCTGAAAAATAAGATATGACATTCTGTTATCCTATTTTCATGTAAAATAAATGATAAATAATTTGCAATTTTGGGTAGGATTTTGCCTGTGGTTGAACCTTAGTGGCTTCAGGCTTCAGTTTTGATTGGCCCATGGGCTGCATGTAGACATTAAACTTCGCCAATTGCTGAGGCTTCAGTTAAGTACAATGTAATTCAAGAAGATAGAATTGGACTTTATTTATGATGTTTTCCCGAATTTAAGATCCTTTTAATCATATTAAGGAAGTCAGTTCAGGGATAATGAAGGAAACCAAGGTGCCAGGAGGAAACCACTGACATTCGACTAGCAAACAGAATTTCCTCTCACTAGGGTCTGCTCTTAATGGAATTCTAACCTTAGTAGATAGAGGCATTGTAATCTATAAGGGCATGTTTTCAGAGCACTCAGCTGCTAGGTTCCCGTTTCAACTATGGCTGTTTGTCATAATGATTCTAATATTGAAATAAAGCTCAATGCAATAAAAGAAAAATATCAGTAATTGGATTGATACTTAAGCCATATATTTGATAAATCTTCAGTGCATACAATAACAAACTTTATCACGAGTATTCAATGCATACAGTAACAAACACTTGTGACCAGTACGAAGCTAATCTTGACAGCATGACAGTGTCAAGAAGAAATTTAATTTCCTATGAGCATAATGTACAATGTGAAATTATTTTTATATTTTTAGTGAAAGCCCCAAAAATTAAAAAGATTAAAGGAAAGAAATCAGTAAAAGAAGGTAGAACTATTCAGTTGAGATGTCAAATAGGACCAGCAAAACCACAACCAAAAATATACTGGGAGAAGGATGGTGTGATACTGAAGAAAGGAAAGGGAATACAGATAAAATCAGGAAGGTTGGTTTTTAATAAAGAGATATACTAGTTAAACAACTTATCTATAGCAGCACTACCAGGGCTCCAAGTAGCGAGTAAAAAACTCGCAAATGCAAGTAAAAATTACATTTGGCCAGTAAAATTTATGTCCACTCGCCAAATGGCGACCAAAACTTATCCAGCTGGCTGGTATTTTTACTTCCAAGTTCACTTAATTGGTTAGCTATCGGAAATCATAATTTGTAAACAATTTGTTTAATATCGATTGTCGACCTTGATTTCTCTTGTTTGTAATAAAAATAATAGAAATTATGACTTACATCACTCGGATTAACCGTCATCGATCTCGGTCTTAGATGCGTTTGAATGAAACAGAATTGTATTATGTAACGGGAATGTGTAACTGCACATAAACAATATGGCGAAATGGCAAGTAAGCCTTTCAACCTTTGGTTTTGGGGAGCCGAGTGAAAAGGCAAGCCACCAAATTGATAAAAATATTGACCATGTGTGCGAGGACCAAAAAAAGGAAAGTCATACAGTTACTGGTAACCATAAGTTTTTGAAAAAATGGTGCAGCGAGTTTTCCTGGCTGACAATAAGTTTGTGAATTGGATAAAAATTACTGTTTTCTGTCAGTTATGACAGACTGACTCATTTAGATACTGTGATTCAAAGAGTTTCAGAGTTTTTCTTTTCTGTTGTTATTATTATTAATTTATTATTGTACAGATTGGCTTTGGAAATATGAAGTCTTGTACTTCTGGCTAGTAACTTTTGGACCTAGCTAGTAAAATTTGGACTTGGCTAGTAAGTTTCAAACTAACTAGCCAATTGGCTGGTAAAACCTAAGCGCTGCTTGGAGCCCTGACTACAATTAAGCTTGGAAATCACACATGCACAATCATAATGTAAATATTTCTGTAAACAGTGTAGCTCAATTGACCCCATTCACAAAAACCTTAAGCTGTACACAAGACATGGACAGGATGCTGAGAGACAGCAAAAGCTAAAATTTTTCTGGGTTGACCTCTAGTTTACCTCCATTAGGGTAATGTTTAAGTCTCTAAGCTTTTTTTTTTAAGAAGCTCCAGTCAACTGAGTCTTTAAATTATGTACATGATGCCTTGCATTCAGTGTTTCTTTATCTAAACCTATTCAACATTCAACATTTTTGCACTCAGTGCGAGTACATATTTACCTGGTATATTCATTTTGACAAAATTTTATTCTATCTTTTTATGCTTTAAGAAACTTTTGCAATTGACCAAATCTCAGAAGAATTTGAATTGTATTATTAAATTATTATTGTAGGAAAGGATCTAGGTTGAGGGTAAAGAAAAGTAAACCAACTGACTCAGGGAACTATGTATGTGTTGTTAAAAATGCTGTCAGTACAGATAGAATGGCAATCAACATCAGAAGTAAGTACATATAATAATGATCAATGAAAGTCAAGGTCATTTGCATCGAACAAAAAACTTCATTAAGTTGATCAGGTTTTATAAAAATGTTATCAAATACTATGAGATTCCAAACTTGTAGAATATAATGGGGAAATAAGGAAGATCCAATACACTTGAAGCTGATTGGAAAAGGTTAAGGTCATATACTATGTTTAAGATTTTGAATGAATAAATGTGCAATTAAGCAGTAATGTCTTTTAGATTCTAATTAATGAAATTTAATTTTTGTTCCTCATTTTACTGATTTTTATAGAAATTAAATTATAAAATCATTTGATAGTTATGGATAATAATTGCACTTTATTTGAATTTTTAAGATAAAATTAAAAATTTATATATATAATGTTAAGAATTCTAAAACAGTCACATATCAAAAGAAATTTTTATATCAAATAAATATTAAAAATTCTGAAATGTTTGTGACTGACAGTTAATAGTGACCACAGAATGGAAACCCCCCAAAAATATCATTAAAACCAATATGACCATGTAGGTTTAATAGATTTATTAATAACAAATCCACTATGTCAGTGGTCATTCGGCTTTGTAATATCTTGTAAGACAGAAATTCCCAGCTGTGGCATTTAAAAGGCTCTAATCCTCTTTGTATAATCTGTTTATCCATCATGGTACAAATCATTACTGTGTATTATGCTTAAGCTTGTATTCTAACTGTGAGTAACAGGACTTCTGGATTATATATGTACTCGTTGTTCTCCTGTTCTCCATATCTGTAAGTCAAAGCTTAAACTGACCGTTTACATATTATATACACCAAATATGGTTAGCTGAAGGGTTAATAGGGACAATATTTAAAAAATAAATGGTAGTCACATTTCTGAATAGGTAATCTCCTTATAAGTGTTTATTGTAGGAAAATATTTTGATTAAGATGATCATTTTGATGTTAAAGTCACAAATAGGAAAGGCCTCGTGTAAACATGTGGTGAATTAAACAAAGTCTAAATATATTAAACAATACATATACAGTCCCTTGTTGAAAATAATTATACCCCCATGAGTTTATGGTTGGGGGTTATAGAGCTAAAATAATATGTTTTGTCTGGGGGTCTGTAAGCAGCTCTAATGTTAGGATTTCAAAGATAAAACCAACCCCAACTACTTAAGTTCCAAATTCATTAGTTCAAAAGTTGTCAGAAGTTCAGATGAAGGTTGAAAGGCCAGAGGAAGTTATGTATTTGTCTTATGAGGATATGAAATACTTAAGTCCTCTTCTAACAAGTACAAAGAGTTCATGTCATTCCCTGACATGAGTGTCAAGCTGGGTGTCTGTAATAGCATATATGTGCATGAAGACAAGACAGCCCTGCTTTTTCTTGTTGACAATTTTGTAAATTTTGGTTTTCACCGAATTTGCTTATGCTTCTTTATTCAGATGTTATTGATTTTGTTGATTTGGCAAATAATGAAGAGTTTTTAATCTCTATTTGTTCTTCAGAACAATTATTTAAAGTGGCATCATCGTCAGTAAAGAAAAGTTAAGCTTGTTCAATTTGAAAACAAGCTGAGATTCATTACCAATTTTCTTGTTATTAAAGACTACCGGTAAAAAGTTACAGATGCTGCCAGAACTTGAGAAAGGTGTTTTTTCATAATTGTACATTTATGATTATCTGTTTTGTAACACTTTTTAAGTCTTACACATTTGATTTTGCCAGTTTGCTACTTAGAAAATGTACACAAATAACAAAGTTTTGTCTATAATTTTCAAGTTCATTTTATTAAAACATGAAAATCTTAAAAAAGAGAACTGTATCAATCATCTGTCTGCAATTAAATATACAGTATGAATACACAAAACATTAATTGAGAAGCCTTGGTTTATAATTTATAAATATATTAATACCAAATGGTGTAATGTTCAGTTAACAGATGGTTATGTATAAGTTTATGAAATGTATTTACAAGTTGTAGTTAGCATAATTTACAGAATACACCTCTACTTGATGCCGAGTTTAAGAAAACACTGATGATAAGTGCATTTGAAGACCTATACAGGTGTAGCTAATTGACCCATGTTAAACTAATCATCACTCAGACAGTGCTCTTTTTGGCAACCATTCAGCAAATATTGGTTAAATTTTTTACATTTAGTCTGTGTAAAGGTTTTGGTGCAGACAGTGTATTTTAGGTTTTGAGCAAGTATTAAAAGTTTTTGAAATTTAAATTTTTTGCTAATATGAATGGGCCTTTTTTTTTCTCGAAAATCTCTTTCAAAAATATCATTAATTAGGCTTTTAAACATAGGTAATTTATTTTAGGGAAAAACCTCTTTCTTCTTAATGATTTATGTCACCAAAAGCCAACAAGTTTTATTTTATCTTGGAATTGGGTTGCATTTATTGTTGTTCACTGTAAAGTTGCTACTTTAAAATGTTTAATTATTTTGAACAGTTATAGAGTGACGTATTAGATCTTGGTTTTTGCAACATTATATAGATATTGTACATTACTTGGCAAAGGCAGTGTTGAAAATCCTATTTAAATTTTTGAATTTTGGCATAGGTTTTCTTTCTAAAAATTGCTGAGAACCTTACAAAAAATGTATACATACTAATGACCTAATTATTTTGGCTTTGAAATAGATACAAAAAATGTATTTTGGGATATATCGCATTTCCTATTCTTTAGGTATTCTTATTTCAATGATTCTGGTTTAAAATAGGTATATGAAGACAGTTTTCTTTATCTTATATATTTTAGAATCTTTATTTAAAATAAAACTTGAAATATTTCTTCATTTTCACTTCATTATATAGACTTATGCCAGCCATACTTCTGATTTTGAAGTAGGACATTTGTAACATCATTTTATGAAATCGCTCCTTGGTAAATCTAAAACATCACAAGTTATACTAGCTTTATTACAATCAGTCTTGTGAAGTACTTAATCAGTGCTAGATAGAAGTAATATAAGTATAAAGTAAATTTATTTTTATTTTATATTCAAACTATTAGTTATAATATGTTTTATCTTAAGTATCAGTTATTTTAAAAATATTAATGCTATAACAGATTTTTATTGAGCATATACAAAAATATTTATCAATCATCTATTCACAAAAATTATCTAAAGCCTAAAAAAACAATTAAAGTACATGCACCATGTTAAAAAAAAAAAAGCCTTGGTCAATAAATGAATTATGTATCTAAATGCTAACCTTGTATAAGTACATAACACATCTGATTACCAGGAGCCTAATGATTGCCCCATGTTAAAAAAAAAAAAAAACGTTGGTCAACAAATGAATTATGTATCTAAATGCTAACCTTGTATAAGTACATAACACATCTGATTACCAGGAGCCTAATGATTGCCCCATGTTAAAAAAAAAAAACGTTGGTCAACAAATGAATTATGTATCTAAATGCTAACCTTGTATAAGTACATAACACATCTGATTACCAGGAGCCTAATGATTGCCCCATGGTCTAAAATACCAACTTACAGAACACAGCACCTTTTTTATTTCACTCTGCAGATCAACCCTGATTGCCCCATGGTCTAAAATACCAACTTACAGAACACAGCACCTTTTTTATTTCACTCTGCAGATCAGGGTGAAAAAGTTTTCATTTCACTTGCCAAAGGTTGATGGTTTTTGCACAACACTCAAGATTTCTCCACCATCCTAGATTTGACAGCCTCAGGTGTAGTCATTTAAAATACATGAAATATTTAAAACTCATTAAATTCCAGAAACTTTTGGGGCTAAGGTTTGTTCCCTCATGCAAAGCATTCCTTAGCTGGATTTGGATTCTTATAATTTTGGAACTTTGGATTTATTAATTTTCAACTGTTTGGCTTATTATATGTTTTTCATCTATCAAACTTTTCTGCCCCTGGTGTCGCCAGTAAGGAATGTTTTTCTGAGATGTGTGCATTGGTTCATCAAAATTTAACAGGTATTTGTGTTATACATGTATATTAAATCCATGCAGTAAAGTATTTTGCTCTTAATGTTATGACTATAGATAAGTTAATAATTTAAAGCGGGACAGTGGTTTGTTACAAAGCAAATTGCATTCAGTAAATTCTTTCTTATTGAAAAAATGTTTTGAAAAAAATCCCACTGGATAAGCAAGTGCTTTATGTATGTTCATTTAAGGAAAGATTTATGGTTACAATGTGAAAATCAATTCCATATCTTGATAAAACAAAGTAGATTCTAAGACTCCTTGTATTACAACAACAAGACTGTTCTCCAAAGTCATGTGATGGCTCTGAGTCACCTAACACCTACTTAACATAGCTTAGCTCATTAGGCTAAAAAAACTGTGTGATACAATTATTCTTTTCAGGGTATAATTTATTGGCTTTGATTTAATGGATAAATGATATAATTCATGTAATATTGTTTTAAAACAAGTATGTCAATAGCATTACACAAACACACACACAAAAAAATTACCTTATTATTCTTAGAAACAAAAAATTAGTTTTACTAAACTTTGAATAAACATTTGAGCTAGCTAAAAGCTCTTGATATTGAAATGAAATATGAATCTATCTGATTGAATTATTTAGATATTTAACATTATCATACCTTATAATGCTGACTTTTGATGCACAGTTAATCTAGCTCTTTAAGAGTATTCCGATTTCCACATTTAAAATTAATCTTCTTATTCCACATGATCATCTCGATAACATGATCAGCTCTTAAAATCTGTTTCATTGATTGCTATTCATCTTTTTTAATGGCATTAAAATGTAAAGAGTAAAAAGATTTCCTGATACAAAATGGAAGATTAAGTTTCATTCTTGCAGCAAACAAAATCAGACAAAAATCATCTTTAATTATTTTTTACTAAAAGCAGTAATTGTTGTTATGGTTGTATGTTTCTGTATTTGTTATGCGCATTACTACCCAAAGTTAGAAGATTTACTGTCATTAGTGTTTCACATGTATAAGTACGGGCTAGCTTCTCTTGAGTTTTATTTCTTTTGCTTGTAACTGGTTTTGGTAGTGTTTTTGGCCAAGACACATTGTAGGGTCTCTGAGTCTTGCTTTCAATCTTTGATTTTAAACCAAGAAATGAAAGCATTCCTGAAATATGAGGTCATAGAATAGACATTACTGTTAACAATCAATAGTTTGTGATATTATTTAATGCGGTTTTAGCCATGCATATAGTTCTTGTACAGTGAAGTCCAAAATTTATCTGGTCACATGATAGGACTTATCTGGTAAACCTTAATCAGTTTCAGGTTTCTATATTCTAGTTCACTAATATAAATGTCATCTACAAAGACCTTACTTGCTTTAGTAATGTTGGTGAAGACCATGTCTAGTCTTGGCAGAGTATAGAAATCTCCACTTTTAAAAGTTTTTTCATGGAAGATATGTCATTCCATGTTTTTTTTAAATTAGGCTCTATATAATACTTAAAAAAACTGCTGCTAATCCTGCTGCTGCTGATGGTAATTGATGTATTTAGTTAGATATTATAAGTGTTTTACTGTCAGACTTAGTGGGTATTTGAGCTTTGTAATATCAAGTTTGTTTTTCATCCAGATGTACTATTTAATCCTCAACTAGTTTGATAGTCATAGGATGGATGTTTTTTGGCGTCTCATTTACTTTTAAAGCAGCTTTTGTCATAAATAAATAGTATACTGTCTGAATTTTAGAAAAAAAGTCACTTGCATGTTTGCGTCATTTGTGCATTTAACCATGTCAAATCAATCTATCCTATTCAAGACAGCAATCAAAGGTTCTCTGAGCCTGTTCAAAAAGACTGCTGACATCCTTTGTCAGTTATCATCAATTTTATCAGTTTTCGTTAACAAACCATTGTTTCTTCATACAAAAGAGATCCTGATATAGTTCAGAAATTTGTTGTACTTCATTTTCCACTTGTAGGCTATAGAACCAGTATTTGGTTTCTGAATGGTTTGTAATTTTTGCTTTATTAGGAATTTGTCAATTATCATCAGTGGGGAAGCTTTGTTAGAGATCTTATTTTAGTACATGTGTATTTAAACTGTTGTCTATCCTGATTTCATTCAGAGATTTGTTGTATTTGGTATTTTTACTATTAGGCTATAGTGTGAAGGTTTTTGATGGTTTATAATTTTTGTTTAATTCACAAATGTACTGGTATGAAAAAAAAAAATTGGCGAGAGTCCAAAATAATTTTGTTAAGTGTGGGTCTTTTGTTAAGCCCAAACAATATTGACTGTATTAGTGTACTCTTTGTATGTATTGATTAATTGCCACCCAAATCAGTAAGAGTGACTTGTCTCCATTTGTAAATAAGTTTTCAATACCTACTTAAATACTTATCAATATTTTATTTGAATGGAACACATAAACTATAAATATTAATTTACATTACAAATCTTCAATAAAAATATCTGGATAATTTTGCAACACTTAAAAAAAGTATTTACAGAATGGTCATGATTCCATTGTTAGAAATAATTCACAGGATTTCATGTTACATAGTGTTAATTATGAGATAAACTGATTTATTTGGGATTTTAATGTGGAAAAAGGCAATCAAAGTGCCTTGAACAATTTATATGAAATCGAAATATGGAGACAAAAAAATCCTCTAGTAGTCAGATAGTGAATGTATTATTACCTCCACCTGTTTCTAAAGACGAAAATAAAACTAACAATGATGACAACTGGCAAATAAAGAAACAGCATGCAATAGCCTGCATATATGAAACAAGAACAATAAAACAAGGTTTGTTAACCTGTAAACAATTTTTATTAATTTATTTATTTATATTTATTTATTTATTTAAGTTTATTTTTTGATTTAACAAAAAACAATAAAACAAGGTTTGTTGATATAGTATTTATCTATTTATTTATTTATTTATTTATTTTAATATTTTTGATTTAACAGAATGTTTTTAGTTAAATTAATAACAAAGTTTTAAAAGTCTGTTAGACCTAAAATCTTGTGCTTAAAGTATAAATATTGAGGAAAATGTAATGAGCTTTTCAGAAAAGATCATGAAAATATGATGATATTCTTTTGTGTTTCATTTTTCTATATCATCATGTTGTTAAAATTGATGTTATATTTTTCTATGTCATCATGTTGTTACAAGTTGGTGTATCAATTTTCTATATCATCATGTTGTTACAAGTTTGTGTTTCATTTTTCTATATCATCATGTTGTTACAAGTTGATGTTTCATTTTTCTATATCATCATGTTAGTGTTTCATTTTTACGAACAGAGAGGAATCTCTGTGATGTATTGTCACATACGTCGCAAGCATTTGGCAAGGAAATCGTAGATATCTTTAAAATGGGATAGGGATACAGGGTGACAGAGATGTTCATAGATGGGGGCAAGTAAACCCAAAACAGGGAAATGTTAAATGAAACATTTTTCCTAATGTCAGTGAAGAAATTCAATTTTTTTTTAAATCGGACGGGCTATGTCACCGCTATGTCAAATCCTTGGGCAATATATGTGGAATATAGTACGGTTGTTTGCGGGTGATAAATACGTGCTGAGGGTAACCGCACAGTGATGAATGTATGTGGTATTGAAAATAAAATTTATACATGGATTCTGTGGAGAAACTTTTGGTGGAAAGGATACAATGCGGCGCAGCGGAAGAATACATGAACAGTTTATGTAAACAAAGACCTATTTTCGCAACATTTTCGCGGATATCCCATAATTTAAACGGTCTCTTTTGATTGGATGAATTATATGACGTGTCATTTCTTGGTAGCATGCGTTTTGGCATGAACCACAGTAAATAAAGCAATATTTTTTAACATTACCCGAAGTTTGAGCATGTAAGTAAAAGTATAGGTTGTGGAAAGTGCTGTAAAGAAATCATGTCTTACATGCACGATAGCAAATGTCATGTTTATAGGAATGTATTTGTTTTCATTCGTTTCCCTTCCCATCCCCTCCTCGAAGCCCCAACAAAATTTGACCTATATCTGATGTAGACATGTTTACATTTAATTTTGTCGACGTAGCGTAAAAATGGTATACACGATTTTGAGAGCAGCATTGTGAAATCGACCGGAAAAAGCTATTGCTGAGAGATTTCACGAGTTCCTGTCGATTGTGCAAGATGTACTCTAGAAGTTTACATGGAAAGCTTTAGGGTAAATCCTCGGTAGGTGGCGTGTATTTTGTATATCGTCGTCGGTCCTAAATTCGCGATGGTCCTTGATTCGCGGCATAAACAGTTTTTTGCAACCATCATTTGTAGTTGTTTTGTCGCGCTACGGGACATTTCGGCCTATAACAATATCGGCCTATGACAATATCAGCCCATAATAAAATATATTCAAAATATTTAATACACCTAAATTTGGACAACTTTGTCATGACTTATGTCTTGGTTTTAATTTTATTTTTAAAAGAAATTATTATTTTTTATTTCATATTAGATCAACCTATAAATGATGCACACACTCCGTTCACAGAGTTACTCATGACTGTAAGACTCGTCGATTCTGATCATTCTAAACTAGTTCCTGCAGATAGCGTAGAAGAAAGACAGTTTAAATGTAACTTGTATGAATCTACAATTATGTAAACAACTAAAGTATCAGGATTTTTAAAGACAAATTATATTTACAAGAAAAGGATCTTTCTTTTCAATTCATTCTTATGGTTATTTTTCTTTACACACTACATGTAATTAAAGCATCATAATAATACAAATATTAAATTAAGATTATAATTAAGATTATCTATTTTTTAAAAATTTTTAAGATTAAAACAAAGTATAGGTACACTTTCCTGTTTTTAAATTATTCATTTAAAAAAAAAAAAAGAGACATATATATAATCCATTATTTGAGTTTTAATAGATTAGTGGTAGACTTGATTAGAAATGATAATTTGAATTAATTCTTGTATTGCTTTGAATAAACTTACTGAAATTTACATGTTTCAAAGCATAATAATACTAACACATGTTTATGCACAACAATGCAAATAAACGAAATGAGTAGCAATCTTTGATAAAGGCATTTATTTCATGGGCCGATTTTGTTATAGGCCGATTTGGCTATAGGCCGATATTGTCATGGTCCGTTTTTTATGGGCCGAAATGTCCCGGAACCGTTTTGTCGTTATTGAGAAATATAACGATTGATGACACCATAAAAACATCTTTCTGTTTGTGTAATTAATTAAAAATGTTACGTATGAACGTTTTTGTCTTTTCTTGGAGAAATGTTTGGAATGTGAAAGGACCTTGCTTCAGCACAGACTCTTCTGAATGTGGTAATTTGCCAACACTAATACAAAAAATATAATGGACACTTTTCCAGTCATGAGTTCTTACTCCCCTTCCATATGGTGTTTTACAACCTTGCTCGCATAGGAATGGAATGGGATAAGGCAGATTGTAATACTACCTACACTCACTTTCAAAGCCTCTTGCGTTTCCATGCTCTCTGTTCGTACGGCACCTCTGGTGCTTTGATTCTATATCATCATGTTGTTACAAGTTGGTGTTTCATTTTTCTATATCATCATGTTGTTACAAGTTGGTGTTTCATTTTTCTATATCATCATGTTGTTACAAGTTGATGTTTCATTTTTCTATATTATCGTGTTGTTACAAGTTGGTGTTTCATTTTTCTATATCAGCAGGTTGTTACAAGTTGATGTTTCATTTTTCTATATCATCATGTTGTTACAAGTTGATGTTTCATTTTTCTATATTATCATGTTGTTACAAGTTGTGTTTCATTTTTCTATATCATCATGTTGTTACAAGTTGATGTTTCTTTTTTCTATATTATCATGTTGTTACAAGTTGGTGTTTCATTTTTCTATATCATCATGTTGTTACAAGTTGGTGTTTCATTTTTCTATATCATCATGTTGTTACAAGTTGATGTTTCATTTTTCTATATTATCATGTTGTTACAAGTTGGTGTTTCATTTTTCTATATCATCATGTTGTTACAATTTGGTGTTTCATTTTTCTATATCATCATGTTGTTACAAGTTGATGTTTCATTTTCTATATTATCATGTTGTTACAAGTTGGTGTTTCATTTTTCTATATCATCATGTTGTTACAAGTTGATGTTTCATTTTTCTATATCATCATGTTGTTACAAGTTGGTGTTTCATTTTTCTATATCATCATGTTGTTACAAGTTGGTGTTTCATTTTTCTATATCATCATGTTGTTACAAGTTGATGTTTCATTTTTCTATATCATCATGTTGTTACAAGTTGATGTTTCATTTTTCTATATCATCAGGTTGTTACAAGTTAGTGTTTAATTTTTCTATATCATCATGTTGTTACAAGTTGGTGTTTCATTTTTCTATATCATCATGTTGTTACAAGTTGATGTTTCATTTTTCTATATCATCATGTTGTTACAAGTTGGTGTTTCATTTTTCTATATCATCATGTTGTTACAAGTTGGTGTTTCATTTTTCTATATCATCATGTTGTTACAAGTTGGTGTTTCATTTTTCTATATCATCATGTTGTTACAAGTTGGTGTTTCATTTTTCTATATCATATTGTTGTTACAAGTTAGTGTTTCATTTTTCTATATCATCATGTTGTTACAAGTTGGTGTTTCATTTTTCTATATCATCATGTTGTTACAAGTTGATGTTTCATTTTTCTATATTATCGTGTTGTTACAAGTTGATGTTTCATTTTTCTATATCATCAGGTTGTTACAAGTTGGTGTTTCATTTTTCTATATTATCGTGTTGTTACAAGTTAGTGTTTCATTTTTCTATATAATCACTTTGTTACAAGTTGGTGTTTCATTTTTCTATATCATCAGGTTGTTTAAATAAGTTGGTGCTTCCAAATTTTGTTCTTATTTTGCAATATATAGAGCTATGTTTACCATATGACCAAGAACTGATATTGTTTTTGGTTTTTCACTTCTTGATTCTTGCTTGTTTGAAGGAAGGATAACAGAGCTAAGCATAATAGTATCAGAATTCAGTGTTATAGTTTTTTGTAAAAGGATTCATGGACTAGATGTACAAGCAAGCTTCATCATTCTTATAACATTTTTTTGTATCATTTTATTCTGTCGATCAGTTTGTCAACTTCTTGTGTGAAACTCATTTTAGAAAATAGATGAAACTGTCAAACCTGTCAGCCTGTTACACACTTTGTTTGTAAACAGTTCATTAATAGCTAAAGTTGATTGGATTATTGATATTCTTCTAAATGATTTACTAACTTTCATTACTAGATTCAGTTGAACCTTAAGAGACAGTGTGATAAAAATCTAATTTTCCTTTCACATTATGAACATGTATCATTGGCAGATTCTGCAATCTCCTTTCACTATTAGTTTATTGATTTTGTATATTATATCATAAAAAGTGATAAGATAATTTATATATGCAGTTTTGTCTGTTTATAAAGAAGTACCAAGGGACAATTCATGATCTATACTGGCATTGATTCTATCCTGGCAATGTACCTATTCTCGTCACCAGCTTGGGATTTTTGATGTTTTTTTATGCTTTTTGTCAGCATTTATTTTAAATAATATTGTTATTTTATACAAGGAAAATTATCCTATTCTGGCCTACTCCCATCACCAACATGGGATCTTTGATGCTTTTTGTCAACATTAAATAATATTGTTATTATATATAAGGAAAATAAGAAAAATAGTTTCAGAGGCAGAAAAAGTACACTGCTAGTATATAAACTTGGTTGTTTGGTTGGGGTTGTACATCTATGGTCAAAAGTTTTTAGCTTACATCAAAACATATTATAACTAACCAAGTTACAGGACAGAACATGCCAAACTTTAACTTACAGAGGGAGCACTCTTATAAATAATGCATGCAGTTTAGGTTATTTTAAAGCACAATTAATATGATCAAACACAAGCATACAGGTCTATGTTCAAATGTAGTACATGTTCCCAAAAATAAAAAACAATGAAAACTGGCAAATTAAAACATGTGAACTTCCACAAGGGAAGTAAGGCAGGGTGCCTCAAGAAGGGTACACACTTTTTGCTAGCAAGTTACACATATGAAATATAGACTTATATTAATGTCAAGTCAAGTATCCTTGTCACAGCCTAAAACTTGAATCAAATAGTATAGTTGGAAGATGTTATAAACTTGAAGTACAATATTTGTATAAGACCATCTCCATTTGGTATTGCTTTGTTCATACATTTGGGGAAGGTTTTCTTACTTCCTTAAAGTGTGTTAATGTCGCATGCAAAGTTTCTTGAGAGGAAAGAAAAAAGAAAGTAATACATAACTTGTAACATTGGGTAAATAGGAAAGAAAAACTAATTTCAATAAGTAATTATGCTTATTAGATATTGTTTAAATATTGGTATGTACAATAATATTTTTGTTTATTGTAGTTTTACCAAAAAATCAAGTGGATTCAACTCTGACTCCTGGTAAGTATTACTTATTTATAAGAAACTCTGGCAGCATATAACTACAAGACCGATTTGATGACTTTTAAAAAGTGTGTGATACTACTGGACAAACGATTGTCTGAGGCCATCAGATTTTCCATCCGACTATAATATCTGAAAACTAAAGGATAGTTGGCTTTTGACTTTTATGTAGATTTTTATAATGAAAGCAGGACAGGGCATCCCATTTCTTTTTTATTACTAGTAATTGGCAGTATGACTTTTTTAAATATAATGAAATTTTTTTTTTTTTTTTTGTAACATTAATGTCTGAAATCTATCAAAAGAAAATTTCTCATTGCAATGATTGCATACTAAAATCAATAGGATTATGAGGCTTTTATGTATAATCATACTTATATATATGCACACTGTGGGAAACCTGGAAGTTCCCTGAATTTAATTTTTAATACAGAAATTCAAGGTTTTCATGTGGACCAGCAATTTTTCATAGTCAAATTCATATTCCAGGGGCCACCATTTTCTTTTAGTTTTTTATATACATCTCTTTCTGTTTAAGATAACAAACAAAACTCTACAGTTAAAAGCTTTCTAAACTTCTGCATAAGTTTCAACATTTGAGACACCAGAAAACATTTTATTTGTCTTTAAAGGAAAAATAGGTTTACACAATATTGATGTACAAATGTATAATCACTGATCTGTACTTGTTTTAAGCCTCTATCATTCACCTTCTTGTTTTGTGTAATTACATCTTAAAGAAACTCAAAGAAATAAGATTAAATTGGACATCTGATAATGATAGGTAAATTGGAAAGTAGCAACTCTGTCAGAAGTTACAAAATTCAATTGTATATGTAATGTTACTTTCAAAGCTGTTTACTTATTTGTGTCTAGTCTGTGGCATTCAAATTAATTCAGAGTAAAAATTGTTGTCGTTGTTTTTTCCTGCCTTCAGAAAATATCAGATATAAATATCTAATTGTTTGAGTAAAAAAGGTAAATCTGAAAAAAGATTGTTACAGTGTAACTTACTAGCTTCTGTATTTTTCCATAATTTGTTCCTGTGTTTACAAATCTTGCCAAGTACACATCCTGTGTAGAACAGGGATTTACCTGTTTTCCCACACTGACCGAGAAGGAGGTGGATTTGGGTTATAGCTAATGATCGTGGAAATTGTATTTGATTATTTCTAAGGCGCCTCATGTGTATTTTGTTAACTTCATACACATTTACTTCTTTATTTTAATTGCTTTCAAGTTGGTTTTGTAGCTTACCTAAAGCTTATACCATACCCCTGCTAGCTTTTCTGGCTGGGCATTCTGTCAGTCATGTATTGTTGGGCTAGTATTCAGTTCTATATCGATTTGGTTACATAGCTTTCTGACAAGCAATTTTATTGTTCAGGTAGTGTTCTAACATGTTGTTTTGCTGATGTTGTGTTGTGTTACATGTTCTGGTAAGCAGTTGTATTGCAGAAGAAGTGTTTTTACATATGTTGTATTGCTGAGGTTGTGCTCTGTTACATATTCTGGTAAGCAGTTGTATTGCTGAGTTATATTTCTGAGAGCTATTTGTAACTGAGGTAACATTTTAATATATATTGTATGGCTGAGATGGTTTGCAGACATCATCACTGAGTTAATGTACTGAGACATGTTGTAGTGCCAAGCTAGTGATCTGAAACATGTTTTAACAAGTTATTTTTCTGTTTCATCTTGTTTAATCACATGTTCAATTGATGAATAATTGTTATGTCAATTGTTGTATTGCCGAGATAGTGTTCTGACACATTATATTGCTGAGATAGTGTTCTAACACATGTTGCATTGCTGGGATATTGTTCTGACACATTATCTTGCTGAGATAGTGTTCTAACACATGCTGTATTGGTGAGATATATTGTTCTGACACTTGTTGTATTGCTGAACTAGTGTTCTTAGACATGTTATGTTGCTGAGCTAGTGCTCTGACACATGTTGTGCTTGTTAGACTGCTGCTTTGATTTATGTTATAGATAGGAAATGTTGGTAATATAAAGATTTT
The DNA here is from genome assembly GCA_029721355.1 of Tegillarca granosa. Taxonomy (NCBI): domain Eukaryota; kingdom Metazoa; phylum Mollusca; class Bivalvia; order Arcoida; family Arcidae; genus Tegillarca; species Tegillarca granosa. The sequence continues at coordinate 37,939,509 of CM056594.1, read as the reverse complement.
AATCTTGGCATCGTTATGTAGAGTTTAATGATATAGATTCAGACAAATCTCTTCTACATAAATGTTTTTGTAATACGTGATTAAAATAAAGTAAAGTATTTCAAATGTTACCTTTCCCAGTTTTTATATAAAATATTTGGGCTGATTATCTTTCTACAGATATATTTTTTTCATATAAAATGGTAAGATATAAAAAAGGATTTAAAGATTAGAAGATTTACAAAAGCTGTGTTTTCATTAGATAATAAAGTATGTTAACTGCAGTTAATGTTGGTTTATATCGCTGTTATCATTATTACTGCTAGAATGACGCTGTTTTCTAGTGCAGAATCGTGATTACAAATGAACACTTTGATGTCGATGATTTTACATACTGAGTTTGTTCTTAGTGATTGGACTTTTGGCATCTCTTAGGTTTAGTGGTTGTATGTACTAAAAACAATTTTTTTTATTAAAAAAAAAGCTTTTCATTGGTAAATACTGCTAAGAAAAAAAAGTTAAAAAAATAGTCTTGTTATGAAATCATTAAATCAGTGCAGATGAGTTTCTTACTAATACAAACATGATTTTGGTAGAAGTAGAATTTACATAGTAACAGCTTCACAGGAACATCAATTAAACAACACATAGATGAAAAGAAAAATCCTGCAGTTAGATTATTAAATTTTCCATGGTGCTTTATCATCATGATTGCCTTTTTACCACCCCCGACCAGTCTACAATTAAGGTTAATAATATCTTACAATAATCTATGTCTTATCACACATTTCAATTTGCACACAACAGAACACAAATGGTAAACTTTATACCATTGTTCTGTTCATGCAATCTCTATGGTTCCCCATCAATAAAGTAAGATTATGAAAAGGGCTGATTGATTAAAATACAAATAACAGGTATGTTTAGAGGTAATGGCTAATGGAAAATGTTTATAACTTGAGATCTGATTAGAGATTTTAGGTATTTACTGATCAAAGATAGTGTTTACATTTTGGGAAAAGTCATTGATTAATGGTGCAAAACAAATTAACATTGAGCATACATTCTGTGAGGCCTCTGAAAGGGGTAATTTTTGTATTGACTTGATTGTGGTCATTTCAAGTTTTGTTTTAAATCAATTTTAAAGGAAAAAATCTTGAAGGAAAAAATATCTCAATAATATTGTGCTTAACTTAAACAAATTTGTTTTTGATGTAAAGTGGTTTTAGAGATACCAATATTTCTAGCCTCATTGTGGAATGAGGAATAGTAAACAAACTTTGTTGATGTCATATTCTTTCATTATTTTTTTTAAAAAATAGTAAAGATTGAATCAGATAAAATATTAACTCTATGTACTAAGAATCTATAGGCTACCCATGTCACTTGATGAATATGTAGGTATCTGGTTGTACAGAAATATAGAAATGAAATATTTACATGTTTGATGATTGTTAAAAAATGATCATACAGTATTTGCCCCAAGGATGAGTAAATAAATACATTTGTGGTCAGCAGGATTGGATACCTGGAAATTGTATATAGTCTGTTTGTCTGGTTACAAATACTATAAAAAAATCTTGTACTGTCATAGTACTTGCTCATTGTTTATTTTTACTAACTGAACTGATAGACATGTTTTAAAATTCTCTCTCTCTCTCTCTCTCTCTCTCTCTCTCTCAAAAACTCGTATTCATAAACAGATTTACTTCCACTTTTTTCCACATAAATATTTATCATAAAGAAAAATACCACTTGCTGACAAGTCTAGTAAAATTTTACAACATGTATATGTTCATTCTTAAAATCAATCAAAGGATGACAATTATCAATAGAATTTTAAAAAAAAATCCTTTTAATTTGAAAATGAGCTACCAAGCAATGACTGAAAAAGTATTAGAATTAATAATAATTCTAATTTGTTTACTCTATACATCTGTGGCAAAAATGGATTGAATGAAAAATATTTGGTTGTAATTTTGCCCAAACAGGCAAGTCATTGAATTTTTTAAAATTTTAAATGAAAGTATTAATAAGGACATCAATTTAAAGCATCATCTCAGTAAAACTGTATATCGGTATAAATACTGTTATTACCTGTGAGAGGTACATGAGTACTCAGGTGAGATGCTAATCAACAATCTCAGGTATTAAATGCTGAGGCTGTCTTTCTTTAAAAAGTATAAAAGTTTTATATTTGTTCCACATTTTTTTTCTCTGTATTTGTGATTGATATTGCAACTGCAGTTTTACGTTTTGGCATTTCTGGGTAAGTTGTTAAAGTTACTTGCAATTAACCAATGTTTTGACATTTATACAAATAAGCTCGTTTCATAACACATACAATACAATAATTATTATGGCATATAGACTCAAAATGAGAAAGTTGGAACTAACCCTGAAAACTTTAACTTTTAATTTCATTTAGACTCAAAATGAGAAAGCGGGAAACTAACCAAAAACAACGTGAATATTAATTTAAACTCAAAATGAGAAAGAGCATGGGAATCTGACCAAAAAACATTTAATTTCATTTTCATTTAAACTCAAAATGAGGAAGTGGGACACTAACCAAAAAAAAATTAAACATTTATTTTATATAGCCTCAAAATAAGGAATTAAGTGCCTGGGAATCTCATCCAAAAACTTGAAATGTTCATTTTCATGGATTTGAATAGAAATTTAAATAAGAATGTAATTAAGGAAGATTTGAACCTATTAAAAAGATAATTATATAATAACTATTTGAATAATTTAATGAGGTCAGATTTGACATCATCATTAATGTTCCATTTTAATTCTACTTCCTGCTGTTTGTATATATATATATTATTTTGGTGTTTTGGGGGTGGTGTATGGAAACTTGTCATGTACTTACTACTATGACTGTGCAAAATACATGACTGACTGTCAATATAAACAACACAGGTATACCTAATGATGACGGATATATATATGCTTATTACTGAAGTATGTAGATTATATCTGGTATGTCATTATAATGACATTTATAGTAGCATGATGAACTAATTGATTTTTTTACAGTCATTAATGGTCACTCTCATTATTAATATGTCAATTAGGCCATAAGAAAAAAGAAGGAAATATTACCTTGATACATGTATGATTTTTTAGTTTTTAGTCATTTTAACTCCATTTGATTTGTTGTATTTCTATTTTATTACAAAGAAATTAAATTTTAGATTTAAAAAAAACTTATTGAAAGATTTGTTTTTTATTTTCATTTGCATTTATACTATACTTTGGATTGGTAGTTGTCAGCATAAGGAACTGGGAAAACAATATTGATTTATGCCTATTTAAAAGCATTCTATTTGTCTATATAACATTCTTATTATGATACAATTAAAGTTATTTTTTTTTATACAATACAATTAATTTTGAAATTTAATTTCTGAAATATACCCAAATAATTCAATGGTTACAAAGTGTTAAGAAACTGATTGCCTGTGAGAAAAACAATTGGAAAATATCATGTGGTTTACATAGCTGCCTTTTGTTTTTAGCTCTGCTTTGATTGGAATGGACTTGTAGTGAAAAATATAGACTACACACAGTAATTGAAAAATAAAATTACATGTAGGGGATATGCATTTTGTAATGCATCATGAAGTATAGATTAATAGTTTTGTAATTATTGTTTGTTAGTAACTGGCATATAAAAACAATATTGACAAAGATAAAAAATGGCATTCCAAAGCTAATGCCAAAAAAGACAAAAAAATCTGAAAATCAATGAGATTGGAATTGTAAAACAATAGTCTGCCTTTTAGTTGGCAAGCCATCGTAATAATGATGTGTGATTGTATAACAGTAATCAATAGACAATTGAAGTCGGATTCTTGTGTTAAGTTTATGGATTCTCAGATAAAGAGATGATACCCCTATGGTTATAGTTTGTAATGTAAAACAGCTGAAAGGTCAATTCTAGACATTTTGTCTTGAAGTTGTTATTTATCAGTATCAGCAATAATAAATTTATTCTTAACTGCATGAGTTTGAGATATCTCTAATTTTTTTGTATGTTTTCTGAATATGTACAGACAATTGAAAAATGAGCTGCATTTCAAGTTATCTTTGTGAAGTTATCTTAGTGTGGAGTGGAGTTATGGTGTTTTATATCAATATCAAGGTGGTTAGTTCAGGGTTGGTTTAAAAAAAAAAAAGATTGTTTTGACCCACCTATGGCAAGGGAACTGATAAACTTTCTCGCAGTAGGATCTGCATGAGTAGAATTGGTACCTTTGTACTAAGGCTTTTGAGAGTAGTTGTGATCAACAAGTGCACACTTTAGTCCCCTTGCCTACTCAGGGTCTGAAGTTGTTTTTGGTGGTGAGATCAATTATTTTAAAACTATGTACCGGAAATGCTTAATAAAAATGAGTGGTGTCTTTGCGTAAACCTCTGTTTTAAAAATGAAAGCCATAGAGTGGTCTTCCAGATAAAAGATCTGATATTACTGCTAATGGTAGATAAAAAAGTTGACCTTTAGATATTTGTGTTCAGGCTTTGAGATCATCTTAAAGCATATGTCAAAACTAAATTACCTACAGCCGGCCAATAACAGTAATTTACAGATACAAGTATCAATTGTGAAAGAAATTGCTCAACAAATTAGTGGCAAATACATTGTTAATATTCTGTAGAAATTTTAAATTTAGACTGGAACATTATTTTTTCGCCTCTGAATAAAGCTATCCTGGTCAAGCGCAAATGAAAAAGATTTTATCTTGTCGTACTCCTTTTAAGCTGATGCTATTCGGTTTTGACACTCAGACAGTCATTTATATCTTTGTGTCATTTGATATTGTTGTCTTGACTACTGGACACTTTTTTCAATATGCCTGTTTATTGATTGTTGTATATTGATTTCTGTTGTTATAATTATTTCATCAGTTGATTGATCATACCTGCGTCAAACATTGCAAATCCTGATAAGCAAATCAACACAGTTAAAATAAATTGATGATAATTTTGCTCACATTTTTTGTGTGAACAATTGGTTTTTGAAATATTCATGATTTGCAATAAATGATGGTAATCTTGTTCACTTTTTTTGTGAAGATTTGTTTTTGCGGTATTTTCGTGATTTGCTAATAAATACTGAATTGTGAAAATACAATTTATGATAACAAGCATTCACTGGGAAATAAATGTCAGTTTATTGCATCACATAATAGATATCACGAAAATCCCCTGTTATGAAATGTAAAAACTGGCAAAAGAGTAGTTGTAAAATTGAATTGATGTAATGTACAAAGATTAATATTATTTCTGGCGTTTTTCAGGATTCATCCAATATTTTATCTTGTAAATTATTTAAACTATTTCAACATCGTATAAATTTTATATGATTACATAAAGCAGTAGACATAAGATTATCAGTCTGATATTGTAGCCAGACCTCTGTAAATTGAAGTGCACTTTAAAGATTAATTAAGAAAGATTCTAGACCGGTTCTTTTTGGCTATCATTTTTACACATTTCTCATAAAAGTTACAGATGTTTCGTGTAATATTGAGTGTTTTCTGGTCGTCGACAGGTCATAAAAATATATGTAAATGTCTAATATGTAACAACTTACACCTTGTTTTTTACCCTGTTACATGTAATGTAAAGGGTGAAACAAGTGTATCAAGATTGATAAAATTTGTTTATTTCAATTTCTTATCTGGCAATACATTTGTTGTAATGCATGCAATTTTTTTTTTTCAAAAATTCCAAAAAATGCTTAGATAGCTCAGCTGGTTATTGCTTTGAAAACTAAAAGATGTGGTTTTTGTCCCCTGCCTGATCAGATCTTTTAACTGTAATCTAATATAATGATTTATGAATATTGATAATGTATGTGGTTTTTTACCCCAATTGTTGTGTTCTTTGCACTGAAATTATGATGTTTTATACTTTAATCACACTGAGCATTTGGTGCTTAATCCTTTATTTGATGATGCTACAATCATTGAGGCATATAAACCATTTTTTATGGAATTCATACAATTTCATACAATTTTTGTATATTTAATATTTGTTAAAAGTTAAATATAAGAATGTTATATATTAATCATTGATGGGGGAAATGCTTAATTTTAAACAAAATTTAGTCAGTATGAAAAGACAATGGTAAAAAGGTTACTAGTAATACAGCAACACTTTTGAAGACATTTTTGGCCAATAATTGACTTATTATTTATCAACCATCCTTGAATTAATAACTTATGATTTATTAAATATTCTTGATTTAGTGAGTTAATATTTGTTAAAAATTCTTTGATTTTATTTTCTAGTAACCCCATCAACATCAAGATTTAAAAAGTGTCCACCAGAAGATGATACATACTGTTTAAATAACGGAGAATGTAGAATTATTGTTCTACTTGATTATAGAATGTGCAAGTAAGTAAAATCTTCATCATTCATTGTAGTTTTTGATGATTTTTCAAAACAAATTTACCTGTTTATTATTCAAAATATTTCAATATATATTTTTTTTCACAAAACACTCTTAAAAAATTATTAAAGATATAAGTCAGAATCTGATATCCAGAACATTAGTTTTTTTTAATTAAGCAAATTGGCTTTTAAGGACAATTTCTTTTCTTTTTTTGGAAGTCGACAGATAAATGTAAATTGATGTGGCTAGTTGCTAGCATTTGGGAACACTATCTCATTTTTACCATCATTTACAGGTTTCAGACTTGGGGGGGATACTGAAACCATAACTAATGTTCTAGGTAGGACATCAGAATCTGGCTTCTCAATGTACATAAAACACATTTACACTTAAATACAAACAAATTTACTTACATTTTTTTGTGTCAGTATATAAAAATATTTTATGTATTACAAGTTGATGTAATTTTGTTATAAATGTAAAATACATTCGTTTTATACATATATATGTTAGTGAACCATTAGGATTGCTTTAACACTGCTTAAGCTATACTTTGAGCTATGTGGAGTTTTATAAATTTGTAAACTATGCAGAGCACACAGTTTATGCTAATACCTTTTGGATTTGAGTGTGAAACTAAATTGTTCTAATTGAATTACCATGATATTCTTGTATATGTATATTCATTTGTGTAAATATGCATATGTGTGTAAGGTAGGTGTGTGGGTAGGTGTGTGCTTGCACAAGAGAGAAAGAGAGAGAGAGAGAAGAGAGAGAGAGAGAGTTTGCCTTTCCACTGCAAGTCATTTTTCTTAGTTCATAATCATTTGTAATACTTCACAAGAGAAATGATCTTTCAAAACAGACATATATGATAATGAATTGCTGTAGAAGAGAATATTAAGCTAGTCTATACAAAATTCATCACTCTTAACTTCTATCAAAACCTAGGTGTGAGCTTTGTGTTATTCTCAGCATCATTTTCATCAACTATATGTGCAGACAAGCTACACTACCTTCTTGTATTAGATAGGTTACAACACATGCATATTAAATTCTATTACATTTGCTTAATTTGTTATAAGCATTTCAATTAAGGATTGTGAGTAAGTATGATTCTGTTTTTCTGTTCATACCAAAATCATGGTATGTCATCGTGGATGTGTACATGCAAATTATGTTCAAGAAGTGTCAACGTCAGAATAAGGGGCCAAGATAGGGGATATTGCAAGAACAACAAATGTTAGGGCACAATTAGGTCTTTAGGGATTTGATATGATGATATCAATAACCAAGTTTTGCCATGTTCTCTGTCTAGCCAAAAACATTTTAGTGATTTTTAGTGCAAAGTTAAGCTATTAATTACTGTAAATTACATTTATGATATCCAATTGATTGCAGTGCCTTGATGCTTTAATGGTTAAAAGCACTAGATTACTGACCATACCATCTAGTCATCATCTAAGTTCATGCATATCCAATCAAGGTTGATCCTAGTGATAGAAAATTACAGTTAGTCAGTTGATGGTTTTTTCTATGCACTCTCATTTCCTCCAGCACTCTTGTTTCCTTCATTATTCAAAAAAAAAAAAAAAAAAAAAAAAAAAAAAAATGAAATATAAGTGAAAAATCTTGACTGGGGTGTAAATAAGTAAATAATATTTCTGTGCTCCACTCAAGTCCTAAATTATGATTTGTATTGATAAGTGCTTTAAAGATCTAGCTTCTAATGACTCAAGTTTGATCCCTTGATACCAAAATTGTTACCTGATTTGAGAAATTTTGAAATTCTACATTTCAGTTCTGTGTAACTAGGGTTTTTCTTAAGAAAATTTATTGTACCTGCATGTTTAAGTGTTCAGAGCAATAATCTGATGCAAGTAAATACTTACATTTTGTTCTAAATTGTTACCACATGCATGATTAAATTAACACTGAGAGTATGACAATTGTAAAAACTTGAAGATTTTAATTTACAGCATGTTGTACTAGAAAGACCGTTGTTTTTGTGTGTTTTATATAATTGATATGTTTGAAGTGTCAGCATAATAGTTTTCTGTTTAGTTTGAACTATGTTTTTATAAATGGTTCAAGTTTAAAACGTTTTATAAAAGCATGCATTTACTTTGAACGTAGGTAACATGCTTTTTGCTGTAGATATCTTGAAAATAATTTGAAGAATATTTCTGCTTTGGGCTATTTTTAACATCTGGATGTTAAAAAATATTTAGGTAGAACTACTGTTCTACAATTAGATTATAAATTATAAGATTTGGATCAGACTTTTTGTTCAACAATCTTGTTAAATAATTTTGTTCCAGACTTGCTGTTCTACAATCTTAATGTTAATTTGAAGATTTTGGTTCCAATAACTGCTCAACAAATGAATGTGAATTATGAAATTTGGTTCAGAATTGCTGTTTTACAATCTTAATGTTGGTTCAAACTACTGTTTTACAATATGAAAGTAAATTATTATTGTGAAGTTGTCTGATAATAGATCTTTGCTCTATGATTTTCCTGCTATCCAACTGCCATTGCCTTCTTAGCAAAAGTGAAATGAATACGTTTGAGGGGCTTTTTAAATTGCCATATTATCTGTCTTTTCAACTAAACCCAGCAGGGTTTTCATCAAGGGAATGATTAAAGCAAATGAAGCAGTTTCTAAAATGAAGTGCTGAATAATGCTTTTAACGAAGTGCTGAACAATTATGCAGTTCCATTTTCTATTAATTTCTTTTTTAATTTAAACCTTTTATCACTCTCCAGTAGAAAACTAAATTATAAGTGTGAACAGTTATGTCCCTTTAGGGTCCATTTTAAGAATTAAGTTTGCATAATTTTACAATTTTTCTTGTTAAATCTTTCTTGTTACTTTATCAAAGATCCATTAGTCTAGAACTCATACTGTTAAGTATCTTAATGACACACAGTGAAGATTGGTAACCTCTTACTGATTATTGTGATACAGTGTCTGTACTGAGGATCTAATTTAATGTTTTATTTCTTGGTATATACCTTTATTCTTATCCAGTTAACAGGTGTCATAACAAGCAGGGGTGTTAAAAACTGTCTGTAGAGAAATTCCTACTATGTGTTCAGATGATATTGTAATTGTTCTTATCTGTACAAATTTCTTCATACTTTATGATACACTTTTTATCTTTCATTAAATCTTGATATAAAATTGGGGTTTATTTTATTTACATTTTCTTTCTTTCTTTTTTTTGGGGGGTGGGGGGTGGGGGGGGGGGGGGGTCTGAAAAGTTTTGCTTAATGGGTTGTTTTTTCTATTAAACAAACTTTTACAAAACAGCCTGATTTTTTGTCTAATTTATTTATCTTCTCTTTAATGTCAATGATAATAATTTTTTGTTAATTAAACTATATCATTTAGTTCCTATGATTAACGAAGTCTCAGTACTTCTCAGTTCTTACTTTTTATTATAAATTCTTAAAAACCACACAAGGTAATGATAGACAAAAATTTGTATTTAGTTTATTCATATAATTCCTTGACCATTTTAACTGACTTTTATATGCCTAGAATTCATTAAAAATTGTTTTGTCTATGATCAGTTATTTTTTTTATAATACCAGTACTAAGCAGCATTTGCCAACAGGTTTTTGTAATAAATTGTTCTTTTTTGTTCAGCATTCACAGTGGTTTTGTTTGCCTAAAATTACTACCGAATAAAGGTAGTTTCCCCTTGACAAAAAAGACTAAAATTTCCCAGTTTGACAACATAAATTCCCCAAAAGGCAACAGTGACACACAATCAAATGGTTTAAGTTAAATCCAGTTGTCCAAAACTGTTTTGACAGACAAAAAATGTTAGATATTGTCACAATATAAGATCTTTGCAATGAATTTCAAAATTTGGAGCGTAATATGTGACATAAAAAAGGTCCAAATTTTCCCAATCTGAAAGGTAGAAGGTAGTTTTTAAAAACCATAGCAAAATCACTGATTCAGTTTTCTTTACTTTTTCATTTTAAACATCTGTTTTAGATAATGGGTCACCTATTAGACATGAACGTTTCAGTGATAGGGGACATAAATTCACATGTGATGAAGGACACTTAGTCTCATTGAAGACTTCATCATGACTGACTGACTAAAAGAGTCTCCTATCAAACCTGAAATAATGAAGGTTTTGATGGATATTTTAGTGGTATGTTCTTTTAAGCTCAGAATCTTTTACCTTATAGAACATTTATTATTACTAAAAGCCTTTTCTTTGTGTTCCCTGATGTTGGAAGTGATATTGTCTAGGTGCATTTTTTTTGTCATGATCCTGACCTTAATAAAAATCTCCCTCTTATACTAGATATTTTTTCTATCTGCTAATCTGTATTTCAAACAGAAAAAATATTCAAGTGGGTAGTAAAAAATTGATTTTATTGCAGTGATATTACATGAATTATAAGTGTTATAGATTACTTGTTAGATATGCTATTTATAGACTATTTATTCTGTGTGGCATGATGTTTGGCTTTTTTTTTTGGTAGAATCTACAGTGATTGCTTGTCCAGATGTGACTTAATTTTTGTGAATTTGTGGAGGAGACATACTGATAATGTTATGGGTCATAGATTTGGTAACAGCAGGCTGAATACTTTTATAGATTTATCTTCCAAAAAAACTTGTATTTCTTGATAAAAATCTTGTGATGATGATATAAATATGTACAACATTAGCATTCAAGCATAGACTATTTAGCAATATAGTGAAAGTAAAATGTTGTTTTTAAGTTTATTGTTTGGTTTCTCTTAGGATTGAATCATTGTTTTAAAAACTTTTTAGTTTTTTCTGAAAACAAAAGTTTGAGGATTGAGGTTATTTTTGAAAGATTTAAGTTACAGTGAATCGGGTAGCAGATGTCACTATAGGGCAACTGTGACCTACATCCTTCAAGTTTGGGAAATCCAAAACTCAATTACAAATTTATATCATGCATGAAAGTCAATGACCATGCAAGACAACAGATTTATGCTTGTTAAAAAAAAAAAAAAGCAAAAGAATATTAAGATTATATCAGACACCTTCACATAGTTGTGGGGAAAACAAAATTTAATAACCATAGAATATGAGACCATGCAAAGCAACAGTCTTAAAGCTTCATGATTGTGTTTGTGGCAAGACCATTCTTAATAGTAAAAGAAATAGTATTACAGTCATGCAGGAGAACTGTACATTGCTCATGTCAAGTAAAGCCTGATTGTATACATACAGACCAATAGCTTTAACAGCAAAAAATTGCATGCTTCAGCATACTATGTAAAACTTACAGCAGAACTTTAGAGATCATGCTCAAGGGCAATCCTGTTATGGCTGGGATAGACTTTTTAATTTTGATTGGCTTAGATAATATAGTGCACAATTTGAAATAACCTTTTGCATCATGCATGTGTGTTGAATTGTATTGGTAATGTTTTAAAGTATACATGTGTGATGTCTTGTTATTGTTTACTTTTAACGAGATGTAAGGACATGAATGAGTTACTGTGTGTATGAGAGAAATTTTTGAAATACAAATACAGTCAAACCTGTCATAAGGACCACCTCTGTATATAATGTACTGTTAAAGGGTTCTTTTACTTTACTGTTAAAAAAAACTCTGGAATTTTGATCTCAGAAGTTGAGCTGAACAATATCATTTGGATAATATTACTAACTACTTGTTTCTGTTTATTTTTTCATTATCAGTAGTGGCCATGACAGTCAGGTTTGGCTGTAATTGTACTGAAACTTTAATTGTATTACAGTTATTTACTTGTTTCATTTTGTAAAATTACAATATTACATTGAATCACACACATATATATGTAATGAAAGTAATGTTTATTTATCAAGCTACTCCTGGGATTGGTACATTATAAACAGGGTACAGTTATACATAGTATATAACCATAAACAGAGTAAATTATATTTCAGCAAAACAGCCTAGAAAAGACTACAGGAATTTACCACTCATACTTTTATTATTAACACAAATAAATATACTGCATAACCAGAATATTTATCAGAAATATATTTATGAAACTTTTCCTGTCTAAAAGTTGACTCCTTTTATTTAAAAAGCTGATTATGTCTATTTGAGAAGTTTTGAAAAAGAATTATGTTTCCAATTTGACTGTTAATGTAAATGGATATTTCTTCTTTCTTGTGAGTATTTCTGGTTATACAGTAACTTAAACACAACTTGTATTGTTGTAATAATAATAAAAACTTGTAACTGTCATAATTGAACTTTGGTGTTGGTCTCTCCAGCTGCCAAAAAAATTACCGAGGAACACGGTGTGAGGAACGTACTCCAGTATTACCTTCTTCCATGGAGGACTATGGTATGATTGATCGACTTTTGTATTTAGCATTCAAGTTCAAACTAGAACAGATGATCTTGATGCATGGCATGCAATTATTACCACAAAATGTCACAAAGTTATTTATGAGATCAAAAATAATTTATATTTTAAATGTATAATTTTAGAAAATAAAAATAATGAATTAGATTTTTTTAAAAAAAATCATGAAAAGATTTTAAAAAATAATTCAACTTTCATAATATAATGATAAATTTTAAGTTGAAATATACAGAAATAAGGAAAATTGAAAATCTTTTTTTTAAGATTTAAGCATGCAGAATTGATGAATTTGAACAATGTCACCATTATTTGTTACTGTTACAATTACTAATTATAATAATGTAATAAATTTATATAGTACAAAATTAATCTACTAGAATTTTTTTTTGTTTGATAATTTACACATGCATGTTTACATATATATATTTTTGTTGAAAACTCCACAAAAATTATTTTATGTTTACAAATGGACATTTACCTGGTTGATTTTTAAGTGTCTTGCCTTAAGATGATCCAGTGTAGAAGTATTGAACTTGAATGATTTTATAATAATACCAAAGGGTTTGCTTATAGGACAGTCTGGTTTACTAAAATAAATCTGCTAACCCAGCACAAAATGACGATTTGTAACAATTACCCATCATGCATCACACTTTTGTTTTGTCATTTCCTAGTAATGCTTTTTGTTATGTTTCATTGGTTTAAGATGTCAATGTTTGTCTGTACTAATAAAAACATTGCATTATAATCAGTAACTCAAAATTATAAAAAATTACTATTTTATTAATTGAATTATAATTTGTTTACTGTTAATCAGTTACTAAATCAGATGTGTTTTGCATGTAAATATGATTGTTACAATTGGTCCTAGTGTCTGCATTTTCTACTGGATTTTGCTTGCACACTTTTATGAATATATATATATTTATTTATCTTCTTTTTTAATTGGTCACTTATTTTGTATCTTCTGCTGATTCCCTCTGCTAGGTGTTCTAAGGAATATATTGGCGACCGATGTGAGGTACTTAATCCCACTACATTCCGAGAAAAGCAAACGAGTATGTATATATTTCTTTTCTTAGCAATATACTCAAATTACTTATAAGGAAATGAGCCTATATAATTTTAATTGACAATTTTTTTATATTAAAGGCCATAATAAATATATGTTACAACAAATTTTAAAATTAAAAAAAAACTAAAAGATGTTTTAAAAAAAATAAGCTAAAATAAAAATAGAAATAATAAGAGTGATACAGTAGACAAGTTTCTTATAAATTATGCTAAATTTATGCTGTGAACTATGTTCATTGCTATATACAGTTATATAGAAGATTGAGATGTTGTTCTGTAAGCTTTGGATTGATATTTTATATTGGTTATCTAAATAAAAATTTTGGATTTCCATTCTATAAGGTTGTTGGCAAAAATTATATTTTTACTTCATCAATTTGTTCTAGAGTTTAAAGTACGGGTTATCTATCTGCAAGTGCATGTACAGCATTCAAGTACACATCATCACATTTCAGTTGTTGACAATGATGCTGGTTCATTTATTAAAAGTTTGTGTTCCTTCAATCCACAACACATCATTGAAGAGAAAATTTTTTGCTTGGACTTAAAACACCATTTCACTAAGTTGACTCTTTCATTTCACAAAGAGTGAAAAAAAAAAAAAATCAGCAGTCTTGATTTCAAGCATACTTACGCCACCCATCATATTTCACTAGTGGAAAGTATTTTAGGTTTGTCAATTTATCAGTTAAATTTTTGAAATTTGAGGACCCCAACTTTTTTTTTTAAATCCAATTAAAAAAGTTAAAGAGCTCAAACTTTTTTAGATTTATTTACAGGTGTGATAAAGAGATTATTTTATAGTTATGATATGTACTGAACAGCTGTCTGTGTACCATTACTGAAACAGCAGTAGACTCATAGTTAACCTTACTAGTGAAGGTTGTTCTAACACCAAAGTTAAATGTTATATATAGGCTCTTACATCTCTATCCCATAATGTAAGAGGAAATTGAGAACCGTAACATTAATATGATTAAATTAATCAGTCTAGAAGCTTTCAAGAAGAAAAAAAAACTTAAGATATGTATGCTAGTGATCAAATGATTCCAATGTTACCTGAAGCTGCTTTAACTAGTTTTCTTTGCCAATAAAAGTTGTTTTTAAGAAAATTAAGTTTTGAAGTATATAAAAAAAAGCTTCATTGATTAGCAAGATATTTTTGCTGTTTTCAAAGAGTTTCAGTATTGCTATGGTTTGCTCTGCATATTAGATTTTAATTATTCAAACTACTTGACAAATTTTGATTTAATTTACAGTAGTAATTATGTCTATCCAAAAGACTTTTACAGATGGGGGGGGGGTTACATCTCCTTTGGATCCTTTAGATTGGAAAATAAGGAAAGTTATCCAAAATCTTAGTGTTGAAAAGCATAAGTGCTAGACCATGTGCTAAATATTCCATACCAGTTATCTTTACATTATGACCAGACAGTGAAATCTTAGCAAAAGGGCCTGTAGCAGAGTTACTGTAGAATTGCCCCTTTAGTTTATGAAAATAGTCAATTTTACTATTGCAAATAAATTTGGCTTGTCCTCAGGTGAATGATTAATAAAATATTTGATTATACTGGTTCTATTTATGTGTTACTTGTCAAAAAAAAAAATTAAATTTCTTTTTGACAATTTCCCCTGTGTTACTTACTTGTCAAAAAAAAAAATTTAAATTTCTTTTTGACAATTTCCCCGAAGTTGCTTCTTCTGTGTGAAGCTTGTGGTAAATTTTTTTGTGCAAGATGTGTGGTGTTTTGTCACTAATATTATACCAGATATAGAGCCCAGCCCATGGATTTTGTTTTTGACATTGTCTGACAGTTTTCTGCCAGGTTGTTTTTGGTCTGTTTGGACAAGAAATCTTTCTTCAGAGGAAAGGTGTAGATGGTACATTTTATTAAAAATGTGTTGTGAATGAATTTACATATCTGAACTCTTGACCTAGCTGAACCATAGGATCAAACTTCGCAATACTTGTCAGTTGTATTTACATTACATAATAACATGAAAAAACAAATTGTATTTTAAGATGGACATTCATGATTTTTTTTTACTGTTCAAATAATTTTCTAAAATGAAACATAATTTATTATGGCCTTTATTGTGCAAAGTTTAAAGATAAGCCAAAATTAATTTGCAACATTAAAATTTGTAAAAGCTCTATGCAAGCTTTTTAAAAGCAGGTAACATATTTGGGTAACAGACTGAATATTTAAATAATTTTGTATGTTTCAAAAGCTCAGAAAATTGGATTGCTTTTTTCTGCTGTGATATATTCAAGTTTTTTTTTTTCATATATTTATACATATATCCAAGAGTTACATTTTCTCTCTCATTAGAACTAGTCAAAGAGTATATATAATATTCATATATATTATAAATATGCAATTAATATGGACTATTATTCCTTGCCAATTTGTCTTTGCCTACTCTAAATCCCTCCCCCAATCATTCTGTTTAATTATGCAACAACAGTAGTCCTCTTATTAGGTTTTGTAATATGCTTCAAGTTTTACTTTATGACAGAAACTAAAAAAGTTTATAAATATTTATTAATTATCATGCATTATAATTATACATCTTTAAATATTTAAGCATTTAACTTTGTTTGCAATCGATGTATAATGGTTTAGATTGGCTCTCGGCTAATTTGAATAAACCGCGAAGCGTGACTTGTCACGTGTATTTGTGTTTACATCTTTGTAAAGTAGCGACGTTACCAATGTATTCATACTTTCCCGTGATGCAAAACCATGATGTAAGAATACGAAAGGTTGCACATAAAGCTTTCGGCCTATGCTGTGATAGATCGAATCACTCGTCAAATAGTTTATTACAGAGAATTTGATTTGGATTGTAAATATAACTTTTTAAAAGATTTTAAATTTTTTTGCTTTATAAAAGAAATTTTTTTTTGATAAATAAGGATTATTTTGATTCATTTGATTAAAGTTGCTAAATTAAATTTTGAAAATTTTTGCCATATTGAAGAATTTATTTTCATTTTGATATAATAAGGATCATTTTGATACATGTGATTAAAAATGTTGATTACATTACATAAAAAATAAAACAACAACAACTACAGAATGTTGCAATTGTGTTTGCACACTAATAATACTTTGTCTGTGTGAACCCATACCCAAATACCCGTCTTTTTTACAGTTTTCTTTCCATTATCTAAGTATCTGCAAAGGTTTTTTTTTTTCATTTTCTCTTATTTGTATTAAAAATCCTTTTTTAAAATAAAATGTGATTTACATTTTTTATGTTTCCATGAAATATCTTTGGACAATGTCATTAAAAATTTAAATGTAAAAGTGAGTACAATGTATATTACATTATAGTGAAAGCTAAAAAATAAATTGAATTTATTTTAAAAATGAAGCAGTAGTGCATTCAAAGAAAAAACTATAGTCTTTTGAATATTGTTAGAAATAAGTTAATGCTTTAATTAAGACACTATCTCTGCTAATGTGTGATAAATATTGTTTTGTATAATTGTACTTGGTGTTTTGATCATTGTTGTTGTTTGGCACTTTTTGGCTTAATCCATGTGTTGTAAAACTTGTAATGTTGTATCTTATTGGATTCTTGGCAATATAGCCAAAGCCATGAATGTGATGCAACAGACAAATGACTATATACTATCATATATTTTATAAAGTTAAACCTTGTTATCATGCTCTGCAATAACTTTGCCACCTCAGTTATTGCAACAATTTTTGTAGTAAAAAAGGTATTTTGTTTATTTTTACAAATTGAAACCACTAAATTCCATAAATTTCCACCTTGATATGAATGAAATAATCTAGATTTGACATTAAATATTCCACCACAACTAACTCTGATGGTTAAATATGCAAAAAGTAGATAGGTATCCACATCCATTTTTAAAGTAGTTCAGCTTCTGTATTAAATTTCATCATCTTAATTTCAACAGTCTACAGGTAAAATCTGAAATGATTGTATAGAAATTACTTGATAACTTTAGACACCATTAAGATGTATTGCTTTTCTAAGTGATTTATTTTTGAAATATTTTGAAGATATTTTTTGATGATTTGTCCGATTATAAGAGTATTTATCATATATGATCATTTAGAGACTGTTTGTGAAGTGATTACAGACAACTTGTAATGATGTAAATCTTGCCAGTAATTTAATAAACATGCCTTCAAACTGTTACCATTCCAATGATATCGGAGATATAGTATATAAGTTCTAAAAACCATCAAGTATTATATATATATATATATATATATATATATATATATATATATATATATATATATATATATATATATATATATATATATATATATATATGGTACTTGTATCGGCTTCAATCAAGTATGGTGATCAAGTATAGACAGTTTTAATTATATTGATGTCTAGAGTTCCTTTTGGTAATGATTTCAATTTTAAAATTTTTGATGTTATTTGTTAAAAAAAATGTAATCATTTCATCTTTCAATTGTCAGATAATTTAATTTTATTCATTACAAAGATTTTGTCTTTTACTTAAATAAAGTAGAATAATTAAAATGCTTTCCTTTCAAATTTGAAAAAAAATCAACATAATTGGAGTGAAAGTTTTAGACTAATTTACCTTTTAAATTAAAATTTCTTTTTAAATCTTAACAATGGATGAAAGTTTTTTTTTCTAAATTAATTTGTTCATTTAAACTTCCAACCCTTTTCAACATTTTCATTATCCCCACCTTTTAAAGAAGGGCCATATTAATTTTGCATTTTTGTCCATTCTTATTTTTGCCGTACTTTTCAAAACTATAAATCACAATGTTATGACACTTGGTGCAAAGGGATGCACATTATTTTAACCTAGGATTGTTTGCCAGTTGTGACCCTTCAAATTTTTAAAACGAAATTCTCTCTTTTTATGTTTTTATCACATTGAAATGTTTGTGATTGCTTACCTGTTCATTTAACAAACTTCCCGAGTTGATCACTTGCACTGCACAATAAAATAGAAACCGGTAGTATCTTTTTTGCTCAATATAGATACTGACTACAGAATAATACAATATGAAATGGACTTCGGCATTACATAGCATATGTTTTAATTGATTTTTTTATTCATTTTACTAGATTATGTATTGAATTCACTAAGATGTCTAAAAATTATTTTGGCTATTAAAATCTTTTTTTTTTTTTTTAACAAATTGTATTTTTTCCTATGTTATGATACAGCAGATCTGGTTTATTTATATCATTTATATCTTCTTTATTAAAAAACAACAACAACAATAATAATAATAATAAAAAACTCGTAGGATGAATGTACTAAATTATAATCCTCAATATAATGAAAAATTAGGACTTAACCAGCTTCCTCTTGGTGTAATGTCATGAAATTTGTAACATGAAAACAGAAACCCACAAGGAGTGTGTTATAAGAACTGATATTGTCTGTTTCAGGAAGTATTAATAAACGCTCTCTAAATCAGCCTTATCCAATTAATGTCAGATTTCATTCTTAATGCTAAAAAGTTTTGTTTCATAATAAAGGTAATCCTGTTTTTAAGGATGGTTAAAAACTAAAATCTCTAATGAGTGAATTTACAAATTTATCATTATTACTTTGAAGATTTAAGTTGTTAAGTGCCCACAATACCGACAAGACTACTGTGTAATTTAGATATTGACCATATGGCTGCTTTGTTTTCAATATTTTGGCTTTTAGGCTGTTCACTGGCACCAAACATAGAAATAAGTAGCTAATCAGATTAACTGATTATCCTGGATTATCCTATAGTATATCCATTCAGGAGTGTATTATTTAGCCAGATTGCACCTGACCACCATGACCACCATAGGTTGTATCTAATGATAATATGGAGCCTAAAAAAATCTTTAATCAAATTTTTGAAATGCTAAACCCTTTATCTTTAAATTGAATATTTGGTCAATTCAATCCTTTCTAAAGAGAAAACCTTTCATCATTAAATTGAATATATGATCAATTCAGTCCTTTCTGAAGAGTTTTATGTTAACATAAATAAAATGTTAAATTTCTAAAAAATGTATAAATTCATATGAAAATTGTGATTTTTATAACCTGTAAAAACAATGTTACAAATAACTTGTCAGGAGATAAATTGCATTTAAACCAGGGCTTTATTTTTATGGGTTTTTTTTAAGTTTCATTCCACTTGTAAGACTTTGCCCAGTCAGAAACTTGTTTATCATGAAAAATTATTATACTCATTCCCCATCATTTGTGTCGCAATTAACAAGCTGACTTATGTGAAAAACTTAAGCTAGAAAGTGTACTTTTGTGTTTTAATGGTTCTTAAAAATTCCAGATTGTAATAAATTATAATATTAAATAAACCCTGTTCCCACCTGAGGAAAATTTCCAAGTTTTTATGGTCCTGGAGAGTTTTCTGGTCCTTTATGATCTTCCAACTACAGTAAGGATGATGGAGTTATGGTTCTTTGTTTTCCACTCTAAACTCTTTTTACTTGTATCAAGGCAGTCAGTAATTTTATAATGCCATAAACCAAATTATACAGAGGAATTAAGACCACCAACTGTCATTTACTGACAAACTTTTTCAGTAGGTTTTCCTGAGCAAGATTTGAATTAAAGTGTTTTATACCTCTCGGTTAACAAAGTTATGGAGGAAATTCCAAAATGTTAACTGGTATTAACCCTTTGTGTGTTTTAAACACAAGCATATTGATTTGAATCAAACAAACTTGAATAATTCTTCATTAAACATTAGGGATTGTTTTAATTATGCTGTAAATTCTGTCTAATTGCCTCGTTAATGAGATCATCAATGTGATATTGTATTCCGTCTGTTTACTTACAACTAGTCAAATATTAGTTAACTTGGGGAAATGTTCATAAAGATTTACAAAAACTGCTTTAATACCAGGATGAGAGAATCATGACTTTTTCATTTTTTATAATGGATATGAGTAGCTATATTTGACTCTCTAATCAATGACCTTTCTAAAATAGTAAGATAATTTATAATTTAACTTGTTCAACATTTCCTTATCAATATAAATGTCACTTTCATTAAACTTTTATCTTAAGTGCTAAATAATTAGACTGCCGTTATATTTGTTTTTCTGTTTACTGCTAACAATGTCAGTTTTTTGTAGAAATCAAAAAGATAAGTCAGGTCAGTAATTGAGCAACTGGGACTAGATTATTTTTTTTTAACTTACGGTATCATGAGTAACTGGCCCATTTGATGAATTAAATTTTTATTGTCTTCTAAGAATTTATGATTTTTAACACTGATATATACTGGAATACAATTAAGTTATTAAATGTTTCATCAAACAAACAAATTAAGATTTCATTTTTCATTTTTGTACCCCATTTCACTTTTTTTTTTGCAAGAAGATATCAAAAATAAAATAAAATAATTGTCACTGAAAAATTTATTATTTTTTGCAAAATAAATTGTATTTAAAAAAGAATATGTTTTTACCCCCAAATTATCCTAATCTCAGTGATTAATTATATATGTATATATTATAAGAAATATAAGATTAAATTCAGATATTTATGTTTAAGATTATGCTAAAACTGAGAAAGAAGTAATTTCTTTTAAAATACACGTATATACTTTACAGCATTTCAAGTTTTTTCTCCATTGAATTTATTTTTGTCTTCAATGTCACTGTCATAACGATTTCTGTGAGGATTAATATAAATAATTACTTTCTTAATAAATGACTTTAACGAGTCAAATTGTAAGGTTATTATAGTCTTTTATAGAAATAAATTGGATTGAATAAGCATTCAGTACATACATGTATATCTTGAACCTTTCAAAATTTCCCCTGTCATAATGACTGCATAGAATAATACCCTCTGTAAGAACCATCTCCTTATAAGGACCACCTTTTTATGAAGCCTCTTGTTTTAAAGCCCAAAAGAGAGCCTCTATGTGAATACCACACCACCTGTATGTGAAGTCCATACTTTATAGGTCCCTTGGGTGGTTCTTATATCCATGCCTTACTGTATGTATAAAGTTGTATTACATAAGCAGTAGCTAAATTCTTTAATATTTTTGTTTGTTATTTATAATATTATGCATGATCTAAATACCAGTACTGTACTATTTCATATTATTTTGTTTGACTATGTTAATTTGTCTTAATTTCTGTTTTTAGGGAGGTCGTCCTTAGAAAAGGACCGCACACTCACCATTATTGGCATTGTGATTGGATTATTATTATTCATATGTATATGTATAGCCTCCTACTTTCTTGCAAAGTAAGTATTTATAAAACAGATCATGATATATTTGAGAGTGTGTGTGTGTGGGTGTGTGTGTGTGTGGGGGGGGGGGGGTAGATGTAGGGATTTGATGTTGTAGGAATAAATTTGATTTTGCTGGTGTATTTCACCTTGTTTGTTTATTCTTGTTATGATAGGTTTTCTCTGTATTGCATGGCCACAAGTAGGATACTTTTAAAAAAAAAACCAAAAAAAAAAAAAACCAAACAAACAATAATTCTAGTTTTCGGTGAAAAATGGAGTTGGGTTTTGAGTATGTTTTTAATTTCTCTCAAGAGCTCCCCCATTTAACAAGATGAGAATGCACAATTGGTTTGATAAGTACTCTTTTAAAAAAGTTTTTATAGTCTGTAGCTATTGATAACTTAGTAATATATTTCAGTGTTTGTGTTTTTTATCAAAAACTTATTGAACTAGAATTCCCATTTTCTGTCAAGGTAAAGGGGAAAAAATTCTTGTTTCCAACACTACATTCCAATTGTATCTCAGTCTGAATTATTTTTATTGTTTAAAAATTGGGAAGATGGCTTAATACTTGAATTAACCCTTTCTTTAATTTTTTTATTTGCATAATTTTTATTAATTATTACATTAAATACCATAAGCATCATTATTGTAAACAAATACTAGTATTTACATATATATCCTTGGTTTTCTAACATTGCAGAAGGCGTCGAGACAGGTTCTATCGTCGTCAGGAGGAGAAAAGACGCCAAAAAATATCACCACAAGTCAGTAACATTCCAATACCACCGCCACCACATTACATTAAGTTGCCTAGTGTAGATGCTGAATTAGGAAATTCTTTCTCTAAACAGAAACCATTTGAACGATGCTACAAGAATTCTGTAAGTTTGGAGAAAAATGATTGAAATATAATGGATAATGCATAAAGCAAAAAGTCTTTCAATATGTGAATTGTCTGGAAAATTTTTAAAAAATGAAATGTCTTTTATTATAGTTTTTGAAAAAAAAAAACCTGCACTTGAGTTTTTAAAATAAAAAAACACCTTAAAAATTTTCAATTTGGTTAATTGATTACAGTAATCCAATTATTCATCTTAGACGTGGATGATAGTGAAAAAATGTGTTAAACCAGTTAACTCTAGTTTAAGTGAAAAAATGTGTTAAACCAGTTAATTCTAGTTTATACCCACAGAAAAAAGAAGTAATTACATGTATTGTTATATTAAAGGGAATTTTTGTAACTGTCAAGTTTCATTGAATTTTGGGTAAACTCCTGCACTAAAAAGCTATAATATTATCATAAGGAAGTCATTTTATATGCATGTGCAAAATGTAATTTAGCTTTTATCACCTCAGATAAAACATTACCATGTGTTTTGATATCATAGATGAAACTAACACAATTAGATTGACCCTGAACCAGAGCAGTTTTAATCTCATAGGTCATTTTATATTGTTTATGTTACCTACATGAATTTCCATACTAAGTCAAATACAGCTGTAATTATTTTGAGTTTTATAATCAAACATTTTGTTAAAAAGACCACCCAACCAGATATTTATAATTGGTTGATTAGGCCATAATAAATTAATACCTAGATTTTCATCCAATTTTCTTTCAAAACGGGGGCGGGGGGGACGGCTTTTATTTTTTTAATTTTATTTTTTGGATTACACTCTGTCAACTCGTGTTTTGTGCGACAAACAAGAACCATAATTCTTGAATTCAATGCGTTAGCAACGGACATCTGATGATCAGGTTTACCACCAGTCCCTATATAATTCCATTAATGTCATGGTGTCTGGAACTTGGCAGCCATACCAGTTTTTGATTGTTTTAAGCCCGGTTTTACAGTGGCAATAATAAATACCATGCTACCACCAATATGCAAAACGTGCTACTTTCGTTTTTGAAAATCCGTCTGCAACTTGATCGGACACCAGTAAACTTCTATGTATAATCCTATGGCTCACGGAGCACAAAACACTCTGCTTTCGTTGTTATAACGCACAACTTGATCGGAAACCAGTCAGCTTTTATAAATTACCTTATGTCTCATGGAGCGAGCAGATTTGTTATAAAAGCCGGAATCGAAACCACACACAAGTTCAAAATCCGAAAATAAAATAAATTGGGGCGGGTGTTAAAAAAGGGGGCGGGCGGGGATGAAAATCTAGGTATTAATTTTTTATGGCCTTAAGTTGGTGAGCAGATGCAGCAAAAGATGGTTTTATATTACACATATTCTTATATGTGGCACTCACTTATTGTGCAGTGGAGTAAAGTAATTACATGTACTATTTTACATCCCAGTCAATATTTTTCACTTATATCAAGGTTGTCAGTTCTAAGATGAGGAAGGAAACCAGAGTACCATGTGAAAATGATTGCCAAAATTAACAAACTTTCTAACACTTAGGATTTGACTGAGTGAGTTAGTAACCAAGGCAATGAAAGGTGCTTTGATATATAAGCTTTTGTTTTAGATCACTGTGCTTCCGAGGTGTCTGCATCTGCAGTCATTTAGAGAAAGTTGTAGCTGGTTCTATTCTTTAACTACTGAACAATATTAAGTTCTTATACTAATCCTCATTTATCATTATTTTAGGAGACCCAGACAGATGAACCTGATTACGATGTACCGATTAATCCTCATGTCAACATGAATTTATACCACAATCCTCTGGATAACAACAATATTCTTCTGAGAAATTCCCCAACATCAGACAAAAATTCAAGGTCAAGATTATCTGGTACATCTGCCGGTAAGAGGAATTCTGATGCAAAACCTCCAAGGGGTAGTGAACATGAAGGGAGACCACCAAACAAGCCACGGATAAACATGTCATCTCGAGGGGATAACAATAATCAACATCCTGATAAACGACCAAGAATTTCATCAGGAAGAGATGAAAAAGGGGCACCTCGAAGGTCTTTACCACAGGAACCAAACAACAAAAGAAATTCTATTCCAAAGATAAGACATAATTCTGACATGGATGTTAATAGTGAAGATGAAAATGTAGAACCACTGACTCCTTTATATATAAGTGAAGGTGATAGTAAAGATGACATTCGAGGAAGGAAAGACAAAAAAGTATCTAATAACTCGCCACCACTTATAATGAAGGACTCTTCTTCTTCCTACAGTTCTGATGGTTCTGTAACCTCAAGTTTAGAAAATTTACGTCATTTAAATAATTTCCCAGATGGTGGCATGTCTTGGAATGAGAGAGGTTCACCTGAGCCTGTAGAGTTTAATGACAATCATAACAAGGGCTTCGGAGGTCGCTACTTAAATAAAGATAATTTGCAGTATCCAAAACCACTACAAAATAATGACAGGAAAAAGAGACATGTTTCTGATTCTAAGTCTATACCAGTGTAATTATACCTAATGTTGTATGCCTTTCAAATTATAAAATTCTTTGTTGTTCAATACATAGACATGCTAACATATACTACTGAAGTATTTCTAGTTACTAAGGCAACCATTTTATGTATTTCAATTTATTGCAAATTGATATTGAATAGAGAATTTAAAATTTTTAAATGCTTTGTGATGCTTATAAAATGTCATTATCATTAGATTGTATCCTGAAACTCTTATGGGTTAACATTCACATTTTACAAAATGTCTTAATATAAGGTAATATTCATGTCTTAGACAAATAAATTGAATGACAAATTTTAACGTTTTTAAAATATAAAAATTTTACTGTAAATTAAAATTTGCAGTCAATTTTCGACCACAAATATAGTAAACTGTTTTTACAGAATTAAAACACAAAGCCATAGTAGAATAGTTCAATGTTTCATGTATGGTGGCTCTGTCGTAACCAAGATCCACAGAAATACAAGACAAAACCATAGTAGAGTAGTGATTTTAATGTTTCATGTATGGTGGTTCTGTCAAACCAAGATCCACAGAAATACAAGACAAAACCATAGTAGAGTAGTGATTTTAATGTTTCATGTATGGTGGTTCTGTCAAACCAAGATCCACAGAAATACAAGACAAAACCATAGTAGAGTAGTGATTTTAATGTTTCGTGTATGGTGGCTCTGTGGTTACCACAATCCACAGATATACAAGACAAAACCATAGTAGAGTAGTGATTTTAATGTTTCGTGTATGGTGGCTCTGTGGTTACCACAATCCACAGATATACAAGACAAAACCATAGTAGAGTAGTGATTTTAATGTTTCGTGTATGGTGGCTCTGTGGTTACCTCATCAAATCTTTGTAGTGGAAACTGCTATAAAATATATCCAATCCAATGCCAAATAAAATCATATAAATTTCTTATCATTCCAGAAATATAAAAAAGTATAAGATTTGAATATAAATGCATACAGGTGCTTGTCAACATTGTGAGAAATTACAATGACACATGATAATTACTTTCACTTTACAAAAACAAAATACTGAGGATTTTCCGAATCTTGTTTAAAAAAATTAAAGACGCTTGATGTTCAGCATCTGTTTACCTAGAGAAGAAAATAGATAACACTTGTTTTTGTCATTTAAGATTCAGTGCGTTAGAAGTTTTATTTGTAGTTTTCACTTTTAGTGTATTTATTTTGTAAACTACTGTATTATGGGAAATTTTTGTCATTAATTTTGGCTTGTATTATTATTCTTCAAGATACTTGAATACTTTTATTTTTGTGATATCTAGGGGTGATAAGTGCTAATACGAGTGAAATATATCAAATTAAAATTTCGGAAAAGTTTTATTTTCGTGTTTGATATTTCTTGCACATTTATAAGTGCAAAAAATTCCATATTTGTAGTACAATGTTAATAATTAAGATGTTCATTTTGGGAAAAAAAATTCTGTACAAGAACTTGATCAGAATTTTGACAGGACCAGTTATTGTATTTATATTCTATTACACTATAGGATAGTAGGAAATCATAGAGTTTACTCATTTCATTCTTGTAGTTTATAGGGACCAATCGTATTTCGTTTAATAATGTATTATAAGTCCTCATTGATTAGTGCTCATAAATTTTAAAACTTGTGCATAATGGCAACATTCCTTTCTTCATATTTTGTATATATGTCATTATTTATTTAAACTTTTGTTATCATGTTGTTATGGATACTTTAATATATTTAACACTGTTGTATAAATTGTTTTGCAGTCGGGATTAAGATACTTTTCTCAGTTGGAGACTAAAACGTTCGTTAAAAAATTAAAGAATCTGGACTGTGATACAAATTTGAACCGGTAGTAATGTTACACCTCTCTATTTATTATTTATGTTTTTACTTGTTTTCTTTTCAATATATCTGTGTAAATTTGGGATAATTTATATACTGTTTGATAACTTCAAAATATATGTGCAGAATTGATATATTTTCATGTTGTAAAAAAAGTTCACAAAATGGGGATATATTTACTGTAATTTTTGTATCTTACAAACCCCAAAAATACTTGAATTACAAACCATAAGTACTGAAGAAGACATTGCTTGCTTTAGAAAAGATCTCAACATCACAAAAATAAAATCGGGTTTTCAGAAAAAAATTACATGAACATAGAAAAACTTCAGTTCTGTAAAAAGTTTAGATGGAATAATGAATATATCTTGTCTGTAATGGCCTCTAAATGTGATGAATTTTTGATTTAGAAGACTTTAATTATTTGTTACTATTATTGATAGAAAATAAGGGTTGTTGTTAAAAAGTTATGTTGCTCTATATTCATGTTCTTGTACAGTCATATGATAATATATTATTATCTTCTGGATATATATATATGTTATTTGTCTGTTATATAAGAATTTTAAGGATGTTTTATTTCAAATTTTTTTATATATATTTAGAATATAAAATCGTATATTTGATATAACCATTCAGCTAGTCAGTGCCTGTAAATTTAGGTAGTAGCTAGATTTGTAATACATGTACTAGGTATGTATGTGGCTGTAAGCTTTAATGTAATTTGTCTTCAATAACTGTAATCACATCACAAAATGTGAATTAAAGTTTACTTAAAATACGATGATTTTTTATCTGGATCTAACATGATAAATTTTCAAATTGTAACATTTTTCAGATTCAGATAATATTACAAATTATTGTGTGTAAAGGGTCATCATTACAAAATAAAATATCATGAACAAAGAGAAATAACTCGAGATAAACATTATAATTATTCCCCTTTGTGAGTTGCTGAAGAGTTGCACAGTATTTATGTTGACCCAATAATATTTATTTGAAATCTTCTCCAAGAATTATGAATAAAAACTAGATGTAATATCAGGTCAAATAGGAATGTTTAAAATCTTTGCATTTTGGGGAGTGAAGTATTTATTCATTTTTGTAAAAATTTATATCTGGTTGTTTTGTATTACATTTTCTATAGATACATTGTAAGTCATATGTCTCATTTTTTTTTTTTTTTTTTTTTTTTTTTTTTTTTGCATAAGTGCTCAAAAAGTTTTGATTTTTTTTTTTAAATTGAAAATTTATAAGAATATTGTCTCTTTATTGTGAAATTTTTTCGAGAGTCTATTTGATAAATGAATTATTGTTTTAGCATTAGTTGTTGTGCGATATTCTGATGAAATCCAAGTGAAAAAATATTTTGTATTTATTTGTGGCAATTTTAACTTGATCATTTGTTTTACATTTGTTACAAAGTTGTGTCATTTTCATTTTATTCCATTTTATTTATTTCATGTTCTATATGATGTTGACATATAACAAACACTGCCACTTTTACACCATTGTAAAATCTAAACTTGCATCTTTATTGTATAAAAAATGAATTTAAAAATCTTTTAAGAGTTTTCGTCAATTCAGAAAACTATTTGTTCAGTTTAAAAACCATTTTAGCAAAAATTGAAATTTAAAAAAAAATTGCTGTATAAAAACATATTTCACTACATTAGAAGAAGGTCTCTGACAAGTTTCAATTTTTGCCTTTCAGGCTCAAATAGAAATATCACATTTTTTTTTGATAAAAAAGATTTTAAACCATTGAACCAACACCACACATAGTACCCCTAACTACCACCCAGTGGTTACTATGTTATTTCTATATATATGGATGCATTTATTTCAATAACTTGGTTGTGTCTTTTTCTATATTCTTCTGTAAATTTGAAATATTCACATGTTGTATGCAATAAATATCTGGCTTCATAGTAACTTTTAAACAGATTTCTTTTGCATATTGGTATGTTTTAATTTTTACTACACTATTTGTTATATGATACACCTGTTTTGCTTAATTTTTCTACCTTTTTCTACATGAATTTAAATGACAGCTTTGTCATATTTTTACTTTTTTTTTTTTAGTTTACTTTATTTATACATGGTTGAGACATATTTTAGTTCCATTAGTAGAGTGTAAGCATTTGTTAATAAGAAAATAAATATAGAAAGTATGATTCCTTTTGAAAGGGTAGAAAAAGGATGGTTGTTATGCATGAGAGAAAGAGAGAACTTTTTTAAAAAAGAAATTTTAAAAAAATACAAATTCAAAGATAGGAATCATATTTCTTGGATCATTTGTGTAGAACAATATAGACAATTAAATATCATTTATTTATCTTGAGTAGAAATTCTAATTTCATCATTTTAAAATTCTTAAAATGTACAATCAAAATAATTTTGATATGATATTTTGCTCTTAGCAATGCTAAACTGTGCCATTTTATAATGATTATTCTTGATTATTGTTATTTAATTCAGCTTTTCATTTATTGTCAACCAACATAACAAACATAATTTCATTTTGCAAAATGTCTTCAGTTGATGAAATAAAGATAAAGATTAATTGTGATGTGTATATATATATATATATGTAGACTTGCGTTTTTATTACAATGAAATATGTGTCCTTAAACTTTTATTGTATGCATAACTCAAAAAAGAACACTCAGTACTTTGGTACCTTGGTGACCAAGCATCATAACACAAAAAAGAACACTCAGTACTTTAGTACCTTGGTGACCAAGTATCATAACACAAAAAAGAACAATCAGTACTTTGGTACGTTGGTGACCAAGCATCATAACACAAAAAAGAACACTCAGTACTTTGGTACCTTGGTGACCAAGCATCATAACACAAAAAAGAACACTCAGTACTTTGGTACCT
Source organism: Tegillarca granosa (assembly GCA_029721355.1). NCBI lineage: Eukaryota > Metazoa > Mollusca > Bivalvia > Arcoida > Arcidae > Tegillarca > Tegillarca granosa. The sequence goes on along the minus strand of CM056594.1, from coordinate 37,909,299 downwards.
TGGTGACCAAGCATCATAACACAAAAAAGAACACTCAGTACTTTGGTACCTTGGTGACCAAGCATCATAACACAAAAAAGAACACTCAGTACTTTGGTACCTTGGTGACCAAGCATCATAACACAAAAAAAGAACACTCAGTACTTTGGTACCTTGGTGACCAAGTATCATAACACAAAAAAGAACACTCAGGACTTTGGTACCTTGGTGACCAAGCATCATAACACAAAAAAGAACACTCAGTACTTTGGTACCTTGGTGACCAAGTTGTCGAAAGCACACTATGGACAGCCCCTTACACCGCCTTAGTTTAAAACCCACTTTGGTTTTAGTAGGTCTTAGTTGAAACAGTTTCAGTTGACTTTTTGGAAGTCATTGGTATTCTCCAGACACATTGGTTTTCTCCACCATTCCAGAACTGACTGCCTTGATATAAGTAAAAGGATTTTAACTGGGGCATCAAACACTCAATCCAATCATAAACACTTTGAATCAAGGTGTGTAAGTTGGTGATATCTTGTCTTTTGACAATAAAACCATGTTTTCATTTTTGTCAACCTCAATGAATAAAATGCATTTTGCTGTGAATGCCAGAAACAACAATTTACCACACTAACAATTGTATTTATTTTACAGGACAGACAAAAGTATACATGCAAAAGACACTACCTAAAATAGATACCAAAAATTAGTAAATAAAAAACATAAGCCGTCATTAAATGCAGAGTAATTTATGAGAGTCTAAATTAACTCCTTGACTTTAACATTAGCTTTGACATAATACTTTATTCTGTCATCAATAATTGATCTTTGACCTAAAAAAACCATGACTTAAAATTGACATTGACTTTTTTGCCATCAATAACTGATCATTTACCTAAAAAACACCCATGATTAAACATTAAGGTTGACTTTATTCCATCGATAACATATAACTGAGGTGAAAAACGCCCATGACTAAATATTGGCATTGACTTTATTCTGCCATGAATAACTTAGCAAAAGAGCACCATGATTAAACATTGGCAATGACTTTATTCTGCCATCATTAACTGATCATTGAGCTAAAAACACCCATGATTAAACATTTAAGTTGACAATTCTGTCACTTTATTCTGCCATCATAACTGATAACTGGGCTGAAGAGCACCATCATTAAACATTAGTAGACTTTATTCTGCCATCATTGAGCTAAAACACCCATGATTAAACATTGGCATTGACTTTATTCTGCCATCATTAACTGATCATTGAGCTGAAGAAAACCATCATTAAACATTGGTAAAGACTTTATTCTGCCATCATTAACTGATCATTGAGCTGAAGAAACCATCATTAAACATTGGTAATGACTTTATTCTGACATCATTGAGCTAAAAATACCTATGGTTTAATATTGGCATTGACTTTATTCTGCCATCATTAACTGATGACTGGGCTGAAGAACACCATCATTAAACATTGGTAAAGACTTTTTTCTGCCATCATTGAGCTAAAAACACCCATGATAAGATATTTGCATTGACTTTTTTCTGCCATCATTAACTGATCATTGAGCTGAAGAAAACCATCATTAAACATTGGTAAAGACTTTATTCTGCCATCATTAACTGATCATTGAGCTGAAGAAAACCATCATTAAACATTGGTAAAGACTTTATTCTGCCATCATTGAGCTAAAAACACCCATGGTTTAATATTGGCATTGACTTATATTCTGCCATCAATAACTGATCATTGAGCTAAAAACACCCATGATTAAATACTGGCATTGACTATATTCTCCCATAATAACTGATCATTGAGCTAAAACATCATGATTAAACATTTAAGTTGACTATTCTGTCATCATTGAGCTTAAGAAAGCCACGGCTTAAACATTGGCAGTTACATTGTTCATCAATAACTGATCATTGACCTAAAGAACACCATAATAAATACTGACAATGATTATATTCTGCAATTAGTTACTGCTCTTTGACGTCAGATATACATTTTCTTTAACTTTGCTAAGCTTTTACTTAACACTGCCATCAACAACTTATAAAACATCAACATTGGCTTCGGTTTTATTTTTCAGCCGGCAACCTTAAATGCTGACTTAAAGAACACGCTAGTTTAAACTTTTTAGTTTTATCTTTTTGCTGTCGCTAGAAACCTTTCACCGACTTTACATATAGTCATTTTACTTTAATTTAAACAGTGGCTTCAACTTTCTTTGATAAGCTTTTACTTTACACTGCCATCAACAACGTATAACTAATGAAACGAGCATAGTACATTGGCTTCGGTTTTATTTTCAGCCGGTAACCTTTTGCTGACTAAAAGAACACGCTAGTTCAAACATTTTAGTTTTATCTTTATGCTGTCGCTAGAAACCTTTCACCGACTTTACATAGTCATTTTTGCTTAAACAGTGGCTTCAACATTATAAAGTTGTCAGTAACAAATCCCTGACTTATGAACACATTGATTTAAACTTTTATATAGATCTTTTCTTTATACTTACGTAAGCAACTTAATGCACGACCTTGACCTGAACTTTTAGATTGGCTTTGATCGTAACTAACAGTGACTAAACATTTTAACTGAAAATTGACTAAGACTTTATACTGCATCCCAATACAAGTGGTACAATTTATTGGAATACAAAATATCATAGGTTATCAGATAGCTCAAGTGTATCACAAGGATCGCTAGGTTTATAAACTCTTTCCAATTCTGGGCTTAGGATTTATCTGTAAGCATGTTAGTTTCGTCATATACCATTTTTGAATGTATTTTATGGTTAAATTCAAAAATGGTATATGACAGTTTTTACCCGGTGTTATGAGTTTCTTTGCAATCGGAATAATGTACTTTTTTTTACCAAATGCCACGTCTATTAAAGTTTTTTAATATGTTAAAAACCAATTTAAAATTTAAAATTGTATATAAAAAATCAACCATTTTAGACTGAAAAAGGACATGGGATTTATATTGATCACACCGACGGTATGTTGACTACATCGGTGATATTCAGTGATGTAGCCCGTGTAGTTTTGAATGACCCTAAGCCTTGTTTTGAATGACCCTAAGCATTGTTTAGCATTTCATATGTTCCACCATGCGAATAGATGGTTAAAGAATTGGTCAGGTCTAACTACAATACGCATCCTTTATTGTCCTCTAATGCTTCTTGTTACTCAAGAGACGCTGTTCAACAATCAAACTTTGAAGAGGCTTTAAGCGCTCGCATATTAAGTAGACTGGTTTTCCTATTAAAAGGCTTGAAACAATTCGCCTTTTATCATTTATCATGGTATCGGTCTTGGTAATGGATGACAAAAAAAAAAAAAAATAAATAAATAAATAAAAAAAAAATTAAAAAAAATAAAAATAAAAAAAAAAATTAGGGGTTTTTGACACCCTCATATGTTTCAACAATAACAAAAATGATATTGAAACTAAATATATAGAGAATATGTTCCCCTTTTTATAAGTACGTCTGCGTGTTCTGTAATTAAACTGCCGTAAGTAGTTATATTTCCGTCATTATGTCTCTCTTCTCTTGTTTTAATTTAGAAACTACAACTAACTTTATGGTCAACTACCTTGATAATAAAATCATTATGTTAATTTTTATATAAATTTTTATATTAAGCATATATCGATCCCCTCTCACAACACGGTTATGTATTGACATTGTATACATTGACGTTTATCATTAACAATAGTTGAATTGTAAAGCATTGTAAAGCACGGATCACCAATCAAAATAAATATATTATGTATATATGTCCTTTTATAAATCTCTAGTTATCTATATGTTAAATCAATATATACGGGTATAGAAGCTAAATTGTATATTTAAAACTAGATTTTATAAAGTCTATTTTTGGACTTTAATACTTGTAAAATGTAAACATGTAAGTTATTTCATTTTAAAAAAATGTTTTGTTACTCGCTATAAACTGCTTCACCGTTATCAAGATTTAGACATTTCTGAATCAAGTCGTTAACTGTTTTACCGTTATCATATTTGGACCTTTCTAAATTTAGCCGTGTTTTCAAGAACTCAATGTCTTACGGTTATCAAGATATGGTTGGACTTTTTAAAATTTTGTTGTTTTTTTCCAAGGATATTTTTTCAATACGTATTTATAGTATTAATTGATGAAATATAAAAGATAAACTTTGATTAATTAGCACTGTCAGTTATAACTGGGTAAGAATTATATATCAACAAACACATGGGGTTAAAATATTCCGGGATTATTGATTTTCAAACAAATCAAAGATAAAGAAGAATAGAGGTTCATTTGCTTTTATTAGTAATGACTTGAACAAATGTCTGGTGTAGAAAGTTTTCTATAAATACACTCTCAAGCTGCATTTACAAGAACAATTCTTTCAGAATTCAGTTGTTGCTTTCAGGACTTTATTTTTTTTTATTACAGATAAATCGCTTTGTGTTATACACTGGAAAACCGTTTATAATGGTATGATATGGATTTGAGACACCTGTCAATCATTGTTTTATCGACTGTTTCCCTCGTGTTATTTTCGGTTGGATCGTTTCTACCAGGATGGATTATATTAAACATTAACATAGTAAAACCTGATGAAAACGTCAGACTTCAAAACGACTCAAAAGTGGTATGATAGTATTATATAAAATAATTTATAAAATGTAAAACAAAATAATATCCAATACTAAACTATGACGTGGTACATGCCAGGAAATTAAAAAGCACACAAAAATAAACATTTCGTAACAAAGCACAAGGAAACATATTGAGACCAATAATTAAAAAACTTTAAACACATTGACAGAATGGTGTATGTCCAGATGGTGTTGTCAACATGCTTCAAATGTTCACATTTTCATTTTTCACATAAACAAGTGAAGAAAAAATAGGTTAAAATATAATAAAATTGGTTTATTTTCGCATTTAGTGTAGAATTTTGACAAATAAGATAAAATATCATAAAAATGAAAACATGGCCTCATGTGCATACGGTGTTGTCGAAAGATTTGGAATTTTACGAAAATGAATCAAGTTATATTTTCGCTGTATGTGTTTAAGATATATCTCTAATTTGTTCAAATGAGCTTTTGAACGTTGTTTAAATGACAATATTTAAACATTTAATGAAATTATACCAATATAAAGTTTTTGGAAAGAAAATAAATAAACACAGTTTATAATTTAAAATGTTGATTTCTACGTGTGTAATCTTTTGATGTAACGTTATATCAAAACAAAATACAGGAAAGAAACATGAAATCTTGTACAGACTCAACAAGAAAAAAAAAAAAAAAAAAAAAAAAAAAAAAAATTAACAAAATTGCCAATGTACATGCAATAAATGACCCACAGAAAAAAGGACAATAACTGCTGTATTGGTTTCTTGTTGTGGGGAAAAAGTCAATTTAGCGAGATATCTTCACGTAGATTGTAATTTTTTGGCAGGGCAGTTAATTTTTCCTCTCGCGGGTGTCACGAGAATTAATACATTGTTTAGGTTGTAAATATATATGTATATTTTTGGGTGTTTCAGGAAGTAACCAGCAAGTCCATTGTTGTTATACAGATTGGCGTTTGGTATTTACAATCGTGTGTATCCGGTAACTGTGAAACAAAATCATGGAAAGATATACAGAAAATAAAAGGTGTAGAATGTAAGCAAATAATAATAAAATCATATCATTAATAATCATGTAACATAGTAATTCTGAAAATGTCTTTAGAAACAGCTCTACTTCTTTAATCATAAAGTCCAAAAGGTTTACCATATCAGATTTCGTACCAATGCACGTGGCTGGTAATAACTTTGTCATTAAATTCAGTGTCTGTCTAAAGTCGGTATGTTTTCAAATAAGTGGTTTTAATATGTGTTTGTCTTTTCTAGTCACATTTACTTGCTTTTCTCGTACATGTTTATTAATTCTCTTAAGGTTCAATTGCTTTTGTTTTTCAGTTACTTCTGTCATAGAAGGATATCTAGTTGTTCAACTAATTAGACCCGAGATCGAAGGCAAGCGTCTTTTCGGACAATATATCTTCGTCATATTGTCCGAGAAGTAGCTTGCCGTCAATCTTGGGCTCTAATTAGTAGGATTAGTTGATCACTAAGAAATATTCTATTCACAAAAGTGAATTCTTTGATTTTTTTTTCTATACTGTCATGTGCTGATTTTGAATTTGAATTTCTATTAAAATAATGCATTCAAAATCAGCACATGACAATACAGTATTACAAACAAAATAGTATTAACAGAAACATGTTTTAATAATGAACTGCAGACAAACTAGAAAGGTTTCAAGAAGTAGCACACTCACACTGGACATATTAATACGTGCAACACAAATGTGTCGAATGAGTTGGGGAAGGGGGGTTTTCTACAACCATTACATTGTGTCATCTTATTATTTGATTTTCAGATCTAAATTCTATAGATGTAGTAGAATACAAGGTAGAAGGAGTGTTTATTCTCGGGTTTAGTATTGCTGCTGTTGCTGTTAGTCTTGCCAATGCAAAAAGCAAAACATTATCACTCAGGAGTGAAGCAACTGTTGCCATTATTCTAGGAGTTCAAGGTTAGTAGACGCACCTACGTACTTCTGATAAACAAATATCACCACGAAAAAAAACCCGGTTCAGTTCAGTTCAGTTAGCTTAAAAAGTTGGTCATATATTGATCAGTTGCATACATGTCTTGTTTTTTTTTTTCTTATTCAAAATTACGTTCATTTTTAATGAATAAAAGGCATCTTCAGATATCTTTCTTTATATAATCACCATCTCAACATTTATTCCGGGTTTTTAGAAACAGTGCTTGTCTTTACTTGCCAGTTTTTGTCCATAACTTTTATTGTGTATTGTTCTTCGTTGCGTTGCGTGTTGCCAAGATCATGTTTTTTCAGTATTCTTTAGTATTTTTGGTTGCGTTGCCTGTTACCAATTTCATGTTTTGCAGTATTCTGCAGGGTTCTTGGTTGTGTTGCGTGTTACCAAGATCATGTTTTGCAGTATTCTGCAGGGTTCTTGGTTGTGTTGCGTGTTACCAATTTCATGTTTTGCAGTATTCTGCAGGGTTCTTGGTTGTGTTGCGTGTTACCAAGATCATGTTTTTCAGTATTCTGTAGTGTTCTTGGTTGTGTTGCGTGTTACCAATATCATGTTTTTCAGTATTCTGCAGGGTTCTTGGTTGTGTTGCATGTTACCAAGATCATGTTTTTCAGTATTCTGTAGTATTCTTGGTTGTGTTGCGTGTTACCAAGATCATGTTTTTCAGTATTCTGTAGTGTTCTTGGTTGTGTTGCGTGTTACCAAGATCATGTTTTTCAGTATTCTGTAGTGTTCTTGGTTGTGTTGCGTGTTACCAAGATCATGTTTTTCAGTATTCTGTAGTGTTCTTGGTTGTGTTGCGTGTTGCCAAGATCATGTTTTTTCAGTATTCTGTAGTATTCTTGGTTGCGTTTCCTGTTACCAATTTCATGTTTTGCAGTATTCTGCAGGGTTCTTGGTTGTGTTGCATGTTACCAAGATCATGTTTTTCAGTATTCTGTAGTGTTCTTGGTTGTGTTGCATGTTACCAAGATCATGTTTTTCAGTATTCTGTAGTGTTCTTGGTTGGGTTGCGTGTTACCAAGGTCATGTTTTTCAGTATTCTGTAGTGTTTTTTGGTTGTGTTGCCTGTTACCAATTTCATGTTTTGCAGTATTCTGCAGGGTTCTTGGTTGTGTTGCATGTTACCAAGATCATGTTTTTCAGTATTCTGTAGTGTTTTTTGGTTGTGTTGCGTGTTGCCAAGATCATGTTTTTTCAGTATTCTGTAATATTCTTGGTTGAGTTGTCTGTTACCAATTTCATGTTTTGCAGTGTTCTACAGTGATCTTGGTTGTGTTGCGTGTTACCAAGATCATGTTTTTCAGTATTCTGTAGTGTTTTTTGGTTGTGTTGCGTGTTGCCAAGATCATCTTTTTTCAGTATTCTGTAGTATTCGTGGTTGCGTTGTCTGTTACCAATTTCATGTTTTGCAGTGTTCTACAGTGTTCTTGGTTGTGTTGCGTGTTACCAAGATCATGTTTTTCAGTATTCTGTAGTGTCCTTGGTTGTGTTGCGTGTTACCAAGATTATGTTTTTCAGTATTCTGTAGTGTTTTTGGTTGTGTTGCGTGTTACCAAGATAATGTTTTTCAGTATTCTGCAGTGTTCTTGGTTGTTTTGCGTGTTACCAAGATCATGTTTTTCAGTATTCTGTAGTGTTTTTTGGTTGTGTTGCGTGTTGCCAAGATCATCTTTTTTCAGTATTCTTTAGTATTCTTGGTTGCGTTGCCTGTTACCAATTTCATGTTTTGCAGTATTCTGCAGGGTTCTTGGTTGTGTTGCGTGTTACCAAGATCATGTTTTTCAGTATTCTGCAGTGTTCTTGGTTGTGTTGCGTGTTACCAATATCATGTTTTGCAGTATTCTGTAGTGTTTTTTGGTTGTGTTGCGTGTTGCCAAGATCATCTTTTTTCAGTATTCTGTAGTATTCGTGGTTGCGTTGTCTGTTACCAATTTCATGTTTTGCAGTGTTCTACAGTGTTCTTGGTTGTGTTGCGTGTTACCAAGATCATGTTTTTCAGTATTCTGTAGTGTCCTTGGTTGTGTTGCGTGTTACCAAGATTATGTTTTTCAGTATTCTGTAGTGTTTTTGGTTGTGTTGCGTGTTACCAAGATAATGTTTTTCAGTATTCTGCAGTGTTCTTGGTTGTTTTGCGTGTTACCAAGATCATGTTTTTCAGTATTCTGTAGTGTTTTTTGGTTGTGTTGCGTGTTGCCAAGATCATCTTTTTTCAGTATTCTTTAGTATTCTTGGTTGCGTTGCCTGTTACCAATTTCATGTTTTGCAGTATTCTGCAGGGTTCTTGGTTGTGTTGCGTGTTACCAAGATCATGTTTTTCAGTATTCTGCAGTGTTCTTGGTTGTGTTGCGTGTTACCAATATCATGTTTTGCAGTGTTCTACAGTGTTCTTGGTTGTGTTGCGTGTTACCAAGATCATGTTTTCAGTATTCTGTAGTGTTCTTGGTTGTGTTGCGTGTTACCAAGGTAATGTTTTTTCCAGTTTTCTGCAGGGTTTTTGGTTGCGATGGATGTCACCAAGATCATGTTTTTCAGTATTCTGTAGTGTTTTTTGGTTGTGTTGCATGTTGCAGAGATCATGTTTTTCAGTGTTCTGCAGTGTTCTTGGTTGTGTTGCGTTTTACCAAGATAATGTTTTTCAGTATTCTGCAGGGTTCTTGGTTGCGATGCGTGTTACCAAGACTATGTTTTCAGTATTCTGTAGTGTTCTTGGTTGTGTTGCATGTTACCAAGGTAATGTTTTTTTCCATTTTTCTGCAGGGTTTTTGGTTGCGATGGATGTCACCAAGATCATGTTTTTCAGTATTCTGTAGTGTTCTTGGTTGTGTTGCGTGTTACCAAGGTAATTTTTTTCAGTGTTCTGCAGTGTTCTTGGTTGTGTTGCGTGTTACCAAGATCATGTTTTTCAGTGTTCTACAGTGTTCTTGGTGGTGTTGGGTGTTGCAAAGATCATGTTTTTCAGTGTTCTTGGTTGTGTTGCGTGTTACCAAGATGATTTTTTTCAGTATTCTGCAGGGTTCTTGGTTGCGACGCGTGTTACCAAGATCATGTTTTTCAGTATTCTGTAGTGTTCTTGGTTGTGTTGCGTGTTACCAAGATTATGTTTTTTTTCAGTTTTCTGCAGGGTTTTTGGTTGCGTTAGATGTCACCAAGATCATGTTTTTCAGTATTCTGTAGTGATCTTGGTTGTGTTGCGTGTTACCAAGATCATGTTTTCCAGTGTTCTTGGTTGTGTTGCGTGTTGCAAAGATCATGTTTTTCAGTGTTCTGCAGTGTTCTTGGTTGTGTTGCGTGTTACCAAGATAATGTTTTTCAGTGTTCTGCAGTGTTCTTGGTTGTGTTGCGTGTTGCAAAGATAATGTTTTTCAGTGTTCTATAGTGTTCTTGGTTGTGTTACGTGTTACCAAGATCATGTTTTCCAGTGTTCTTGGTTGTGTTGCGTGTTGCAGAGATCATTTTTTTCAGTATTCTGCAGGGTTCTTGGTTGCGATACGAGTTACAAAGACCATGTTTTTCAGTGTTCTGCAGTGTTCTTTGTCGTGTTGCGTGTTACCAAGATAATGTTTTTCAGTATTCTGCAGTGTTCTTGGTTGTGTTGCGTGTTATCAAGATAACAATTTTTTAAAGATTTTATTTTTACACTACTCATTTGTTTTAAGACCTCTGAGCAACTGGGCGACTAAGCAAAGCACTTTAACAAATATAATAGGGATTTTTAATTATTACCAATTCTTAATAGTCTTAATCAAGTTGTCAAACAACGTTTCATCCTAATGAAGAAAATGGTTTATGTACATTTCCACACTTTTACAGGTCTGGCAGTAAAAGATATATGGGTTATTATTAAGGTTTTTTTTATAATTTTATGCACTTTAGTTCTATAAATTCTGTATTTGTAGCGACAATAGAGGTTATACTATTAGCAAGAATAGGCGGCGCTCATACAGACACTGAAAAAGACATAGCCAAAGCATCATCAAAAATAACACTACAGTTTGCTTATAGCCTGGTTATTGTTTCCTTTGCTGTAGTTTTAAATACTGTTGGTGTTTTCCTAGCAGGTTATGGGGCTTGTAAGCAAAAGAAAGCTCCTGAAACAGAAAATACATTTACAAATATTCAGTCAATATCAGATATAGAGTCAACTGCTGAGGTTCAGATTTCAGCACACCAGTTATCACTGGGGAGTTATAGTGCTCATAATCTTAAAGGACTGGATGCCATACCAGAGGAACCACAAATCACAATTAAACACAAACGGAAGACAGAGACATTGGATGAACATGATGTTACATAAAGGAACATTTCAAACTGATTTTGTAAAAAAAAATTATAATAATAATAAATAATAATAATAATAAAAAATAATAATAAAAACATTCACTGCATGTTATTATGTCTTCATGAGACCAGAAGGATTTTTAAAACCCAAATGTAAAAAAATCATATTTAATCATGCTGGCAACTACATATATTTTTGTAAGAATACAATGGCTTTGAAAAGCAAATTATAAAAAATCACTATGTTGGCCATACTTAATTTCTTAACGACTCAAACTGATTTTTTAAAAGAATATTTACTACAGATAATTTACAAGACCACAAGGGGTTTGAAACCCAACTATAGAAAGCCATATCCTATCATAATGTCTTTGGTTATTTTTTTTAATGTTTTTAACAAATTCCTCATGATTGTCACTCCTATTTTATATCCAAGAAGAATAAATATCACTTATTTTCATACACAGCTTTGCTGGTTTCTTAAGTATAACTTCATGTATCACACTATACATGGATACCAAGTTGAGCTTAGTTGAGAAATGGTATTTTATGCCCCAGTCAAGATTCCTTCAATTATATCAAGATGGTCAGTTCTGGGATGATGGAGGAAATTGGAGTCCCCAGAGAAAACCACTGACCTTTGGTAAGTGAACTGACAAACTTTCTCACACTAGAAGCTGTCCAAATTGGATTTGAACCTTAGAAATGAGAGGCACTCTAGAAGACTCAGTCACCAAGACCTGAATACCAATATGATACTACATATAAGAAGACTCAGTCACCGAGACCCGAATACCAATATGATACTACATATAAGATGACTCTGTCACCGAGACCTGAATACCAATATGATAGTACATATAAGAAGACTCTGTCACCGAGACCCGAATACCAATATGATACTACATATTAGAAGACTTAGTCACCGAGACCAGAAAACCCATATGATACTACATATAAGAAGACTCAGTCACCGAGACCTGAATACCAATATGATACTACATATAAGAAGACTCAGTCACCGAGACCTGAAAACAATATGATAGTACATATAAGATGACTCTGTCACCGAGACCTGAATACCAATATGATAGTACATATAAGATGACTCTGTCACCGAGACCTGAATACCAATATGATACTACATATAAGAAGACTCAGTCACCGAGACCTGAATACCAATATGATACTACATATAAGAAGACTCAGTCATCGAGACCTGAATACCAATATGATACTACATATAAGAAGACTCAGTCACCGAGACCTGAATACCAATATGATAGTACATATAAGATGACTGTCACTGAGACCTAAATACCAATATGATAGTACATATAAGATGACTGTCACCGAGACCTAAATACCAATATCATACTACATATAAGAAGACTCAGTCACTGAGACCTGAATACCAATATGATAGTACATATAAAAAGACTGTCACCGAGACCTGAATACCAATATGATACTACATATAAGAAGACTCAGTCACCGAGACCTGAATACCAATATGATACTACATATAAGAAGACTCAGTCACCGAGACCTGAATACCAATATGATACTACATATAAGAAGACTCAGTCGCCGAGACCCGAATACCAATATGATACTACATATAAGAAGACTCAGTCACAGAGACCTAAATACCAATATGATACTACATATAAGAAGACTCAGTCACTGAGACCCGAATACCAATATGATAGTACATATAAGAAGACTGTCACTGAGACCTAAATACCAATATGATACTACATATAAGATGACTCAGTCACCGAGACTCGAATACCAATATGATACTACATATAAATTTGATATTCTTAAAACTAACAGCACATTAAAGGCTAATAGTAAAATACTATAATTCATAGTCAAGTAATGACTACACCAGAATCTAAAAATTTGTGTAAAAACCAAATAAAAAAAAACAAAAGGCATTGTATATCAATGTATATTATATTTTTATAAAACATTAACAAAAAAAATTAAAAAAAACTAGGATTTCAAATGATCACCTGTTTTATGTCTGATTTTGTTGTTGTAATTTTTTTGCATATGTTCGTAAATCTTGTTTCTTATATGGTAATCTTTTATCAATAAAATATCTTAAAGCTTTAGCTATATATTTAGAATCTGTCCAATCATATGCCCAGAATGTATCATTTATTCTTATCCCTTTGTCATTAAACTTTAACGGTACTGGGCATCCGTAATGATCAACTGTTGCTTGAAATTTTAAAGGTTTTTGTCCCTTTTTTAATCTTTCCATGTTTTTATGAACTCTTTTACAAATATGGCACTCGAAAACCATCAATGAAATTATATTCATTATCTTTCCAGTTATTATTGATGCTCCATCCTCTATTTTTCATGATATTTTTTAAGTTCTGGTTGGTAATTCCAGTTCTTTTCCAGTTTCGGTATTTTTCATACTCTTCATCATGGTCGTTAAGGTATTTTATAAACTTAGCAACAGATTCAATATCTTTAAATTTGTCTATAATAATTGCAGACTGGTTGGATGGCAAAAAATCCTGAAAAGAAAAAGTAAATAGAGTTTTAATAAATCTCCTCTATCAAAAAACTAAAAAAATTAACTTGACAAGTTTACCTAACCTTGTGATGACAAATATATATATAAATTGGTTTTCATTACGATATGCCATTCATTTTCTTAAGTTCACTCATATAAGCCGATAATAAATTGAAATCCTAAAAGCTTGGGGCATCTCAATAATATGTTATTTATCAGCTTGTAGCATGTGCAAAGGTTCTACATGTAAGTAAACAATGTATTGCAATGTATTTGTGTGAGAATGAAAATAGATTCTGCAAAGAAAAGAACAAGGGCGAACTGGGACAAACTGACTCTAAGGAATTGAATCAGCCAGGTCAGATGGAAAAATTGTTATAAATAAAACAGCACTATGGCTTGGATATGCATGATGACAAAGTATCTGCATCATTTTTTAACTTATGCTTTTTTGCTTTGTTTGTTGACATTGTCTCGTTTTCGACAAAGAATCACATGATCAATGTTCTAAAAACAGTTTTTTAGTAGATCAAACAAGCGGTAGGTTTCCCCGTGAATTTCAAAGTAAGTAAAGTTTTTATCATGGAACTAAGTGTAAAAATTTTCATGAGAGACATAGTTAAGAAAAAATGTGTCTTAAATATTTTTTGCAAAGAAAAAATGCAGCTTTAATCAATAACATTATTGTACATGGTAATTGTTCCATCAATAATTATATTGTGAAGCAATAACAATTGTAACAACAATCTCTCCCAACTTCCACATACCTGAATTTTTGGTGATCCAAAAATAATTGGTATAGAACCTGTCACTAGAGGGCGCCAGACCTTTTCTGTGATGTAATCATTACATATACCATTTTCCATTGCTATAGTAAACTTATATTTTCCATTAATTTTATAAAAGTCTTTATCATCCATTCCTTTCAATGGGTCTTGTAAGCTGGTAAACAAATAAAAGAAATACAAAGTAAACTTAAATAAAACAAAAATTTAACATCATAAAACTAAAAGTTTGTCTGATCAAGGGGCCATAACTCTTTGCAAAACATGATTACATGGCTTTTACATGCTACATATTAAATTGTAATACCATAAAGCTATACCAAGTTAATATCCGTATTCCTAAATACCTTGGGAGTTAAAACCCAGATAACATGGGAAAGCCAACAGGCTGTGACTGTATGCTATCTGATTGGGGTTTAGTTGGCTATTTATAGCCTTTTAAACAAAGAAAACAAGCTATGGAGTGGCTTAAACTTTAAAACTTACTGTTTTGGTAAATCTTTATTGTGCAGACAAGTTCCATAAGCATCTATATGTATATACTTCATAAGTAACTTCACATAAGTGTCTCTGTCTGAGGGTGTGTCACAATCAGTTTGGGTATAAATAATGGGAGATAGCTCTGATAACAGTTTATTTTTTTCTTTCACTGGCACCATATATTTTGTATCTTCCAACCATTTAATACTTTCTACATACTGCGTAGTTATAGGATAAGTTGATTCACGTTTAAAAGTGCATGTATGATTAAAAAGTGTCATGACTTCTTGATGTGAGAACAAATAATTATTTTTTGGAGATTCTTCATGTAAAAGTCCCCATTCATGGTCTGGTAACCTTGGTAACGGAAGATCATATTCTTTTAAATCAGTTCCATAAAACATAAAAACCTACAAATAGAAAATAATTTGACAACAATGAAAACTAATCGCTAGAAATGATTTCTTTTACATGGACTTTATCTAAGGTATAATACATGTATTAGTACATGTGTTTGTGGGTTATTCTCGATTAGAAGTGATGTCTGTCAAACTTCCTAGCATGGAACACCGGCACATTTAGTTCATTAAAAAACTTTCACACTTAAAGTAGACCATGAAGTTCAGGCTCAGGATTATATCACAAACTTTCTGTATCTTGTACATATGAGCTAGAACTTGGTAAAATTTGAAATTTGTTACTTTCTTTAACAGTGTTAAATCCTGAAGGAGGCCTTGTGCCAATGCCCCCCCCCCCCTCCCAAAGAGATAAAAAATAAAATAAAATAAATAAATAAATAAATAAATAAATAAATAAATAAATAAATAAATAAATAAAAATGAAATTAATTGCTGTCAGTCGGTCAAATTTAACTATCAGTTGAGAGTTAAAAAATTGTTCTGTTTCCACTCTTTTATCTTAAAACTTGAACGATAATTGTAAATTTTCAATGACAAAAGGCATGTGATATGTAACATTTGCATTAATAATGATAAAATATGTAATTATAAGAATGACAAATTAAAACTCATTTGATTAAATAAACCAGAACCATGTTATTATGATGCTGACCCCTTTTTCTGAAAATAAGGCCCCTAACTTTTTTCATGGCAGAGGTCAGGTTGGGCCCACTAAGCTCAGTTCTAGATTGAACACTGGTTTAGTGAAGTCAGCATAAGCTTCCTCTATCTTGTAAATGTGAGCTAGATCCTGATGAAATTAATTACTTTAGTTTAAAAAACCTAGATGATTTATACACTTAACAAAAGATTATTAAGCTACAATAATTAAGTGAATAGTAAGTATGTGCCAGCATTTCAAAGACAACTGGTCTTAATGGACAGGTGATCTTTATAAAGATTGATTCGGTTTGAGTTAATGGAGTTTTACGTCACAATCAAGAAATTTGACCTTCGCAGTGCACTAAAGGCATTGTGCAGGGAGGGTTCTGTAGCATGCCATGCCTGCCATGACATCAGTTTTTAAGGTCTCATCCAAAGGACCCAGTGACTTTCATTTCTAAATGCTGAGTGCCTGGCGAAAGAACAGTCACTATCAATTTTTAAGCCTTGGTCAACCTGAACTTCCAAATACAATGCAAGCACTCTACCAACCGTGCTATCGTAATGGTATCTTTATAGAGAGATTGGTAGTTATATCAGGTTTTACTGTACCTTTGTTTTTGGGTGGTGGTAATAATGTCTGTCTACAGTAAAGAAACACTGAACATCACCACATGTCTTGTAACTTCCCTGTTCTCCAGTAAATGGGGTCCACCATATAATAATAGGCTGATCTATGTCTTCCTTCAATGCTGCTTTATCATCTACACCATGTTTATCTGTAAAAATGAATAATATGACATAAGATGTAAGAATAGAAAATGAACAGCAGAAATAGCTGGGGCATTTGACAAGTGTAAGATACCTATGACATTTCAGCCTCAAGTACTTTAGGCTAGAAGTTCAAAGGAAGGGAGGAAGGGTAGGAAGAAAGACTATGAACTATAAAGGAAAGAAAGGCTGGAAGAAAGGATGTAAATACATGTATAAAGCAAAATGATATGTGAGACAAGAAAAGAAACCTTACTCCCATTGTCATTTGCAAATAACAAAAGTAAAATTTTCTGCAACTTCACTTACAGCTAATGACAACTCAATTATAATAAGTAAAATACCTGATAACCTTGACTAAGATTAAGAATCTAATTTCACCTCATTGCCCTGTGGCAGGTTCTTCCAAAACTGGAGCTTATGGATCAAAGTTTCTCTCAATGCCTAAGTTTGAATCCCACTTGGGCAGATCCTAGTGAAAAAGATTAGCTAATTTGCTTACTTAAGGTTTGTGGTTTTAATGGACACTCTGGTTCCCTACACCATCTCAGGACAGACTGCCTTCGATATTAATGAAAGAATCTTGACAAAAAACTCCATTACTCAGCTCAAATAAATTCATTTCACTAACTCAATCTAATTTTAAATAAGAGCTATACAGCTTTATTTAGGTGATTTTTCTAGACATGACTTCAGTATATTAATTGAGGCACTACACATACCAACAGCTACTCTGATGTCTTCTACAAATATTTCTGTGTCATGATCCTACAAAATTGAACAAAATATTAAACTAGAGGTAATATACATTGCATAATGGTAAGATAAATAATACCTTTTCCATCAATATGCTAGATACATAATCATACAATGAATTATTGGAGGCATTACAAGTAAAAATGGAGATTTAGCATGTAATAAATCACAAGGCTGTAACAACTCTGATACTGGGTCTGAGGTCTATTGAAACTGGAAAGCAGCACTCTTTGATGTTTTTTTTATGGGGGGATTGTATGAAAATAGTAGAAATATACAGAATACATATGTAATTCATTGATTTATACAAACAGGGAAAATTCATCAATATCTTTGGGAGAAATAAAGTTTACTGGCCTTATGAATGTGTAGCGGACCAGGCTTGAAAAGTGGCTTGGTAGCTCAGTTGGTAGAGCATCCTACTAATATTGGGAAGGTCCTGGGTTGGAGTCCCTGGTTTGGTCACTGCATTTTTTCTATTCCTGTTACATCTGAGGGCTCGCCTGACCCTGGGAAGTGGCCAAGCAACAGGTTGTTCTCAGAGTGGAACCAGGTGGTTTCAATTCAAAGTGGTTGAATTTAAAAAAAAAAAAAAAAAAAAAAAAAAAAAAGGAAAAGGAGAAATGTAGTGGACTCAGGACTGGGCTTGATAGGTGGCCAGATAACTCAGTAGAGCCGCCTGCTAGTATTGAGAAGATCCTTGATTCAAGTTCCAGCTTGGCCACTGCCTTTTTTCCCTTTTCTGTTACATTTCATAGTGGCTTGAATTGAAAAAAGGGAGGAATGTAGCGAACTGGGCTTGATAGGTGGCCTGGTAGCAATGGTAGAGTGTAGTATTGGGAAAGTCCTGGGTTCGAGTCCCGTTTTGGTTGCTGCATTTTTTCGGTTCCTGTTACAAACCTATTTTTGATTTCACTATTCAGTAGAATGACAGCCATGAATGGCTAATTAGTGTTTTATCAATGACTAGCTTTAATTAATAGATGATAAATACTTATGTAACTGGATTCTAATATTTATGTTTTATTTGGGTTATGATCATCAAAACACTGAAATCCAAATAAATAAAAAAAGATTTATGTCATTTCTTAGTAAAGTGTAAAATATTAAAATAATTACATCTGAAACTCAATCAGTATTAATAATAAATAAATAAATAAATAATAAATAAATAATAAGAATGTAAAATGTTTTATTCTTATTATTCTTATACTCAATTTATCATTTCAGATGTTAAGAAATTTAACATTACATAAATTAGTGAAAAAAAGAATAAAATAAAATAAAACTCGTATAGGCCCCTATTATTAAATTCATAGGAATGGACTACTCTCCCTTTCTCTCATTCTTAAAACAATATGGATTCAAAGAATACAGATCAAACTTACATTGCCACCAACTGATATCAGAAGAAAAAGTGTACTTAAGAAAATGAGGAAAAATGAAAGTAAGAAAATCCGGAATATGTATTTCCGCATTGCAACATTCTCACCGACACGTCAATGATCATTTTGTTTACATCGACTTGCAGCATCGACAACAGGGCACCTGTTTTTCATCGTATCATCCCAATAACGTACCACATCATTATTTTACAGTTTGGTCAAATACACTTTAATCAAAGACAAATAATGACGAACCATCGGACATAATTAGATGCAGGTACGAGTTGTAACTTTAATTTCTTCACACGTCGCTATATCATCATTATTACTACTCTCCATTATGTAAGCTACTACTTCTAACATTGCCATGACGTCAAAACGAGGCGTTTCAATTACGATCAGGAAAAGATTTTAAAAATGTGAATTTAAGAGGCTTTAACTTTTTTTTATTCCGTTACTAATTTTGGTGCGGTTTTCTATATTGGTATATATAAATGGTAGGCTATATAAAACATTTATGGTACCCTTTAATACGTTTTAAATGTCGCTGCTCTTATAAATCAAGTTATCATTGACTACAATGTGATCTTATGATTAAGTTTTAATATTGACATTTTTAATGATAGATTTTTTTTTAAAAAAATTTTATATTAAAAAATCAAAAATATTGGTTGAATTAAAGCTTTTAGAAGCAACCCTAACATAGTTAACTATACTGCTAGAGAGATGGAAATTATATACCAAAATCTGTTTTATTGTGTTTTTTGGTTTGATGCCTTATTTGAATGTTAATAAAATAATCTTTATTGAAATATATCATTTAGTTGTTTTTGTGTATTTGTTAATATTTAAAATATTACCAGGTAAAAATAAAAATTAGTGTGTGAATATACAATACACTTATTACCGTAATAAAAGGGAATAGTATTAAAGCTATTGTGAAAATAGTCTGTCACCCATCAATCAATTTGCCTGGCAGTGCAATTTAATAGATTGAAATTAGTACCATGCAATGTAAATAATACACGAATTCTACAAATTAGAAAAAAAAAACTTAAAATGTAGGATAAACTACTAGCACAAGACTGATAAAGAAGCCAATGTGATACCTGTTTATAAAAAAGCTGATCCTTCTGATGGATGCTAATTATAGACCAATATATTGGCTCAGCGTAGTAGGAAAGGTTATGGAAAGGTGTGTTTATAAACATTTAAATAATTTTTTAATCGAAAACAATATAATAACTTCACTGCAATCAGGATTCAGACATGGCGACTCGGCAGTTAATCAACTTTTGGATTAAACACATGACATATCCAAAGCTTTAGACGATGGTAAAGAAATGAGTGGTTTTTGCAATATAAGTAAAGCTCTTCGCAGAGTTTGGCATAAAGTTCTTATTGCAAAATTAAAAAGTATCGGAATTAAAGGAAATTTATTACTCTGGTTTAAAAATTATTTAACTGATCGTAAACAAAGAGTTGTTATTCGTGATAAAATTTTAACATGGGAGGTAATAAGGGCCGGGGTTCCACAGGGATCAATTTTAGGACCATTGTTATATTATCTACATAAATGATATAGTAAATGAAATAAAATGTCAAATTAAACTTTTTGCTGATGATACATCTCTTTATATTATTGTAGATGATCCTTTTCAAGCATCCCATAAGTTAAATTATGACTTGGCTAAAATAAGTAATTGGGCAAATGTCAGGCTAGTAACATTCAATCCGCAAAAAACTGAAAACATGATATATCTCGTAAAATCAGGCAACCCTTTAATCTTTCCTTATATATGAACAACGTCTTAATAAATGAAGTCGATAATCACAAGCACCTTGGGGTAATATTTTCTTCTGATGGTTCATGGAAGCAACTTATAGAATATATCACCAAAAAGCAAATCAGAGAATAGCTATACTCAGGAAATTA
This sequence comes from Tegillarca granosa, assembly GCA_029721355.1. NCBI lineage: Eukaryota > Metazoa > Mollusca > Bivalvia > Arcoida > Arcidae > Tegillarca > Tegillarca granosa. Next base: position 37,888,690 of record CM056594.1, on the reverse strand, counting down.
AAATTTCAGCTTGATAGAAAATCTTTAGAAACTATGTACTTTACATTCATTAGACCCTTATTAGAATATGCAAATGTTATATGGGGATATATACTGATGATCTTGAAAATAAAATAGAAAAAATAAATTTAGAAGCAGCCAGAATAGTCACAGGAGCATCTAAACTAACTAGTATATCGCTACTTTATATAGAAACGGGATGGGAAAGTATGAAAAACAGACGTATAAATCATCAGCTAAAACTATTTTACAAAATGTTTCATGGAATAGCACCTAACTACCTTTGTCGATTAGTACCAAATAAATATACTGAAATTCATTCGTATAATTCCAGACATCAGCAAAATTTAGAAACAATTTTTTGCAAAACTAATTATTACTACAAATCTTTTCTTCCCTCTGTTATTCGTGCTTGGAATGAAATTCCTACCGAAATAAGAAACAGTCTTTATTTTGTAAGTATTTAGAAACTAAAACAAAAGTTCCGAAATGGTATAATGTGGGCCCAAGGTTAGAACAAACTCTTCATGCTAAACTAAGATTAGAATCTAGTTCACTCAAATTACATCTTTACAAAAAGAATTTAGTAGACAACCCTTACTGCGAATGCGGGCAAATTGAGAGTGCAGATCATTTCCTTTTACGTTGTCATCGTTACCAAAATACACGGGAAAACACTATTAACACCTTACCTTTTGAAATAAACACAAAAATCCTTTTATTTGGTGACATTGCCTTATCCTTCAAAGAAATCGTCAAATTGTTATTCAAGTCCAAAATTTTATTATAAGAAGCAAACGTTTTTTATCGTAAGGATAAACATAATTGTCATATTTTTCATTGTTAAGCTAATATGTCATCATAACTTATTTTACCAACATGCCATCATTTTAAATTTAATTTTTTCATATATCATTTCTGTTCTTTTTCTCTCTTCATTGCTACAACTTAAATGTCTTCTGTTAATTTATATACCTAATGTGTCATTGGTCAGGATTCTATTGAATTTAAAGATATAGGGAGACTAGAGCTTTGTTATTGCTCTTGTTCCAGAATCCTATGTACAAATTGTAATTATATTTGATGTTTTATATAGAATAAAATATTGTTTAAATTAAAAGACTGATAAAGACCAAATTTTAAATGCCGAGGAAATTTTTTGGAAAAATAATTACTTAAGTTTGTTATCTCTGGTTTGATTGAGGAGGTTTCTCTAGTGAGTCAATATGATTACCTTTAGCAACACTTTAAGTACAGAAAGTAACTAGACAGCCTTAGCTTGCTGCTAAAGTGGGATATCTTCATTAACAACTAGAATTTAAAATAAATTATGCAGTTTTTAAAGCATGTATGAAAAACCTTACGGTATTAAAACCAAACGTTAAAAGAAATGATTGAAGACCTTTTGTGTAAAAGATCCACATTAATGTAATTCTAAAGAATGTTTGGACAAATTTTATTCATGTGGAAGCTTTGAGCTAGATCACCCCTTAAATATTTTTGATAGGTCAAGGTCACTTATCCGGAATACCCAGAGTGTATTCGGAACTACCTAGATATCACTTCACGTTTTTTTTTTATATCATTATCTATCGATTGCCAAGGAGAATTCATATGGGACCCATAGCACAAAATGTTATTTGCATGGGGATAAAATTAACCCTTTAAAGTTCTAAAGATCAGGCATAAATAATTTATATGCAGCGATCAAATGCAAACATATCCGGAACTGCCTGAACGACTGTAACTCAAACATATCATCATCATCTATCACAATAAGTAAAAGGTTATATAGAGTCCATCAGAGTTAAGCACCATCACTTTATTGTTAAGTGTGTAATATCTTAGTATCCCAAATTATACTGGGATATTCGATGGTCAAGAAGCTTTGTTTTTTTTATGCTCAATTTTGATTCACATATGTCGGATCAGCATTTAAAACGGACGGATGGTCGAATGTAGCTAGTCATACAGATCCTTCTGGAGCAAGCGGCCTCATTCTCTGTGATGGAAGTTCACATGTTTCACTTAACTTTGCCAGTTTTCGAAGTTTTTACTTTGCTTTTTGATTGTAATTTATCAATTGATACACTTATCTCACTAGTGATTTTTCTGGTCTCCAAATTCATAGCTGTGAGTTTTAAATTTGGTTCTAAAAATAGGCTACGTTTTAGACAAGGTACGTTTCATATATCGCCTCGATATAACAGAAACCCGGCTACCGGATATAAAAAGCCATCAAAATGGATGGCAATAAAGATGAAAGCGAGAGGTGTATACGTCTCGCGCAGAAATACCTGGCAGCCGGAGAAAACGAGAGAGCTTTAAAATTTTTAAATAAGGCTGAAAGACTTTACCCATCTCAGAAAGCCAAAGGTTAATACAAAAAAGTAGAAAAATCGGTTAAATTTATAATGTCAATCCTAGATTGACACTGACAAACAACTGACCAAAAAATCAATCAAATCGGTTTTCAAATACCGTTTTATAATATTTGATAAGACATTTTAGTATGTAAATAAACAAACTTTAAATATTCTCACAACCATCTAATTATATATGAATTGCAGTTATGGATTGTTCCAGTCCACGCTGAAACAAATTGAAAGTATTCCCAAGATGTGCACATTTAGAATAAAGTATTTTGTAAACTTTAAAAAAAATTATGAATGCGAGCGCTATCAGTTCCACACCCAAAAACCTATGTCATGATATGAGATCATCTGATTGGTTGAAATTTTGTTTTATGCCCTATAAAGTTTATATGGTTGAAATTTTGTTTTATGCCCTATCAAGTTTATATTTCACTAATACCTTTGAATAACATGATATAGTTCTCAGGTCTACCGCATACAATTTTGTTTCTTTGTGTGTCACCACTTTTAATGTCTGTAGTAGGAAAAATCTTCCTTTTGGACCATGTTGGATATAAAATATATATAATTATATAACGCAAATGCTTGTTAAATTTTGATGTGCCATATTTGCACATTTTGGAAAATCATTCCTCATCCCTGACACTACGTAACACTAGGGGCTGAAAAGTTTGATCGATAAAAAAACATCAGGCAAACAGTTGAAAATTAATGAATCTTAAGTTCCAAAATTATATGAATCCAAATCCAGCGAAGGAATGCTTTGCATAAGGGAACAAACCTTAGTTTCAAATAAATTTCAAAAATTAAGACGGCTGAAAATATATAAAATAAATTCTCAAGAAATACTATTTAGTGCACACTGAAAGCAAATAAACATTTTCAGATGTTACATCCTATTGAAGTGTAGTATTCTGGAGTCAAAGGCAGATAGTCACTACCTGTATAGCAAATAAACTTGCTCTTATAGTCCAATGGTGTTCATGAAATTAATATGATAGATTACTGAAATGTACACTTAACACTCAGAATCTTGAAGTTCATGTTAAATTGTTTAATCATTCCAGATTTAATAGAAAAGTTATCCAACATAAATGGAAGTTCAGCTGGACAGAAAACAGATAATGCAGATGACTCACAGAATCAAACCCACGCTAGACGGAGAAAAAACAGTAAAGATAGAACAGAACCAGAAGAAAAAGATTACACACCAGAACAGTTAGAAGGAGTAAGAAGGTAATCAAAACATAAAGATTGCATAAATAGATTTATGCTCTAATCAAGACTTTTTTTTTAACTCATACTTAAGCAGTCAGTTCTGAGATGATGGAGGAAACCAGAGTACTCAGAAAAACCTACCTTTGACAAGCAAACTGATAAACTTACTCACATAAGGATCTATTTTACCCAATTGGAATTGGAACTTAGAAGTTAGATGCCTTGTGATCTGTAAGCACACGCTTTAGGCCACCAAGGGCCCAAAACCTTAAGGGCTTCCCTTTTTGATTTGGTATCATTTTGAGTTTTGAAATTGAATTTGACCCCTGACTGACAGAAAAATAGTTGTAACACATAAAGATTGAATTTGACCCTCTGGAAGATGTAATTTTCAAGATTTTGAGGAAAGTCTGATCCACTCATGGGGTTCAGATGCTATATCACTTGAAAAAGATGCCTTAAAGAGAATTTAGAGAGAGAATAAGCATTGTACCATTGCAGTAGAAATAAGAATAAAATACTTTGTATAGTTAGGATTAGTACCATAGTACCATGTTTGAATTTACTGTAAGTTAAAGCCATACATCTATTATTTAGATAAAGTTTTTTATACATTTCCACATAATGGTTACATTAGTAAAGAATTATAATTATGTTGAATGGTGTTGTTGTTTTAATATTTTGAAAAAGAAAATTAGTATTTTCACAGTATTTGTTTATGGAAATGCAAGAATTTAGTAAATGTAGTTTGTTTCCTTGTCTGACACATCTTAACATAGAGCATCCAAATTACTATGTTTTATAGAAACATGAGGTTTGCAGATGGGGTGAAATAATAACCGATATCCTAATTTCAGAAAATGACCATATGTCAGGGCTAGCCCTGGAATCTTTTTTGGTTTCGCCAACCCATCTTCTGTGACAATGTACATGTCACCAGTCTGAAAATCCTTTTCGCCAATATGCAACACAAATATTAAGTGATGCGTAACATTTCTTACTTATATGATCAATCTAGAACTGAAGGAAGTGGGACATGATGTCTAAATAGGGGTCAAATCAGGCATATAGGTAGCATTTCAACCAGAGTGCAAATTTCCTAGATCTGTAGAACCCTGTAGTGTTTGCATTCTAGTAAAGAATTACATTTTTATGTAGGCACTTTTTCCTTTGATAACCAATAAACAGATCGCATGGCACAAAATATAGGTTTTTTTTTTTTTTTTTTTTTTTTTTTTTTTTTTTTTTTTTTTTTTTTTTTTTTTTTTTTTTTGCTTGCCTTGTAATAGCACAGGAGTCTGACATTTTATCCGTAATATATAAAATGTCCATATATAAGAAAAAAAAACCCACTATCACTAAAAAAAAACATTTTTTTTTAGTGATAGTGGGTTTTTTTTCTTATATATGGACATTTTATATATTACGGATAAAATGTCAGACTCCTGTGGTAATAGGTTTGAACTGATTGTTCAAAAGTAGTTTGCAAGTCAGTGTCATCAAACAATTTTCAAATTTATGATTTGAAGATGATTGGTGTCGTATAAGTGTTGAAGTACGATAGTTAGCGCATGATCCAGAGGTAAAACTGTTTTTTTATCTTGCCCGTCTAAGTGCAAAATTTACATGTCAAAAAACCAGTTTTGTTATCAAATGACAACCAAGACTTAAAAAACGATCATCATTCAAACAGATATGTTTCACATCAGATTAGGAGTCGGACGGTTTTGTATAATTTTTCATAGGATTGTGTGTTTCAACAGATGAAGAGATGGGTTCTTCATCAGGCTTTTTTTTTGTTTTGGGTTTTGAATTGAAAAATATTAATAATAAAATGCGCTTCATGTTCCCGTGAATCAAGTAAATAAAATCATTCATTGACTGGTCATAAGAAAGAGCTCTGGAAGAGCTAATTTGTCGGTGTTTAAATGCAGATTTATAAGGGGGCTTCCGAAACTTTCATAAATACCAACCAAGTTTTAGCAATTCAAAACAGAAACCGATTATCCACAATTAATTATGGAGGCTAATTCCTTTAATCCAATTAGTGTGTTTATTCACTTATCAACTTCCAACAGTGTTTAAAGGACGCGGTTCAGTGATCGACGATGTAAACAAACAGCTACTATAGGCTTACTATACAGAAATGAGGTGCGTTCAGCCGTGAAATACACAACAGTTTGACACAGAAAAGTTAATATTAACATTCGCCAACTACATTTTATTTTCGCCAGTTTTATTTTGAATTCGCCAGACACTTTCGCCAATTTTAATTTCATTTCGCCAGATTCAAATATTTTTCGCAATTGGCGCCACTGGCGATCGACAGCGCGAGCCCTGTATGTAATTTCCCATAATGACTTTGTAATGACAGCCTACATTATCCTACAATGAGGTAAAAAGGTAATCACATGTTCTCATTTGTTCTTATGATTGACATGTACATATGTGTTACCTACAGAAAGACTTAACCTTTCAGACTCAACAGCCTTTGCACATATGTCTTTTTTAGAAATTTTGTTGCATTTTAAACTTAATTTATATTTCAGAATAAAGAAATGCAAAGACTATTATGAAATTCTTTGTGTATCAAAAGATGCAACAGAAAATGATTTGAAAAAAGCCTACAGAAAACTAGCCTTACAGATGCACCCAGATAAAAATAAAGCACCTGGTGCTACAGAAGCTTTTAAAGGTACAGCAGTTTACCCACACATAATGTATATATAAACACACAGATATACATATTTACACATACCTTTATAATATATATATATATATATGTAAGAAGTAGCACAATATGTTTGCTGTATATAATATTACCTGTAGTTTTATACATTAGACATCTTCAGGTCCACCTAAGGCTTTTTTGACATTTTGTTTTTCGGCACTATGGTGTTAGTGCAGCCAGATCATAATAAAGACTACCCTGATGTAAACATGCCTAGTGGTTTATAATATGCATATATCTGCTGTGATTAGTGCACACTCAGAATGACTTGCTAGCCCATTGAAATAGCAGTTTCAGAATTTGTTGTCCCACTGTTTCATAACTTGGCACTAGGAATGTCAGCAGCAGTGTAAGCTGAAATAACTTGCTGAAGGTCACAACATACCCCTGACATGATTAGAACCCTTGGATAATGAGCCTGATGATCTATACCCTTCCATATAATTTTAGTCAATTCTGAGTAAATTTCATCCATCTAGCGTCTTTCTCATGTCAAATCTTACTCCCAGTATCACCACCATCATCATCATCATCATCATCATCATCGGTTTCTTTTGATTAACTTGCAGGTTCAGAAGCATTGTCTACACTAGAAGGCTCCCTTCCATATGACTGGCTAGCTGCATGCCTTGCAGATTTCACCCCATGTCTAAGTGTTGGTGACAATGTAGATTTAAAGACAAGGGGCTTATATATATATGCTGTCAGGCTAGAGATATTTTGCCTTTCTGATATATTTAGTTAGGTCATAATAAATGAATACCTAGATTTTCATCCATTTTTTTTTCAAAATGGGGACAGGGGGACAGATTTTATTTTTTTATTTTATTTCTCAGCATTAACTTTGGCCGAGCTTTCAGACACCACAATACCAGTCTCATCTTGATTGAATTCAATATACGATCCCAAAAATGAAACAACATCTCCGACTTTTGTGGTAGGATTACACTCAGTCAACTTGTGTTTTGTGCGACCAACACGAACCGTGATTCTTGAATTCAGTGCGTTGGCAGCGGGCATCTGATGATTGAGTTTTAACTTACCACCTACAAAGTCGTTATATAATTCCATTAATATCATGGTGTATGGAACTTGACAGCCATACCAGTTTTTGATTGTTTTTAAGCCCGATTTTACAGTGGCTATAATAAATACCATGCTACAACCCGTGAATATGCGAAACATGCTACTTTCTTTTTTGAAAATCTGTCTGCAACCAGTCAACTTTTACTTATTACCTTATGGCTCATGGCTCATGGAGCGAGCAGATTTGTTATAAAAGCCGGAATCGAAACCGGACACGAGTACAAAATCCGAAAATAAAATAAATCGGGGCGGGTGTTGAAATAGGGGGTGGGCGGGGATGAAAATCTAGGTATTAATTTATTATGGCCTTAAGTTCATTTTTTTCCCAGACAGAAAAAATATTGATGGTATGATATTAAAGCCAATTTTATTCCTATTTCAGCAATTGGTAATGCATTTGCAGTGTTAAGTGATGAAGGAAAGCGTAGAAAGTATGACATGTATGGTCCAGAACAAGAACAGACATCTCACAGAGAACATGATTACTCTCATGGATTTGAAGGTAAAAAAAGATATGGTAATATATAGAAAAAGATATTATACATAGGAAGAGAATACAAATGGTGAATTTGATTGGACAGCTAATACTTAACAATTTTGGCCAACATTTAGTCAGAAGTGTAACTGTAGCATTGGCATCATCTGTTCTTTTTATATTTATTCTTTCACTTATTTAAATTGTGGACAGAACTAAAGTACCTGGAAGAAAATCATCATTTGTGAACTGGCAACATTTCTCACTATGATCTGCCAAATTTGGATGTTAACCTAGGCAGTAAAATATGCCGTAATCTATAATGTTAGGTTTTATATTTTATGTAAAATAATAATTTAGCTGTAAACTTATTTCACTCAACTACTTTATTTTATCTCTCTGTGCCATATAATACATCATAAACATGTAATTAATATTTGTTTGCATTTGTCTTGAGAGGGAGACCATTTCTTTTGATCTTCGAATATAATGATTGTTCTTCTCTCTCTCTCTCTCTCTCTCTCTCTCTCTCTCTCTCTCTCTCTCTCTCTCTCTCTCTCTCTCTCTGTACATACATATTATATATATACTTGTATGTTAAATAGCTCACTTTCATAATTCCTATTTAGAGTCAAAATCGATACAATTTTGTAGTGGTCCGATTGATTCATTTTAAATTTACAGAACATGTTTAATCAAGTGATACTCTCACATTGGTGGTAACAGCATTATTAATAAAACTGCATCTTTCATCTGTAAATAATTGTAATATTGTAAATACTGGCTGTATGTTTGTTACAGCATTGTTATTGCAAGGTGCTAAACAGAAAACAATTGAAAAGTAAATTTTTTAATTTCGTGTTAAATAATGTTTCTTGGCAAAGTTGGTCATACAACCATTCATTTCTTCTACTACATGTATGTTACCGTATGTTACAATTGGTATTAGAATGTTTAATCATTGGTCGATGTTTTATTTTATTTTCAGGTGATATTTCACCAGAAGAGTTATTTAATATGTTCTTTGGAGGTGGATTTCCATCCAGTAAGTTTTGACTGCACTTAATTTGGTTCAATATTCCAGCTGTAGTTTCTGTTTTCAGTAGAAACAGATTCATGATAATGCATTGATTCTTGGGAAACTAAATTGTGTTAATAAATTGTTATTGATATTTTTGAGTAATCAATCTAGTTTCTTTTTTTTTTCTGTTTCAAGCCAAAGGCACAAAACATGCAGTAAAACATAGATAGCCTATACAAGTGAAAAAGAGCTTATTTCTTAACCATTCCAAATCACATCGATGTCATTGTAATTTTCAAGATGGGGGTTATCTCCCTTAGTTCTTATTAAATGTGTAATGATCATTAATAAGGGCATCGTCTGATGTACAAATGCCAAAGAAAAACCACTTATATCAGGCATCTGTGTGCAAGTTTAATTAATTTTGTCATTCATACCCTGTTCAGAATGATACAAGACACTAGGCATAATATTAGTGTTTATAACAATGTACTTCTGTTATAGGCCAAGTGTATACTTCACATCACAGTCACGGTAGAAGTCGACATCATCAACACCATACTTACCACTACAGACGACAAGATACATATTCCAATGATGTAAGTATAAAGTTCTGTACATATATACAGAAAAAACTTGGTTACAACTTTAGTAAAACTTCAACATTAGAAATTGGTAGTAAAGTTGTTTTTTTTTTTTTTTAAATAATAAGGAAAACATTGAAGAACTATCAATGGATGATTTGAAATTACATCCCTATTCAAAATTTCAATCACAATTACAGCTTTAATAAATTTGTGTAATCTAAACTTGTAAAATCAAATCTAGAAATGTGACGGTGCTGCATTTCAAATACCTATCTTTTTTGTGTAATATTTAATTAATGTAATTTAAATACAGTTTATTATTGATCGTTGAAATTCAATGATACAGACAAATTGATGTAACCAGATTCATACATTAAATCAAACAATGTACAAGAAACGGTAAGCTCCTGCTGTCAACAATTAGGAGTTAAAAATTACCAAACTAAAATTTTCTTGGGTAAATTGTAAGTGTAGGCACCAGAAACTAAGAGGGTGTATGTGTGGTGTGGGAATAGATTAAGTTCTCATACACTATTGTTTCTACATGTAAACAAAAAGAAAATGAGGAAGCCAAATAGGAGTATTAGTTCTTTACCATTTTAATTTTCTTGGAAAGAATGGCCAAATTTATGTTATAGTCATAATCACATGCATTGGTTTATCAGAAAATATAATTTCTCTTATATGTAGGTCTCTTTTTGGATGTATATATGTAAAACTTCCATATATCCATGTTAAAAACAGCATTTTTGTACAGTAACATTAGTTGTAATTCTGTAAATCTTCTGAAATACCAATTTATACATTTATCATGCTGTTGTAAGTTTTGTTTCTATTGCAATAATCACACACTAACTTGTATGCTTTCAGGGAAGTTACACACTGTTTCTGCAGCTTGCTCCAATATTACTACTAGTAGTCTTGTCTTTGTTAAGCAGCTTTTTTGTAGGTGATCCCTTATATAGTTTACAAAGAACAGAGTAAGTTCATTATAATTTCTTTTTCAAAAGTTTCCCATATTTTACAACCATATATACCAGATTTTTTGTGTTGTCATTTACATTTTTGGCATTATCACTGATGGTGGATATAATAAATGGCTTAGAATAAATCCTTAACCACACCACTGGATACAGGTTTGTCATTAGATCTATTGTCCATTCAGAGTCAGAAGTTTAACAAGCAGTGATCTTAAGGTGCTAATCTTGTCTTCTTTTTTTCTTTCTTTTTTTTTGGTTTGATTAGTTATGACAAAATACATGTTTTTTATATGCTAATTGCATTAGAGAATTTTAGATATTAAGCTAAAATAAATGAAAAATAAGTCATTAAGACTGCAGTAATACATTTTAACAATCATTAAAAGAGAAATAGAACTCTCTACTTTCATATTTGATTCCAATCACTGACAAATACATAAGTCATGTTGTCCATGAGTTTAAGAATATTTATCTTATTCACATATACATGGACTATATAAGTTTGCAGTGTCTAGTCTGATTAATGTGATACATCTGTTTGTTTACTGTCCACTTGTGAAAATCCCAATAGTCCCAATAACAATTAGAGAATAAAACGCATACCACTTAAACCAAGTAATGCAAAATTTTTTAATTAAAATGTATATACTGTATAAGATGTTGAAATCAAACAAATAGATGTTAAAACCTTTCTTTTTTTCAAAAATAGGGTTTATTGTGATGTAAATTTGAGTCTTGAAAATTGAAAAAAAAAAAGATGTAATTTGCCATAATTTAAAAATGTTTTATATGTAATGGTGTCTATATATTCATTTGCAGGAAATATTCATCAGAGCGCAAAACAAGCCATTTACGTGTATTATATTATGTTAAAAGTGATTTTCGCATTGAATTTAAAAGTGACTTAAGGAGGATAGAACGTCAAGTAGAAGAAGACTATATTACAAGTTTAAGACAGAATTGTTGGCGAGAGAGAAATAATAGTAAGTCTAATTAATTTATAATTTATTCATTTATCTTGAATTGAGGATATAATTCAACTTTTTTTTTGAAAAATTGTTAACAAATGATGGCCATGAATAAATAAAACCTTGTTTTTTTGCCTATTGATAATGCTTCCAACTCTCTTATTTCCATAGTGATTCGAAGTCCCAAAGTGTATTTTTTGTGTTTTTTATGTCCCAAAGTGTATTTCTTTTGTGTTTTCTTAAGTCTCCTTCAGTTTATTGTCAAACCCCAATTATAATGCTAAAATCTGACTGAACAAATGAAGTTAATTAATCAATTTTTTCATTGTATACAAATGACATTAAATTGCTAAATACTAGAAATTGCAGCTTTCATCATGCTTTCCCTCAGTAAAAGAATTATTTTAAGCTCATCTGACCAAAAGGCATGTAAAATTATGGCATAGCATAGCACATGTATATGCCTGCCTTTGTACCTATAAATGTTCATGACAACTACAAGTTTTTTGGACTTCTCCTCTTACAAACTGGACATATTTTAATGAAACATAGTCAAAATCATATGTAGATGTTTAGACTTACTTGTAGTGTTGCAATAATAACAAAAACTTGGTAACTGAGTTGCAGTGACCCATATTTCTTCTTTAGAATTGAAGATTCTAGGTAGAATCTCACTTCGACTTTTGACCTTGTCTCCGTTAAGATTAAAGGTGCTGTTAAAACATAGATAAATCTATATAAAAAAATTAAAATATCTTATTATACATGTATGACTACTGATTTTACTCAGTTTTGATTGGCTAAAAACATGTTAAGCTGCACTGGACAATTTGCTATGTTCACTGTGCAATTCTGTACATGAGGGTAATATAATGGTCCAAATTGTTATCAAGGTTCCCTAAAAATAAACAACAGTGATTTCCCAATTTGCAAGAATAGAACCAATCAAAGCTGTCATAAGCTTTTGATAAGCCTATCAGAATTGACATACTTTAAAAGCATCGGATCTCATTGCATTTTCAGCAAATCATGACTGACAAAAACAGAAGCTGTTACGAATTGTTTTGAAGGACATCTCTGTCTGTCATAAAAAAAAAACCAATTATTGACTTTTAATTTCAGTTAATGCAAGGATTCATGACCCCTACGCCTTGGTAAATATAACATTTCTTTTGGGGTCATAAATCCTTGTATTAAAGCTGCATTAAGTTTTCCTATGAAAAAATTAAAACGGTGCTGATCTAATTAATGATGTTCCTAATGAACAATGTTACATTTGGTTCAATGATAAAAGCTCAAATAAATACAGAAATAACAGTAATGTCTCAGTGAGGTGAAGTCTGTGGGATCTAATTATAGAACATGGTTATGTCATAAAAAACCGGGTCATTTAAACACAACTTACAAAACGGTTAAATACGATAAATTAAACACAGAATTTCATTGAATTTGTCATTTGGGACTTGGTAAGGGACACATAACACCATTGTGAATACATTTGGATATTAATGATGGACAGTTTATACAATTTGTCAGGTTTCACCTTCAATTCATTGGATTACATCCGTGCACATGCTTCAAGCAAATAATAATTATCGTTATACATTGATCAACCCATTAGAGGATTCCGATTTTTTACAGCTAATAGGAATGAAATTTTAAAAAATGAATCTCACAGATCGTGATTAGAAGTTACATGTATCTATTTTTAAAAAAATATATTTTTAGAAAATTAAAAAAAAAAAAAATTCAGAAAATTGAAAAACCTAATGCAGCTTTAACCTCATCAAAAGACAATAATTGTATATTAACGACTTAGATATTTACATTGATTCAATTTATTGTTAATAAATATACTAGTATTAAGTTAATGTTGTTGTGTCAGTACTGGGCCTACTGGCATCATTCACTGTTAAAAGAAAAATAAGAATTAGCTCCCTTTAAACACAGATAAATAGTGTTGAATTGGTTTAAATGAAATCATTGCATTTGAACCAGTACTTATCAGGTGAACATTTCAGGCAAATAGACACCTTGATTAGGTTTCAGATGTTGAGCTATATAATGAAAAATCTGTGAATATCATATTCTAACTATGAAATATCTTTACAAAAAACTTAAAAATTCTATGTTGATCGGATTTATAATTTGGAATGTTAACGAGTAAATACTGACATAAATTTATATTTTATGTACAAGTTTGTAAAGATGTTTAGAAAAATCTTTACAGTCTTCACACTGATTGAAATTTTTTTCCATATTCATTCTGGAAGAAACAATAGAATATAAGACACTAAACTCATTTTCCACTAAAATTATTTTTTTAAATTTCTTTTGTAGAAGAAAATATGATGTGGAGAGCTAGGAACTTTGCAGATGCTAAATTATATGAACGTGCACAGAATATGGAAACGCCATCATGTGATAAATTAGGTCAAATCTATTCCTGATTAATACAGATTATATTTTATTTGTATGTTTATTTTATCCTACGAAAAAGGGACTGTCAGACACATAACCAGATCATTGATTTCTTCATGTTTAATATAAACTATTCTGAGTTTGGATTATGATTTGGATCATTTTGCTGTTACACATGTACTGTACATATATTTAAGAAGTGAGACTGTAAAACCTGGTATGATATTACAAACTCATTTTAATTGGTCTATGCTTGGCATTTATGGATCACAGTGCCTCTAATCACCAATGTTTAAATCCTGCCAGAGCAGGTCCTATTGTGGAACACTTTTTGAGTTCTCTCTCCTAAAATTTATAGTTTTTTACAAGCTCTGCAGATTTTTCGACCATTCTAGAACTAAATGTCTTGATTTAAGTGCAAAAGTTTAGACGATTGTGTAAAACACTGTTATGCTACCCCACTCATTTAAGCCTCATGTGTTTTATAAATGATACATGTATTTTATAGATTTCTACTGAAAATGGTTAAAGAAAAAAATGTATTAGCAAGATGTAATGAATTTTGTTAAACTTCATGGTGAAAGTGAAAGATTGACACTTGCAGGGTTGTTAATTTTATTATTAATTTTTTTGTTTTGGAAAATTTATGTCTAGACTGATTTAGTAACATACTGTATATGAGGTTAGAAAATTTACTTTGGCTGAAGAGTTGAAAAATTAGTACAACTGAATAACTATTTACTACTCTTGTATGCTTTACTGAAAGTTAGAATATCATCATACAGGTTACATATTTAAGTCTGTTAAATCATGCTTTTCTGTGGCAGAGAATGGTTATTGTAGAATTATATGTCTTAAGGATTGTCTCTGTAACAGCAAAATGTCCCAGTTTATTACCAGATTTACACTCAGGATTATAAGTGAAGAATTTGTTTGTAAATTTTGACTGATAGAGTAGCTATGACTGATCTTTGGTAGGACAAAGCTACATCACAGAACACCTATTGTCCTGGTATTAAAATTCCAGCAATGGATATATAATGTTGACACTTTAACTAATCACTAAAATTTTTATGAGTACAAATGTACTGTCTACACTTTTTTAAGATATCCTTTTCTGCAAATACATGTATGTACAGAACCTGTGTTCAACATGACACATTTAATAACCAGTTTCTATTGCAATGCCGTCATTTAATACTCTATGGATTTTTATTTCTACACATTTTTTTTTTTTTTTGTAATTCATAAATATATTTAACAATTTTTACAAAAAAAAGTGAATGAAAGTGATCACAAAAACAAATGTTTTCATCATGTTTTTTTTTCACAGAGTCACTTAGAAACATACCCAAAAACCTTTCATGTTTAGATTACTTGTTCCTTATTTAGAAATTGTGATACCCTTTCTCATATAGCAGTTTGGGTATCTCAGTCGCCTATAGTGTGAGAGGTCCTGGGTTCGATCTCCGGTCAGATCCTGCATTTTTTCTTTCCTGTTACATTTTTATTGGTTAACTACACATTTCTAATAATATCTTTATGGTTCAAAACATTTTTGTTCATTTGTTATGAAAATAAGTAGTGAAATTGTCATTATATTGGAACTAGATATTATATGAACATTCTGCTTTCAATAAGCATCAGAGTTGCCAACATTTTTCAAATTTAACCAGCACCAACAATATTTGTTGGCATATGGGAAATAAATTTCATTTCATTTGTAATATGTACATATAATATAGTGCAAACATGGTAATGATCCCTTTAATGTTTTTTTGATTTGCACAATTTTAATTAAAAGTAGAAAATATTTCATTTGGTAAAAATTCAAAAATGTGTGTCTTATGAACAGAAAAATTACTTACGTATATTTATATATATTCGTATAGGAATATACAACTCATAAATGTCTGTAAGTTGATTACCTCAACAATCAAATGGTCTAAATTATAGGTTTAAAGATCACAGCAACTCTTACTAACTAGATCTGAATCCTGCTGAAGAAAACCTTTGTGTAACAAATTTTGTCAGTTTGCTTGTCAAAGTTGGATTTCTCTATGGGCTCCAGATGCGTTCATCCTCTTTGAACTGACGGTCTGGATATAGTGAAATAAAAATCTGAGGCATAAATACTATCACTCCACTCCACCTTCTCTATATCATATATGCATTTCTCATAAATAGTTGTATTGGCACCAGAAAATGGCAAAATAAAGGTTGCTACTGAAGAAAATTCTGGTAGAGATTCTCATAGATATTGTTAATTTTCAATGTATGATTATAATTTTTTGATGTATAAATAGATATTTACTAGCTAGAATTGTTTGAGAGATGATGTTTGTTTTGTAACACTCATTGCTGTCTTCTAGTGCCAAATGTGAGTAAATATTGTTAATACTAGTATATACATACATACATATATATATATATATATATATATATATATATATATATATATATATATATATATATATATATATATATATATATACATGTATATTTATAAGCCAGACACTCAGATATCTTTCATAGGTTTCATTCTTAGTAAATATTTGAAAACATTGGTTCCTTATTTAATGTATTTTAGTGTATTTTATTTATCCCCCTCTGAGAGGAGCAGGGGGGGGCCTCAGTTGTCAAGTGGTCTAAAGCGCTGGCTGACAGATCACAGCGCTTCTCATTGCCTGGGTTTGAATCCCACTCAGGACAGATCCTAGTGTGAGAAAGTTTGTCAGTTTCCTTGCTGAAGGTCGGTGGTTTCATCCACCATCCCAGAACTGACCATCATGAAATAAGGCAAAGAATGACATAAAACACCATTACTTCACTCTTCGCCAGTCTGACAGGAGCTGGGATTTTAGTGGTCAGGTGGTCTAAAAATGTATGTTTACAGATCAAACTACCATTGGACAGATCTTTATATGTATTACAAGGTATGTCAGTTTGTTAAAGGTCTGTATTTTCTATTTCGACTTCTGAGACTTTTGAGGACTCTGTATTCTTCACTGATCCTTAAAACACCATTATTCCATTTCACTGCACACTGACAGAAAAAGCTTATATAGGGTTTTGGCCGTTTATTTTATCATTTATTTGCAAATTTTGATGGTCAATTGTTATTGTAAATATCAAAAAAGAGTAATTTTGAATTTTGTAGTTTTGTGAATATTACATTCAGTGTTTTATGACATCTAGTCATTATGTCATTTATTTTAAAATTTTTGAGATTGTCCAGGAATGGTCCTGGCCCCAGTATCACAATCATTCACTCAGTTGAGTGTACACTCAACTCAAATATTCCCATTTTTCTCTCATCAATATTTTAAAAATTTTAAGTTTTATGAGCGAATGTTTCATTTTGTTCAACAAACCTTCATTAAACAATTTAAATATTACATTAGATATTCAATTTTAACTGTGTAATGTCTTAGAAATTGACATTGAAATATTCCCGAATTTGAGTTGAGTGCACACTTAGCTGAGTGAATGATTGTGAAACTGGGGCCTGTGGTTTATTGTCGTAAAATAAATCTAATTTTTGTTTGTTTAAGGTTTACAACATATTGCAGGCTTGCTTTCTGTATGTTTCGTTTGATGTGGTAACTAACCTTGTACAAAAAATTTAAAAAAAAATATATATGAAATATATAAAAAATTAATACCATAATTCAGAAAATTTTTATGTTCATTTAATTTAATTATTATTATTTTTTTTTTTTTTTTTTTTTGAAATTTGAGAAAGTGACAACTCAGATATGAAAATAAGATGATTACAAAAAATAAATTTTAATAATATATATCACTTACTGTTAAAGGACAATGCACAAATAAAAGTTAACAATAAATAACATGTCACTTTTTGTGAAAATTGACTGAGAAAAAGAATGTTCATATTTACAGTTATACAACATATTCAGTCAGTAAGTTTATGTAAGAATCTTTTTTTTAATCAAAAACTGGCTTAAGTCTGTTAAACTTGACCTTATACACATACAGTTCAGATTTATATTGATTATGTAATAGATAGGAAAAACTACTTTTTTTGTTGCATGTGTTTTATTGACTTTTTGTGCGATAATTGTCAAATCAGACAAGAATGTTACATTACTGGTTAAATATTTTTTACTGAGGTAAAATTTCTAGTAATTTTATTCATGAATAGTTTATGAAAAGTAATAATCTGTTTCTCTAATACACCATTGGTTGGTTTTAGATGAATTTAGGGTAATTGCACTTTTTTTTTTTGCAAAGTTGTTTGTATTTTATACCCCTCTGTGGTCTAACTATCCAAAACACGGGTCTGTTTAATTTGGATGTAGCAGTTTGTATACTGGAGGATTATTATTTTTTCCTATAATAATCACCTTATGGTGACATATTAGCAATTTGTTATTACCCTAATTTAACTAAAAGTTATTGCAGTTACTTTTCTTATGTGACTTTTGTTTATAAGTAAATGGTTATTTTCTTGAAAAATGTTTTAAATAATTGTATCAATTTTAATACATTATTCAAGTATGGTTTAAGTTTTTAAATGTTAAAAAGTATTTAGCATTCAACTTTGAGTTCTGTCCTAACACTTTTGATAATGTTTTAATATGAATGAATCCTTATAATGCTAAAGAAATTAAACAGGTTCTGATTAAAATAATGATAAAAAAACTGATGTTGAATGTATTTAATTAAAAAGATACTATCCCAATAACAAAGTGATCTATTAATACCCAAATTTGTTATCTATTCAGCTGTAGGACTTTCCTTGTAAACTGTAACTTCCAGGTAATTTATCTATCCATTTGAATGTTAATTTAATGAAATGCTTCAATGTCACTTAACATTGAATTAATGTAAAAAAAAATCTCCTTGTGATATTTTGCAACATGTGAGAATATCTCACATACAACATTAAACATACTTGCTGATTTAAATATAACTAAAACTTACATTAATTGTTGCAACACATGTGTTTTGTGTGTTTTTGTGTGTTTGCACTTGAGCAAAAGGGAGAAAGGGGGTGCAAATATAAAAGTGCATGGATAGTTTGCAAGGTCATATGCCACACATAAATTACTGTATATTTCTGTTCTCCTCAATATTAGTATGTGTGTGTAAATTGGATATGAAAAGTCATATTGACTATATTCATATTCATCATATGTTGGATGGATTGAAAAAAAAATCATTTTTAAACCTGTATGGAGATATGGCTGTATACTTTACTTTCCAAAATACTGGTGTATTTCAAAAGTAAAAATAATATGGATATTGTATGATTGCACATTGTTCTTAATGGAGATCTTTTGAACACACCTGAAGAAATGATCAAGAGTCAGAGAGAGAGAGAGAGAGAGAGAGAGAGAGAGAGAGATGTAAATTTGTAAATATACTTTTTGTGAATTTTTTATGATATTACATTGTTGTTATATATAGAATACATAATTTTAAATGTGAATGTAATTATTGTAACTTTAAACCATAATTTATACTGTCCTAATAAAGTCAGTCTATTGAGTAATAACTTTGTTGGTGCTTCTTAACACTGCCAAGTACATTGTCTTTAGGACAGCTTGTTCTTATATAAGTGTGATGGTTCATAGTGTATGTCTGCTGTGTCTAGATATCCCCTAAACATGAAATTGCCAATAAGTCAGCTACTTAAGTGACTTTTGCTAAAAAAGATTTTATGGTTCTTTAGGCTGAGATCACCAATTTTATTGAAACTTCATTCAGTGATAATATATGATGTTGGTTGATTGAATGGGATTTTACATTTCAGTCAAGAATATGTCACTTACATTGAGAAGTCACAAGCTGTAGGTAAACTAGCAGAAATTTATACCGTTGTATAACGCAGTGCGTCCATAGAAATGTACAGGGAGGGTTCTCAAGCATGCCACGCCTACCTTGACACCGGTATTGTTTTTAATGTCTCCCAAGTAACCACGACTTTCATTTCTTAATGCCAAGTGCTTGGCGAAAGAAAAGTCACATATTATTTAAAGTCTTTGTCAGACCTGATTGGAGTTCGAAACCTGACTATCCACATACGAGATAATACAGGAAGAGCACTTGTGTCTGAATGTGTATTGGGCCTCAACGTCAATTAGGTAGGTCACATTGGCTAAAATAGATTTTTAGGTTTTTAGCTCAACTGGCTATAGCCAGCTGAGCTTATGGCATGGTTTTGCGTGCGTCCGTGCGTCTGTGCGTCCGTGCGTCCGTGCGTGCGTGCGTAAACTTTAATCTTCTCCTCTGAAACCACTGGGCCAATTGGAACCAAATTTGGTATGGAAGGTCCTTAGGTTGGGTAGACCAAAGTTTGTACCAGGCGACCCCGCCCGACATCCAAGATGGCCGCTGTTACTATAAATAGCAAAAACACATAAATAGCCATTGCTGAGTCATTTTTTAACCGTTTTTGTTCAAATTTGAAATGTAGAGAGTAGATAGCGGGGCATTCAACATATGTAACGGGTTTTTATGAGAAATTTTTCGTTGACCCGATTTTTACGAATTATGCAAATGAGGTGTAATATTTAATCAATTCTTTGAAAATCTTCTCCTCTGAAACCACTGGGCCAGTTGGAACCAAATTTGGTGTGGAAGGTCCCTAGGTGGGGTAGACCAAAGTTTGTACCAGGCGACCCCGCCCGACATCCAAGATGGCCGCTGTTACTATAAATAGCAAAAACACATAAATAGCCATTGCTGAGTCATTTTTTAACCGTTTTTGTTCAAATTTGAAATGTAGAGAGTAGATAGCGGGGCATTCAACATATTTAACGGGTTTTTATGAGAAATTGTTCGTTGACCCGATTTTTACGAATTATGCAAATGAGGTGTAATATTTAATCAATTCTTTGAAAATCTTCTCCTCTGAAACCACTGGGCCAGTTGGAACCAAATTTGGTGTGGAAGGTCCCTAGGTGGGGTAGACCAAAGTTTGTACCAGGCGACCCGACCCGACATCCAAGATGGCCGCTGTTACTATAAATAGCAAAAACACATAAATAGCCATTGCTGAGTTATTTTTTAACCGTTTTTGTTCAAATTTGAAATGTAGAGAGTAGATAGCGGGGCATTCATCATATGTAACGGGTTTTTATGAGAAATTTTTCGTTGACCCGATTTTTACGAATTATGCAAATGAGGTGTAATATTTAATCAATTCTTTGAAAATTTTCTCCTCTGAAACCACTGGGCCAATTGGAACCAAATTTGTTGTGGAAGGTCCCTAGGTGGGGTAGACCAAAGTTTGTACCAGGCGACCCCGCCCGACATCCAAGATGGCCGCTGTTACTATAAATAGCAAAAACACATAAATAGCCATTGCTGAGTCATTTTTTAACCGTGTTTGTTCAAATTTGAAATGTAGAGAGTAGATAGCGGGGCATTCAACATATGTATCGGGTTTTTATGAGAAATTTTTCGTTGACCCGATTTTTACGAATAATGCAAATGAGGTGTAATATTTAATCAATTCTTTGAAAATCTTCTCCTCTGAAACCACTGGGCCAGTTGGAACCAAATTTGTTGTGGAAGGTGCCTAGGTGGGGTAGATCAAAGTTTGTACCAGGCGACCCCGCCCGACATCCAAGATGGCCGCTGTTACTATAAATAGCAAAAACACATAAATAGCCACTGCTGAGTTATTTTTTAACCGTTTTTGTTCAAATTTGAAATGTAGAGAGTAGATAGCGGGGCATTTAACATATGTAACGGGTTTTTATTAGAAATTTTTCGTTGACCCGATTTTTACGAATTATGCAAATGAGGTGTAATATTTAATCAATTCTTTGAAAATCTTCTCCTCTGAAACCACTGGGCCACTTGGAACCAAATTTGGTGTGGAAGGTCCCTAGGTGGGGTAGACCAAAGTTTGTACCAGGCGACCCCGCCCGACATCCAAGATGGCCGCTGTTACTATAAATAGCAAAAACACATAAATAGCCATTGCTGAGTCATTTTTTAACCGTGTTTGTTCAAATTTGAAATGTAGAGAGTAGATAGCGGGGCATTCAACATATGTATCGGGTTTTTATGAGAAATTTTTTGTTGACCCGATTTTTACGAATTATGCAAATGAGGTGTAATATTTAATCAATTCTTTGAAAATCTTCTCCTCTGAAACCACTGGGCCAGTTGGAACCAAATTTGTTGTGGAAGGTCCCTAGGTGGGGTAGACCAAAGTTTGTACCAGGCGACCCGACCCGACATCCAAGATGGCCGCTGTTACTATAAATAGCAAAAACACATAAATAGCCACTGCTGAGTTATTTTTTAACCGTTTTTGTTCAAATTTGAAATGTAGAGAGTAGATAGCGGGGCATTCAACATATGTAACGGGTTTTTATTAGAAATTTTTCGTTGACCCGATTTTTACGAATTATGCAAATGAGGTGTAATATTTAATCAATTCTTTGAAAATCTTCTCCTCTGAAACCACTGGGCCACTTGGAACCAAATTTGGTGTGGAAGGTCCCTAGGTGGGGTAGACCAAAGTTTGTACCAGGCGACCCCGCCCGACATCCAAGATGGCCGCTGTTACTATAAATAGCAAAAACACATAAATAGCCATTGCTGAGTCATTTTTTAACCGTGTTTGTTCAAATTTGAAATGTAGAGAGTAGATAGCGGGGCATTCAACATATGTATCGGGTTTTTATGAGAAATTTTTTGTTGACCCGATTTTTACGAATTATGCAAATGAGGTGTAATATTTAATCAATTCTTTGAAAATCTTCTCCTCTGAAACCACTGGGCCAGTTGGAACCAAATTTGTTGTGGAAGGTCCCTAGGTGGGGTAGACCAAAGTTTGTACCAGGCGACCCCGCCCGACATCCAAGATGGCCGCTGTTACTATAAATAGCAAAAACACATAAATAGCCATTGCTGAGTCATTTTTTAACCGTTTTTGTTCAAATTTGAAATGTAGAGAGTAGATAGCGGGGCATTCAACATATGTAACGGGTTTTTATGAGAAATTTTTCGTTGACCCCATTTTTACGAATTATGCAAATGAGGTGTAATATTTAATCAATTCTTTGAAAATCTTCTCCTCTGAAACCACTGGGCCACTTGGAACCAAATTTGGTGTGGAAGGTCCCTAGGTGGGGTAGACCAAAGTTTGTACCAGGCGACCCCGCCCGACATCCAAGATGGCCGCTGTTACTATAAATAGCAAAAACACATAAATAGCCATTGCTGAGTCATTTTTTAACCGTTTTTGTTCAAATTTGAAATGTAGAGAGTAGATAGCGGGGCATTCAACATATGTATCGGGTTTTTATGAGAAATTTTTTGTTGACCCGATTTTTACGAATTATGCAAATGAGGTGTAATATTTAATCAATTCTTTGAAAATCTTCTCCTCTGAAACCACTGGGCCAATTGGAACCAAATTTGGTGTGGAAGGTCTCTAGGTGGGGTAGACTAAAGTTTGTACCAGGCGACCCCGCCTGACATTCAAGATGGCCGCTGTTACTATAAATAGCAAAAACACATAAATAGCCATTGCTGAGTCATTTTTTAACTGTTTTGTTCAAATTTGAAATGTAGATGGTAGATAGCGGGGCATTCAACATATATAACGGGTTTTTATGAGAAATTTTTTGTTGACCCGATTTTTACGAATTATGCAAATGAGGTGTAATATTTAATCAATTCTTTGAAAATCTTCTCCTCTGAAACCACTGGGCCAATTCGAACCAAATTTGGTGTGGAAGGTCCCTAGGTGGGGTAGACTAAAGTTTGTACCAGGCGACCCCGCCTGACATTCAAGATGGCCGCTGTTACTATAAATAGCAAAAACACATAAATAGCCATTGCTGAGTCATTTTTTAACTGTTTTTGTTCAAATTTGAAATGTAGATGGTAGATAGCGGGGCAATTAACATATATAACGGGTTTTTATGAGAAATTTTTCGTTGACCTGATTTTTACGAATTATGCAAATGAGGTGTAATATTTAATCAATTCTTTGAAAATCTTCTCCTCTGAAACCACTGGGCCACTTGGAACCAAATTTGGTGTGGAAGGTCCCTAGTTGGGGTAGACTAAAGTTTGTACCAGGCGACCCCGCCCGACATCCAAGATGGCCGCTGTAGATAGCGGGGCATTCAACATATTTAACGGGTTTTTATGAGAACTTTTTCGTTGACCCAATTTTCAAGAATTATGCTTAAGGTGTAATATTTAGTGAAATCTTTGAAAATCTTCTCCTCTGAAACAACTGGGCCAATTGGAATGAAATTTTGTGTGGAAGGTCCAAATGTCAGCCTGACTAAAGGTGGTACCAGGCAACCCGGCCTGACATCCAAGATGGCCGTCATAACTAAAAATAGAAAAAAAGACCATTGTTGATCTTTTTTCCCCCAATTGAGCTCAAATTTTTTAATATAGAAAGTATACTTTATGGGATTTAAAATATATAATATTCTTTTCTGAGAAAATTTTTATTGACCCAGTTTTCAAGAAATATGCAAATTAGGTGTAATATTTAGTAAAAAATATTTTCCTCTAAAATCATTGGGCGAATTGGAACCAAACTTCCTGTGGGAAGGTTCCTACATCGGCCTAAAACAAGTTTGAACCAGTCTAAGATGCTTGTTGTTACTAGATATATATATATATATATATATATATATATATATAAAAGCCATTGTGGATCCATTCTAAGCTCAACTGGCTAAACCCAGCTGAGTTTATGGCATAGTGAAGCATGCCTGCATGTGTGTGTTGCAAAGTAGGCTTCATTGAAGCAAAAATGGTCATAAGCTCAATTTATTTCCCATCTTAAGCTGATGAACCAATTATGGTAACCACATCACATTGTCTTAAAGGCACCACAGTGGCTGTGTGGTCTTAAACATTCGATGTTACGAATCACAGCACCATTCACCCCTGACATTGTGCATTAATGCCAAGTGGGCTAGCACTTCATCTTTGAAAGTTTGTCAGTTAACTTGCTGCTTGGTCGTGGTTTTCTCCTATAATCCAGTGTCCTCCACCATTTCCAAAATTGACAGTCTCCATATAAGTGAAATATTCTTGAGTTGAACGTTAAACAGCATTTCAATCGAAAACAAACATTGTCTTACATATGCAGCCAGTTGAGCATCACAGGCCCTATTGGGCCTCTTGTTGGATAATAACTTCAGCTATAGATGAAATGTGATCTTATGTAACAATCTCAGTTACGTTTCTGCAGTTTACGGAATTCTTCTAGTGAAAGAACCATTTTAAAGTATTTATGACAATACTCAAAAGGTACTGGGTCATTTGTTTTGTAACTATTTTTTAATATGTTACAACTAAACCCTCAATTTTCCTAAACCAGTCAAGGAGCAGGGGATAGTGCTGCATGCAGCACTGACCCTAAGCTTGTTTACTTTGCAGGTAGATTGAAATTATGCTTTTGTATGTATTAAGTTTCAATACTTCTGCAAATTTCGGCAAACTTAAGAAAAATGTTGACAAACTTGATGGCCTAAGATTTCTTCAACTGTTTTTTTAAAGTCAGCACGAAGCAAGACGATTAAAACAACAGACTTACTTTTTCATTTTACCCCACCTCTCTTTTTCATCAAGCAGCTTCAGTGACCAAGTGGTCTAAAGCGCATGCTGACAGATCAAAGTGCCTCTCAACGCCTAGGTTCCAATCCTGTTTGGGTAAATCTTAGGATGAAAAGGTTTGTCAGTTTTCTTGCCAAAAGTCTGTGGATTTCTATGAGTAGTACGGTTTTTACCACCACCCCTAGAACTGAATGCAATCCAATACAACCCAATTCAACTGTTATTTTCCAAGAACAAAGGACCATTTACCCGAATGGATAAAGCTCAGACGAACTATCGCTTTTGATAAGTCTGTTTAGATCGTCTATTGTGTTTAATGCATCTAATAAGTTTACTTTTTTATCATCTCCATCAAAACACAGTTTTGAGTCAAAATTTGATGATATTTGACAATATTTAAAAATTGTCTTGATGAAGTCTCCTAATTTACACAAAAAGCGGTTACGTCCTTTAGATCCCCCAAGGAGGCCAAAATATAAGTGGTTGGCCATTGATATTTCATATTTAGCATCCTTGTGAAATGTAGTTTTTAGTTTACAAATTTTAGCTCTTAGGCCCAATGGGGAAAAATCTTTTCTGTTGAACGTTTATGGGCTAGGACTGGATTTTTTTCATGTATTAAATGAGCAAACATTTTTGTAATGGATTACATTAAGTATCTTTATAAGTCTTCAATTTGCACAAAGTTTGGTCGCGGGAAACTATAGTGCCCCCTCCGAAAGCAAACAAACTATAGCGCCCTCTTCGAAGAATAAACAAAACTTCCCGATTGCACATAGAAGAGCAATTGCGAAAAACTGTTTGATTTTTAATTTTATGAGATTATATAACTTTGTATTCTGCTAATCCTCCAAATCTTTAGGGATTGACTTCGAGATATGTAGACCTGTTCATGAGAAGGTATAAGTATAAATGCTGTGTTAATGTTGCAAAATGCTACATTTTTCTTAATTAATTCAAAACTTAAAGTAGCATTTGTGAATATATGTTTTAAGTTTAGCATATTCTTTGACGTATTTGCACAAAGTTTTGCCGCGGGAAACTATAGTGCCCCCAAGTTCGTTCCCTCATGCATAACATTCTTTAGCTGGATTTGGATTCACATAATTTTGGAACTTTTGATTAATTAATTTCCAACTGTTTGGCTTGTGTTTTTTATCTATCAAACTTTTCACTGATGAGGAACGATTTTCCGAAATGTTCACATAACAGGTATTTCTGTTTTATATATAGCATTTTAGAGTCAGAACAAATTGAAAAAAATCAGAAGAAATGGTATTTTATTAATTGGCGACTCTATACACGTGTACCAGAAGGCTAGAATAAATACATTGCTGCGAACTTTAATTAAATGAAACTTCCTAAAATTTGATTGTAATGAAAGATCAGTTTTTGTAAACTACGAAAGCCATAAAAATATAATAACATAATTTGTCGTTGTTTTTGGTACAAGTTCTAAGAAGCTAGTTATAAGTATTTTGTGTTTTTGTGTTTTAGATGTTCCTGTAGGTTCCATCATCTTGTTTTGTTTTAAATCCTTAGTTAGCTGCTTCATTAGGTTAAGAACCTCTTCTTGAATGTCGTAAAAGTTGTATTTATTTGTATGAAGCATTGATTCAGGTTGGTGACTATAATTAATTAAACAACTGTGGATTACAGCTTCGTTCTATATTCAGATTCTTTAAAAACATCAAGAAATATATTACTTAATAACATAAATAACATGATTAAAATGTTATGTATTCATGATGTGTAAGAGTCAAGATCAAATTTCGAATTACAAGGTCAGTGTAACGAAGAATATTGACCCGGGTTGAAAATTGAACTGGGGTTCATAATGCGATAATACACAACAAGTTCATTTTAAATAAATTACTTGCATATTAATTAGCGCTCTTTGAATAAATCTAGACTATCAACTTTAAAATTTTGTTTTATATTTTGTACAGACTGTCCATTTTGAAATTAAACATGTAAATGTTAATTATATAGCCATGATGTTAATCTAAAAAGATAGATTTAAATTAACTGTCATTTTTTTATTACAAAATTTAAATAAAATAATCCGTTTATATAGGTATATAGCTACTGAATATTTAATTTATTTATAATTCTATGTATTTCTATTCCTTGTTAGAAGCGGTTAAGGGTTCGTTCCTAGCCTCTGTAACGACAAGCCTACGCAACGTGGCGCAAATAAAAGTGTTTCAGACTGCATATGAGCATTTTGCTTGGGTATATTTCATTTCGAAATGGCAAGTTATAGGTAACATAAATATTTTCTTTATTTTATACTAAACACTCACAGAATAACATATTTTGGACCAGATAAAATATTTGATATAGCTTGATTGGCGCAAGTAAAAGTTTTCAGACCGTAAATGGGCGTTTTTCCCGTTTATTTCATCTCGAACAGGTAACATAGATATTTTCTTTAATTTATAACAAACACTCGCAGAATAAGATATTTTTGGACCAGATAAAAATTTTATATATAGCCTGATTGTATCGTCTTAAGAGAGATTTTTTGTTAGACTTGACGGAAAATCAAAGGAATGTTTTTTTTATAAAACCTCAATCCTTTGTCACACATCGGACACAATTTCCCGTTTCTTATCTTTTTAACACTGTTTCTAACCTACGCAACACACAATTACAAACGCAATGTTGACCAAGTGATGTTACAAGCTTCAAAAGTACGGTATAGTTCCGGGTATTATAAACACGTCACAAGATAACCTAACAGCTAAAACGTTTGGATGTTGATATTCTTACGGTTCATGATTAATTTCAAAACGTCTTATCAAATTTTAAACAGAAATAATTTAATTCAAACCTATTTTTTTTTTTTTTTTTTTTTTTTTTTTTTTTTTTTTTTTTTTTTTTTTTTTTTTTTTGCTTTTTTACAGTTTTACTGTAATCAATTATTTCATTAAATTGCAAAATTGCAAATTAAATTTTGGCAATTTAAGATTGAAGACTTCGTTAAAGTTCTTAACGGCTTAATAAAATATAAAAGTTTAATTTTCATTTCGAATTTGGTGTATGATATATTTGATTTTTGAAGTCTGAAAATAAATATTGATTTTTATACAAACAAAGTCTGATTCCAAAACATAATTTTTGACCATTTTTGTAATAAAAATATTTACTATTATTTCGGAACGACTTCTTTATCAAAGAAGCTTTGAAACATCAGTCTGTGTCTCATGATTTTGCTTAAAAATCATATTAAATATTTCGGTTTACCTTCGTATTTATCCTACGTCACGACTTAAAGTACTTGGTACTTTAGTGCCTCCCCGAACAAGACGTATCCGGGTCCGGTATGATCTTTTCTAAAGAAAAATTAATTGTTAGTACCGTTCTTCTAAACTACTGTTCTTTCTATCATTGCTCCGCATAATTTCCACTCTGTTGTAAACAAGTGCTACTGTACTTATATCAAAAGGCTATAAAAAGTGACTTTGTACATAAGTTTTCAATTTTCTGAATTTTTTTGATTTTCTAAAAATATATATTTTTTAAAAATAGATATCTTCTAACCACGATCCGTGACATTCATTTTCTAAAATTTCATTTCTTTTAGCTGTAAATAAATGGAATCCTCTAACCGGCTGGTCAGTGTTTTACGATGGTAATTATGAGCTTGGAGCATGCGCATGGATGTGCGGTAAACCCTAGAATCGAAGGTGAAACATGACAGATTGCATTAATTGTCCTTCATCAATATCCAGATGTATTTGAAATGGTGTTATGTATCCCATACTAAGTCACAAATGACAAATTCAACGAAGTTCTGTGTTTAATTTATCATATTCACCGTTTTGAAAGTTGTGTTTAAATGATCCGGGTTATGATGACGTAACCATGTTCTGATATTAGATCCCAAATGCTGCATCTTGCTGGGTAAATACTGTAATTTCTGTATTTTATTCGAGCCTTTATCGTTGAACCAAATGTAACATTGTTCATTAGGAACATCATTAATTAGATAAGCACCGTTTTATTTTTTTCTTTGGAAAACTTATGCAGCTTTAATGCTAGATATATAAGCTAAGTAAGCGGAGAGAAGTAATAGTGTTTTACATCCCAGTCTAGATTCTTCACATATATCGAGGAGGTTAGAGCTCGGATATGTAGAGTGAATCGAAATGTGTGGGGGAAACCTTCGGCAAGCGAACTGAAAATCTTTGTCACAAGTTTTGAATATTACCTAAGTGGGATTTCGAACTTAAACAAAGAAATGCGCTCTTACTCGTGAGCGCTCGGCTTAGACCACTCGTCTACCAAGGTTTTAGATTTTTAAGTGCATGTCCACTTAAATTTAATTTAGACCACCTTCAAATGACATAAATATACTAAAGTAAAGGCAGCATTAAGCCGTGGGAACGATTACTTTTATCTTTAATAACTGAACGCCAACGCAAATATAGAATAATAATGATGCTTAACGACACAATAAACAATTCACATTAGAATCAACGTGCTAAGGTTATCAATTAATGAATGTTATTTAATATCATTGCATATAAATCAATGTGGAGACGAGTTTATATAAGACCTAGGTCTTGTTCTCGAATCCATTTCACACTATACATATGTATCCTATTGTAACATTGATATTTTTGATTTTCTTTTCTATAGTGAATAAAATATTGTTTAAAAAAGTCGAATATCGAATACTGTGCTTTTAAGTTTTGATGCACTTATACATGATTAATTGAAAACAACAACAACATAGGCCAATAAATAAATAAATGAATAAATAAATAAATAAATAAATAAATAAATAAATAAATAAATAAATAAATAAATAATTTTTTAAAAATTAGACGAACGATCAGAGTAATGTGGTGTAAGGAGCCAATCAAGATTCTATTACTTTTAAACAAAATTGTCACTTCTGGGATAGCGAGAATAAACGATATATTTATTTATCTTTTTAGATAATTCATGATGAAGAATTTTATATATATTTGTAACTGTTTTAACTTCATGTTTATTTATGTATTTATCATATATTTTTTTTCAGGGAGACTAGTTTATATAAGGGTCTTACTCTTGTTCTGAAATACCTTATTTGTGTAATGTAAATTTGTTTTGTATACTTGGTTAATGAAATAAATACTGTTTAAACTAAACGATAAAACATATACAAAACATATACAGTACATATCTTTGGAATTCTAACTGTACACGGTAAAAACGTTAATTATCTTGAATCAAGACCTTTTTTTTTTTTTTTTTACTTTTATCGAAGCGGTAGATGACAGGATAAAAACCAATAGCTCTCGAAAAGTGAACTGGAAAGTTTAATTTCTCGCCTGTAAAGTTCCTCACATGATTATACAATATGATATGTCTAAATAGAACGCTAAAAATAGGCAGTTAGAAGCACAGCGATTGAATTGCTCCATCATGTCAGTTTTACATTGTCCTATACCACCAAAGTTAGAGAAAAATTTATTGTGTATGTTTACTCAATTTAAATAGCCTTAGTGCGTCAGCAGAACAACCCAATACGCTGTAACCATGTAAATCAAACCATACAAGAGGTATAATTGTATGCGACAATTGATATATCCGCACTTGTTATCACGTACTCCAGTTTGTGATCACGTATGCCATACAAAAAATAGTTCGAATAAATAAATTAAGAAAAATAAAACACAACTAATGAAATTTTATAAGCAAAACTTAACTAATGAAATTTTATAAGCAAACTGGTAAAATTTAGTAGGCATGTACTACTTTAAACACGGACATTTTCATAGTATATGAATTTTTTTTTTACAGTACATGCAATAAAATAAAACAAACATACCAGTCCAAAACACAATCCAAAAACAAAGTAAAATCTTTTAAAGCTGGCAAAATTAGTTATACATGTGAACATCAATCAAGGGAGTGAGGCCGGGTGCTCTGGAAGGGTAAGCACCTCCTGTCTAGCTAGCTACATTTTATTTTACCGCTTTACACCGTCTGGTCTGTTATCTAAAATAAAGCTAAGCTAAATTTATATATAAGCTTCTCCGTATTGTTCGCTAAAATATATAACGTTTTTTCTTCTTATGTTAAGTAAAATGGCTAAAATATTGCGATTATACGATATGGTATACAGTATATCCGTCGTCTTTTTCGGTCTTAATACGTAATGGTAAAATTTAGGCAAATAGTAAACAGGTAATATATCATGTGTTGCTTTTAATTAAAACTTGTATTTGTATTTTTAATCAATATAGGATTATTTATGTATTGTCATTTAAAACGGAAAACACGTTGTGATGAGAAGTACTAGTATTAGTAAATGAATATCATACTGTGATAGTCATAACGGTTGGATTCTATCAAACCTGATAATCTTTATGCATTGACGTTTGGTTTCCAAGGAACAACAGGGAAATCACGTTTCCTGAAAACGTGGTTGAAAATGACATAAGCGTTAAAAGTGGTTCATAAAAATGTGCAATAGTTTCGTTATTTCAAGCAGACATTACATTTACATTATACGATACAAAAATTCAAAAATATGTTCAGATTATGCATAAATAACTTCGACCTTTTAGATAAATGCTACTGTTTCAATATATTAGTCATGTAACTGTTATTGTTTAATAAAAAGCATTGAAACAGAAGAACGTACAGATTTGACAATACCCGACTCAACCAAGAACACAAACGACAACAACAACAATAACAAAAACAAAACTTTATTGCGTCAAGTTTACAAAAACATATAGCAAGTATAAAGTTAAAACATTATCTGATATAGCTATAAATTAATTATATCCTTCCATTTAGGAACAGCCACTAAACACTAAAAGGCATAACATTTTGTAATATGACATCTCTATGTGACATTGCATAAAATAATTTGCAACTTAGTCTGAGTTGAGGCATTTATGGAATTTAACACTTGAATGAATTTATAAATATCATTTCAGTGACAAAAAATACCTAACATATACCTTACATGTAAAGTAATGACCGATAGAAATTGTTAGTTGTTAACTTGTTTAACGTCGCATCAGTATTTTTTCATTTATTTAAGACGGAAGCTAGTTTATTAATCTCTTAAGATTAATCTTTGAATACGTTTGTGTATGCGCGAGATGTGCAAGTGTTTTATTCTCCGCAATGAACAGCGCTCACTCAGGGCAAAACACTCTCCTTGTAACATTATTCTGACTCCATCTGAACACGTCAATCAATTCTCTTAATGCCGAACACACACACACACACACACACACACACACACACACACACACACACACACATATATATATATATATATATATATATATATATATATATATATATATATATATATATATATATATATATATATATATATATATATATATATATAAAATCCTGGGCCAGGGTTTCAAACAACGATCTCACGCTCGGATGCTAAAAAACTCCTACTAGGCAACAGTCAACTCAACCAATAACATGATACAAAATAATGACTGAAATTTTAAACTGTAAAACATTCAGCATGTAGTAAGTAACAGAAATTTGAAACTAGAAATTACATACTTAACAATAGTCAACTCTAGCTTAAACGCCATACAATGCAGTCAGTGACAAGAATTTGAAACTAGCATACTTGTATTTGGTAACAACCAACGCATAAAAAGACGATAAAACTTAATGAAATATTCAACCAAACATGGCAAGAGAGGGAATACAATCATTAGAGTCACTGAATATGAAAATCTCGACTTTGGACGAGCATTTGGATCAATATTAATTGGTTAATTATGGTAATCGATTGGAGGGCCCCGGTCACCACACTTATTTCAAACCATTGGGTTAAAAATACGCACTATTTTTAAAATTGTAAACTTCAAAATTCTATCGTTAAGAAGGAAAGATCCCTGTCAAGTTATTAATTTACAAGTAAGCTATTTATATCAAGATTTGGAGTTGAAATATTAGAATGAGTGATTTCTTATTGAACAACCAATTAACTACAAAATTCTAAAAATATTGTCATATTTCCTAAATTATTGTATTTTTATTACTATTATATTTGAACATTGGCATTTATTCCTTGCTATTTGACGTTTTTAGTAAACAAATGTTTGGTTTCCAAAGAACAAATCATTGTAAGTAACTAAAACAAACGGGATCTTTAAGAACTGTCACGTTTGGATAAAACAGTACATTGTACTGTAATTACATTGAAGATCTTCAGTTTAGTTTAGTTTATTGATTGATCAGTTTTATCTCTTTTTTTAATCGAAGAAAATACAGTTTTTTAACATTTCTGTAATATACTATTTGTAAATTTGTTAAGAATATCTGTTAAATTTAGACTAAGTCCGTTTGGCTATAACCTTTGTAAGGGAGTTCAGTAAAATAAAGGTATTCTAAAGAAAGAACTTTCTTTTTTAACAAGTATTGCAAAGCTATGTTTTGGGAAAAATCCGTTACCGTTACAGAAGTTATATTGTGTAAACTCTATATAAAACTCATATTTGGAGAGAATTATTACGCAGTTCAGATCGAGATACAAAAATATTACAATTTAAAGATCTTAAAAATTAAAAGAAGAACATATCTAACGAAATGATTGGAATTACCTGATCTCGATCTGAAATTAGCATTTGATTATTTTTATCGCATATAGATTCTTGTTATTGTTGTTTGGACATATATTCTAGATTTTCATTTTTTTAAACTACAAAGCAAAGATTTTTGCAATCAGATGATATATAAAAAGTGCTCTGACGTTACGGTAGCTCGGTTAGTAGAGTTTCTCGCTTCGTATATGTGTCGGGGTTATAACCCCGACCGGGTCTGATCGAAAATTGATAGCGACTTTTCTTTTGCCAAGCACTCGGCATTTAGAAATGAAAGTTACGGGGTCCTTCAGAGGACCGATGCCTAGTCTTGCCTAAACAACGTCCCTGCACATTGCCCTTGACGCTCTGCAAAGGTATAAATTTCTGCCACTTCACCTATAGTTGGTGACGTCCCGATATCAGTAAATTGTTTTTGACTGTACGTAAAACCCCATCAAATCAATCAATACATCAATTATCACATTTTAAGACACAAGACTTCGTTACAAAACTACTTTTCTAAACTAGGTCTCTTGCTGGGAGTCATAGAATACACTTGTAAATTAAGTGCATTTAAGACTTCATGTGACTGAGATCATTATTATCTGTTCAAATTAGAGATGGTATGATACATGATTAGCTTTATAAGCTGTCATTTAAATCCATCAATCAATTTTCAAAACCCTCTGACTTAAATATTAATATTCTTGACGATGAGGTTAAACTTGGATTCATAAACAAAATGATATTCTATTTTCGGTTGAAAGCTATCAACTGTTTGAACATTCCGAATTCCGAATTCACAATAGGCGACTTTGTGTAGTATTGTTAGATTAAAAGGCGAATCAAGAACAAAAATATAGAATTTATAAAAAAAGACACACGCTTATTCAAATGCCCAGAAAACTGATACTCAAATTAAGTATGCTAATTAAATTATTACAATACCCTGTAATGCCATATGTTAATTCACCACTATATATGTGCTATGAAATCTGTAAATAGAAATATTGTCGAAGAAAATTACGTTTTGTAGTAAAGATTTTACAAATGGGTGATTTGACACGGTTTTTATCTTTGGAACTTTTGTATCATTAAAATATTTTATGTCGAAGTGAAAACATAAAAACTGCTAATGATTTTGTTTACTGTCAAATCTAAAGAACATAAATATTCTATAACGGAAAAGGCTACGGGACTTTTCTTTCAATATCATCACAAAACATATAACCATTGTCAAAAATGACATATAATTGGCTTTAACTATCTAACCTTCATCATTATACATTCAATATTTTATCAAAATTTACAAATAGTTAAGTAAATGGACTGATTGATTTTTTTCAGAAAAAAACAAATTTTCGCCAGGGTCAAACCGGTAAAGTGAAATATTGGTAAACTTATTAACAATTCTAAACTTTGGCAAATAATAATAATAATAATTATGATAATAATAATTGTTATTTGAGGTTCATAGTAAATCTAAATTTAATTAAAAAAAAACTATGGCGCCTATAATATTTTAAAGTGAGTTATCTTTTTTTATTGAAACAGTTTTGTTTATTACACAAACAGTTTAAAGCTGCATTAAGTTTTTCAATTTTCTGATTTTTTTTAAATTTCTTAAAATATATATTTTTGTGAGATTCATTTTCTAAAATTTCATTCCTTTTAGCTGTAAATAAACAGGATCCTCTAACCGGTTGGTCAACGTTTAACGATGATTATTGTGAGCTTTGAGCATGCGTATGGATGTACGGAAATTCCAAAGAATCGAAGGTGAAACCTGACAAATTGTATAATTGTCTGTCATTAATATCCAGATGTATTTACAATTGTGTTATGTATCCCTTACCAAGTCACAAATGACAAATTCAAATAAATGCTGTGTTTAATTTATCATATTTCATCGTTTTGTAAGTTGTGTTTAAATCACTCGGTTTTTATTACGTAACCATGTTCTAATATTAGATCCAGCATGCTACATCTCGCTGTTATTTCTGTGTTTATTAAGCTTTTATCGTTGAACCAAATGTAACATTGTTTATTAGGAAAATCATTAATTAGATCAACGCCGTTTAAATTTTTTCCGTGGAAAACGCAATGCAGCTTTAAATATATATTTGATTTCCTAGATTTACATTACTTAAAAACAATAAAAACAACAAAAGAAAACAAAATACATGTACACCAAATGCTCAAACTTATAAATGGTTGATTTGGCAATATAAATTTCCCAAAAACAATCGGTATACCAATAGGCACAAATTGTACACCTTTGGTTGCTGATTTGGTTTTTTTATTCATATGAATCAGAATTTTTGCAGAACTTTGTCAAATCTGGAGGGAAGACTACCGTGAAGTTCAAGTTTGTAACCGAATAAGCCAGTTTTCAAAGTTTTTACTTTGCTTTTTGGAATTGTGATTTGAACATAGAATGGTATGTTATTGTTTGATTAGACGGTTAAATTAGTTATTCTTGCAAAGTATGAGTGTAAAAGCTAAAAAGCACAACATTAATGTCGAGCCTCGAAAACAAATGCAACACTGTCCCTTTTTTAAAATTACTAGGTGCATAAAAAACGCTATTTCAGTTTGTTGGGATAATTCATTAGAAAATGTTTTTGCTTTTCATCATAAAATCTATTTTTTTCTTTGTTTTTGTATTTCTGATACAAAAAATACATTGTTTGAAAGAGCAATTTCTATGATTTGTGTATTACAAGCAAATCATATGCCCAATTTATAAATTGCGTGTATTATAGATTATGATTCATAAATCTTTTGTGCCCACGCTGAAAAAAATATTTATATAATTTAATTCGTTAACATTGCCAACATCTTTTTGTCCTAAATACGTCTTAAATCTTCTTAATTGTATTTTATTATTAAAATTGGGGATAATGACCTCAAAGAAAGTGTGCATAACGTGAGTCTGTATTATTTTCTAGATCTAATGTATTTGTGTTTATAAAACATTCAAAAAGATCGCGGTGGAACATTTCAAAAAATTATGAATAACCAATCAGATAAATTGATAATGATTGCGGTTAAAAGTAATATAATCAGACTATTCAAAGAAATAGCATTAGATAAAATTGGATATCGACAATTTTCCTGTCATTACGTTGGTGTTTATCATGATAAATACCAATTATTTCAATAAAAGGTTATCTACATTGTCTTAAAACATTGCGTTCCAACAATGGTGTTTACGACTTGAATCTAAATCTGGACATGCGTCGATAAAAGACACGTCGAAAGACAAAAGCTTTACATTCTGTGAAAGAAGAATTGAATTCCAAGTACGTCTATAACAAATTATTTTTATTTGTGAAAAACCCGTTTTTAAAGAGACCAGTTGTAGTATTTGCAATGGTTTTCATTTAAATGGCTATAAAGAAATGTCCAAATTCTTAGAAGATTAGGAAATCAGGGGAAGGTTACGAAAATTAAGAAAAAGGTGATCAAAATTATAACATATTTCTTATCATAATATGATGTCGTGCCACAAAACATCCGCCGATGAAGATGAAGCATGTTCATGAGGAGAAAAAATTCCGTTTCAAATAGAGTTTAAACTACCATTCCGGTAACGCAAAATTTGTATATTCTGAAACTTAATTACTGAAAAAATACTTTATTAGATAAATGGTGTGCAGACATTTTTCCGTACCCTAGACGCCAATTTTATACCAACTCCAATAAAACCTTTTTCAAACTCCTGAAGAATACTAGAGATGAGTATTAAATTATTTTATTTTCTGATATTATCCCGCATTGGTGAACTTTATATAGAATGCATTTAATGCCATGTTTAGATATATAACACAATTGTAACATAGACAGAAAGATTCTCGAACTCGACAAATTGAATAATGGCGGATGTTATTTCCGTTTTATTATTATCAGAATAATATTATATTTTATTTTTGTACTAGACAATTTGATATCAAGGAATTATGTTCATGGGGGACCTGCATCTAATCGAATAAATATGAAATTATTATCAATTTATCAAACGAACACTGCTTGCATCTTGGATGCGTTTTGTTCCCATGTTTACGAAGATCAGAATAAAAGCAGTTTATTTCTCTGCACCATGCAAAGTACACATGTACTACGTTTACTATCTATATTTATAAAAACCACTAATTAAGTATTTAAAAGGGTAATGCTATTGTTTCTACTTTATTAAAGCATGTTCTTGGAAAAATTAAGTAAAATGAAAACAAAAATAATAGTATAAAAAGAACTTAAACTATTCACATTAAGTAATCGAAAGAAAAAATGCTAATACATATTGAGTCCTAAAGCTGCATTAAGTTTTTCAATTTTATTATTTTTTTTTTTTGTTTTTCTGCAAATATATTTTTCAAAAAATAGATAACTTCTTTTCACAATCCCTGAGATTCATTTTCTAAAATTTCATTCCTTTTAGCTGTAAATAAACGGAATCCTCTAACTGGTTGGTCAATGTTACCGATGACTAAATTATGAGCTGGGAGCATGCGCACGGATAATCAATCGAAAGTGAAACCTGATAAATTGTATTAATTGTCCGTCATTAATATCAAGATGTATTCGCAATGGTGTTTTGTATCCGTTATTAAGGCACAAATGAAAAATTCAATGAAGTTCTATGTTTAATTTATCGTATTTCACCGTCTTGTAAGTTGTGTTTAAAGACCCTGTTTTTCATGATGTAAGCATGTTCTAAAATAAGATCCCACATGCTACATCTCACAGGGAAATTATTGTTGTTTCTGTATTTATTCGAGCTTTTATCGTTGAACCAAATGTAACATTGTTAATAAGGAACATCATTAATTACATTAGCACCGTTTTAATTTTTTTCTTTGGAAAACTTAATGCAGCTTTAATAGCTGTATAATAAGCAACAACGAACAGCAAATTATAAAGACAAACATAAAGCAATAAAAAAAGCATACCAGTCCTAGTCCATAAAACAAACGATTGAAAACTTTGTAGAATATTAAATGTTTATGATATTTCATGTATTTATTCCCTCGTAATGATATTTGTTGTTTTTGATCGCTTAATTAAAGGTCCCAATGTTACATAAATACCAGCTGTATTGTTTTCTGCCCGTAGATATATTATAAATACAAAACGGTTAAAAGCGTAGGTTTTCGAGAAAAAAAAAAACCGGCCTGTAACTTAGGTGGACAGGCCAATACAACATTTTCAATAGTGTTTCTATAATATAAGTTGTATTTTTATAATATTTATCTATTTATTTATTTTATTTTGATTATTATTCTTATTTTGTTGAGCAATAAGTCATTTATTATAAAATTTTATACTACAGTACGGAATACCTTTCAAACTTCAAATGACGTTGACTTTGTTTGTAGTAAATTGTCCCTTTGGAAGACATTTGTTAAATTGTTTCCTCCTACACTAGTAGCAATTTAATGCTCCTGATCTTATCAATTGTTGTTGATAAGTCTCGTGTTGATTTTCAGGCTCGTTGTTTGTGATATGTCTATAATTACAATTACTTCGCTACCTTGAAAGCAAAGTAATATTGGTTTAGTGTGTATATTAGTATGCATTAAACAATGTGAGTCCAGTTTAAGATTGAATTTATAAAACTTTTTTTCGAGAAATGATGGTTAATAAGTTGATTTTCTTGTCATCATTTCTGTACTGGTAGTAATTTATTTAGTCTATCAGAACAGCGTAGAGACTTAGGAGACTCGTAAGGCATCATGTCG
Source organism: Tegillarca granosa (assembly GCA_029721355.1). Classification (NCBI taxonomy): domain Eukaryota; kingdom Metazoa; phylum Mollusca; class Bivalvia; order Arcoida; family Arcidae; genus Tegillarca; species Tegillarca granosa. Next base: position 37,848,934 of record CM056594.1, on the reverse strand, counting down.
TCCAAATGTAAGCGCTAAAATGTCATCTTATTTTTATCTAAATTTTCAAAATGCAATTATGCAGTCGATGAATAGAATAAGTGAACCAGATATTTACATATAGTGCTTTATATTAATCCAATGTATTCAATCCCTAAACATAAAATTGAGCTGGATGTCTTGTCATGATGGATTGGTTTTACACTATAAGAAAAAGGTCTTAAAGTATACCTTACAAAACGTGCCATAAAAATTCGAACTTAATCTTTAATATTTCCTCTTTTGATATTTGTATCTAGTCAGTCACAATGAAATCTTCAGTGTGGCCGAAAGTGTCCTTGTGCTTAAATGACTAAACATAACTCAGTAGATAGTACTTTGTGCTGTCAGAAAATATACCATTCAGCTACATTTTTAGCCGTCTTAATTTTTGAAATTTATTTAAAAACTAAGATCCGTTCTCTCTCATGGAAAGCATTCCTTAGCTGGATTTGGATTCATATAATTTTGGAACTTTAGATTTATTATTTTTAGCTGTTTGGCTTATGTTTTTTATCATCAAACTTTTCGGTCCCTAATTTCTCTGATGAGGAATGATTTTCCGAAATGTGCACATATGGCACATCTAAATTCAACAGGTATTTTGTTGTATATAAACACCTTTTACACTATTTTAGATCGGAAAAAATTAAAGTTTACTGGTATTAAATGTTTCTTAAACTTCTTGGAAGACAGAAACAATGTGACAAAATCAGCTCACAATCACATTCTTTATGTTACCTACAGTACTTGTAATAGATACGATTTTTCGTACGTGAAAAACGCGACAATAATTTACTATAAAGAGCAGGTATAGAAGTACATAGTAACTATAATCTGATACAGTTTACGATATTGAAAAATTGATAAGATAATCGGGGCTTGAATCAGATATTTGATAGTTTAATAAACACTTCGCGTTGTTAAAAAATAATTCACTTAAAGCACACAAATGGTGTTAAAATATAAGTGTAAAAACAAGCTCACGTTTTACGGACAAATGAACATATATGGAAAAAGACATAGGTAGGAGGAACACGTCGTATTATATAAAATGAAAGAACATATGAGACACGAACCAAGTGATTATTTGACAGATAAAGGGTATAATCCTAATCTCTTATTAATTAGTGATCTAATCAATGCTCTTAAAAGTTTTATTGTCGTCATCACAACATTGTTGATAAGTATGAAGTCCCTGTATCCAAACTTATACTAGATATATTTGATTTTTCATAGTCCAATGTTCTTTTCATTCTCAACATTGATTTTGCATGTGACACATATAGTTAGCTAATCAGGAGATGCTTACCTTTACAGATCAAGCGGCCTATCTTGGACATAGGCTGGTATGTTTTATTTGAGGATTGTTAAGTATTAAATAAATACATACCTTTTATTATCGTTTTGTAAAAATGGAATGAAAATACAATTGATAAGTTTCATTTAATTGTTATCGATGATATTAACATGCATTGGTTGTTGATTTATAATTTCGCACAATAAAGCTTAATATGTTAGTAGCATCTCTTAACACTCCGAAGATGATAAAGCTTTGGGTTTATTAGTTTTGCTACATGTTCTGTTACCTTATATAAAAATAACTTTTCCCTTTTTTATAGTAACACTGGTTGAAAATATTGGTTATTTTTCTTCAATAGTTTTATCATTATATTCCTTGATATTTACTTTTACTGGGTATTTTATTTCAATTGTTCAAAATGTACTCTTTTCCAACTGATGTTGCTGATTTCTTATTTGCTTGTTACGTGTGATGTAGCTTATTTCATTGGTTGTTGCAAAGCTTTTCATTATTTGCAATTTTCTTCTCTTATAAGCAAGTTGAAACCAATAAACATATCATTTATTTATTTATCCATCAATCTCTCTTTAAAATCACAATTGCAGATTTAAAAAATCATTCATTTACCAAAAGTATCTCATTGATTTATTGAAATCTTAAATGAGCCGAAAATAAACAAATAAATGGTCTAAAAGTTTTCACAAATCAAATAAAGCAGTACACATAGTTGTACCATCACGTATTCGAACAAATATCTATATACGAAAATCGAAATCTTTTTTAGTTTTTATACACACTCAATCAAGAAGTGTAAGTAAAATGGATACATTCTATAAATATGAAGTTGTTCTAGATGTACCTTTCCAAATTAGACGTGTTAAATGCTAGTATTCAACACTCTTTGTGCCAGACAATATGTTGTAAAATACGTATTATACCGTCATGATCGGATTAATCAAGACAAATATTCGCAAATTGAACCAAAACATGTGTTATGATAGCCCGGGAAAGTGTCAGGAGGAAAAATTCGTGAATCAGCTTACAATGTTTAAAGTGTGCAAAATAGAGATTGTAGACAATATTATTTTAAATGGCACATCAACTATTATATTGAAAGTAATCCATGTTTTGTTTATAACACATTCAGTTTTTATTAACAATTTCACTATAAAACGTGTGCTATTCATTATTCGATATTTGTTGCACACCTATTTCATTGATATTAGTAACTGTTGTACACATATAAACGAATATTTCGTAATCATTTGTTTTGATTTTTGCGCATTGGAAATCAATAATTTTTTTCAAATATACATACAAATGTGTCATCTACAACGTCAGTTACTGGACAAAACCGGTAAATAATGCACTTCTGTTGGGTGCTTTATTAGGTCAGCTCTCTCATTTGACAAATTTCTGTTTTATGAACGAATTTTAACTGAGATTTGAATATAAATATTATTAAGTGAGTCAATTAATAACATATGCACATTTGAAATTAACAACGTATTTAAAGCGCTACAATTTGTTCAACGTCAACATCAAAACACTATCTTCGCATAATTGTAATTCATAATTTAAACCCACCAGCAAATAAAGTATGATATCACATGTTAACTTGTAGCAAAATTATTGGACTGTGATTGATATAAATATACAAACATTTTAAATATAAGATAAATAGTTCATGTGTATCATTAATGTGCTGTATTATCACAGTATTATTTCAGTAGACCAGTGAATGCACAAAATAAAATTTATGTTCTGTGTATAGAACGTGTCTGCTGAAATACAACTCTTTTTTGAAAACATATATTTTTGTTTTATTTCAACAAATATAACATGGTAATACAAATGTATTTTGATTGTTTTTGTTTTGGAGTTTTAAACGTAATATTTAGAGGCTAGAAATGAAAATATATAGCGATTTTTGTAAAACTTTTAATGTTAAATGTTTACTTGTATTTCAAATATAATGTTTTTTTTACAAATTTGGAATAAATGTATAAGAAAATAAAAATTGAAGTGCTTTAACAAGGAGCAGGTGAATTCAAATATATATACAATTGATTCCAAACGCATATTATCAATTTTAAAAATCATTTGAATCTTTTAAAAGGAAAATTAAAATTGTCAAACTGATATTTTAACAATGTGAACACGAAGTATTGTTCAATCATAACAAGTAATTTCCTCTCCAATGTAATATTGATATTTGCGTTAAATGGGTTGTTTTAAATGTTAAATGTCTGCTTAATTAAAGACTCACATCATATTGTTGCACCCTTGGTATTTACGATATATAGAAAAGTAAAATATTGTAATTGTATTATTTTTTAAAATTGCAATTTTAACTCATAAAAGTAAACCTTTTACAAATGATTATGAAAAGGGTATTTGTTTTTAAAGGAATAAACAACTCTATCATTATCTTATACCGTGTACAATATATGCTGTAAACAAAACGAAAGCTGAAGTGACCATCTAAAAAAGGTGCTTGATCTTACCTAATTTTAAATTATGTGTAAATAAAATTAATCATGTTTAAGTTCTTGAAAAGCCGTGTTTTATCAAAAAGGATATTATATTCAGACCGCTTATCAGGAATACACTATAAAGGACACATGCTAAACTACTTGATCAGATTTCGTACTTTGTCAAGTAAACGATTTACGTAGGGGCCCTTATAATTATTTATCAGAATACAAGTTTCGATTATTCGTTTCCCTTTGTTATTTTTTTATTCTTTTTGTTGCCTTTTTCATTCTCAATACCAAATAAGCGTATTGGGACCACTGATTTTAATACTTCAACTTCATGGGAAATTATTTCCTGAACACTTCATTCAATGGCGTAGTTAAGATTGGAGGGAAAAATAATTCCTACTAAATTAGTAACCAGTTTTCCATATTTTTTATTAGTTTTCTCCGTGTTAACAGTAACACTTTTTAAATGTCGAAATTATCTTGTCTACAATATGATCTGAGATGTAACCAAATCAACAGCACCTAATGGTCTACAAGGTTTTATTTTTGTCTAGCTGCATTATTTGAAGTTCAGATCAAAATTATTATGCATTTTATATTAAATTAAGCTTGGATTTAGTTTAGAGCATTGTCAATGCAGATGTTATATTTAAAAAATACAGATAAATTCAAATGTAAAAAGAGGATGTTCAAGAAAAGAGTCATCAACTTTATATAAATAAAGTGTACTTAATCTATATTCTAAGGTTTAAATGCTGTCGGTACCTACTGTGACTTTTTGTATAGATTCAGAGTATATTTAATTGTTGATATATTGTTTGATTTGTTTTTTTATGCTGCTTAGTTTAATAAAACAATTAACAAATATTGAAACCACAGATAATAAATATTTTTAATACCATATACCGTAAATGTTCACCATTGTTGTTTGAATTTTTTTTTTGTGAGTGCCTTTAAATTTTGCAGCAAATGGTTATATTTGAAAAAGGAAAAAACCTATTTCAGAAAATACTGAGCCAACAAAGCATGGTGCAGCAAATGACGTATTGAAAAGAAGAAAAGAAAACTTTTTCAGAAAAAATTAAGCCAACAAAGCAAGGTGTGAATCATTGGAATAATAAAGACAGCCATAGAAAAATCAGCTTCTGTCAAATTCTTGTTCATATATCAAATCAATTAAAAATACCGGTTTATCTCGAATAGACTAATGAAAAAAAGGTTAAAAAATATATATAATAAACAAATTTTCAAAATCTAGTTTGGGGTAAAACATTTTACTAAACTGTTAAAGTATGATATCACTTTTAAGGAATTGTATAGAATCTAATAATCTAATTAGACTTTAAAGATAGAAAGTTTCTTGAAATTGCCATACAGAAACCTTCCTATTTGCAAATGACATACCTAGACTTGATCAACCTTAATTTGTATTGATATAAATTGCTCCCAAATAGAAGTAATACTGTCAAGTTGTATCCTCCTACACTAGACTAAGTTTAATGTCTAATTCAAATCCAATTTTGTGTCATCATTCAGGTCTATTACGAGTCTCTTGTTGATTTCCAGTGCTCAATTTTTGCGTTATCATTAAGCAATTGTCATAATCTAGCTACGCTATCTTGAAGAAGAATAAAATTGAGATAATGCATTGATAACATTGCATTGGTATAAATGTGATCGTAAAACCCAGTTTTTATTTAGATTTTGAAAACGTTCATTGAACTCAAGAATGGTTAATACTATTGTCACTGTTGTCTCTGATATAAATATATTTTATTTTTCTGTCAGACAAGATAACATTCAAGAGACTTTTAATGCGTCGTAAATGTCACGTTTCTTAGTTATTGTTAGTTACATATCTCACAGTCATCACACATTTCCAAAAGCCAGATATAAAAAGGTAATCCAACGCATTTATATCGGAACAATGCTTCAATCATTGTCAATTATAGAATGAAGAATGAAACTCGTCTGTAATTTAAATGCATTTGTACCTATTGATTTCAGATTCTACAATGATTTAAACGTAGCAAATTTTCAATTTCAAATTTAAATAAATATCAATGGTAATATTCATAATAAAAGAAAGCAGCAACAATTATAGAAACAATGAAATATTAAACAAATGTAATTGCTTCTGAAAAAATGATATATACATACCTAGGAATATAGTTTAAATGTTTTAATACTGGAACAATTCATTTTAGTTTTTACTTAGTTGTCTCCTTTTTACTTTTTTAAGAAAAACTTGTAAAATCAGACTTTATGTAATTTTTTGCGAATTTGTGTTTTATTTGTATGAAAATTTTAAATCAGACTACTTGGACTATTCTTTAAGATATTCTTCATTGTAGTTGTAATTTTGACTTACTTCTGTGTAATTAATCACTTTTCCTACCCTTTTATTACAACACCGAAATAATATTTTTTCTTTAAATTAAAAAAAACAATAAACTGCAATTAGGAGACGAAAATAGAGGAACTGAACTATTTCTATAATACAGGTTTTCTTGGATTTTTTCATTTTTCTTGGAATATCAACACTTCAGGCAATACTTCTATGTTAGGAGATTTTGTTTCATGTGTTTAGTTTTGAATCTTAGCCTTGGGAATTGTAGTGTATTTAAATTACATTAGCGTTTTACTATACCTTTTGCTATTCAGGTGTTGTACATGAATTATTCGTTATCTCTTTCTTTTTATAGTGTTTATTAGCATATTAAATACCGCATATAAAACATTAATCATTTTATTAAAACGTTTAAATTAAACAATATTTTTAAGTTATTCAAATTAGATCTAAATACTGCTAATTACGTTATGTACGCACTAGCTGTATTTTTTACTTTTGAATTTAAAAACGCAATAGATAAATAAAATAAAAATAAAAGAAAAAAAAGGGGGAAAAAAAGAAAGAAAAAATACACCTTTGTCCTTATCAGAATCTAGTAACGGGAAGCGAAAAATTGATTTTGTTTTGCATCAAAATTCACTTTATGTAGGATGTATCATTAGTTCTTGTTTTAATACTGCTTTAAGGATGATCTGAATGGATAATAATTTTGAAAATACGTATTTTGCTGGTATATTGTTTCTAAAACTAGTGATATCTTGTATCCGAATGTTAAAAACTACCATTAGTGATTCCAACTAAGAATAGAATACAACGGAGTAGCTTTCAATGCGAAATTATTTGCTTATTATTTTTTTTACTCTTCTTTTTGTTATTCGCGTGTCCATCATGGAGTATTCGATATATCTTTGTTTTAAGGTGTTTCTAAGTATCTGTCTATAACATTTAAAAGATTAACGATTGGTATTAAATCGTTCCAATTGAATAATTTTGGGCTTTTAAATCACAATAGCAATATCGTATAAAAGAATAATCATTGGTATCAAAACGTTTCGATTAAAAAAGTTATTTAAGAAATTAACCTTGAGCATATGTAAAATAATGTTAATGAATCATACTATGCCTGCATTTGCTGTAGTTTTTTTACTTTCAATAAAAAAGTAAAATAAATAGATAAATAAATAGATAAAATAAAAGTTATTTTAAAAAACCTACAACTATGTCTGTAATATCGAAAACAGGTTTAAATGCGAATATGTTTTAACTGGAACTGAAAGTTTAAAATCATTTTTCTTACTTTTCAACGTAGTAGAGGGCAATAATAAAAATTCGTTCAAAGTTAGTGTAAAAATAATACTGTACCGCAAATGTTAACATAATATATTTGGGTGGAGCAATTGTATATTCTTGTATTGCTAGGGTCCACAAATTCACCTATATCAAATAATATCTTATTTAACAAAAATACCTGTTTAATTTTGCTGTGCCATATGTGCACATTCAATTAAATGTATTTCATGTGTGCATACAATAGCAAGTGCATACAAAAGCAAATGAATGGTAACTGAGGTGGTGACTCTTTCTTTAACGTAGAACGATACTGCCACTTTCTGGGTGTAAAATTGTCAAAAAAATCGTATCGTAACTACAATCTTAATTTTAATTGACATCAATGCGCAAAAAAATAATTTTGTTAATTTTTTTATCCTATTCTAACTTCATTTTATAGCGATTCACAAACATGTCATGCATGGCCAATTATGTGTGCAAAAAAAGTCACTTTATGTTCGTGAAAATTATAAAATGTACAATTTTGGTTTGGAGCATGATAAAGTAGAGATTGTCAATCTAAAATGAATTTCATGGTTAACCTATCAAATTCGCAATAGATGTAGTACAGATAAAACTCTTGTAATTTCAAGTTCATTTTCCGGTAAAAGTGATATCGGATACATGAATATAGGATCTAAAATTTTTTTATTATTTTTTAAAATCTTTTTTATTATTTTATTTTATGTATTTTTATTTTTATTTTTCTAAACAAAGTAAATTCAACAGAAATAATTTCAATTTACGTTCAACATATAGACATATTGATATATATCGGGATGTTTATGTTATTGCCATAGAATCGTGCAATTCTTTGACGCCAAGGATATAAAAATAGATATGAAATATTGCAACGTTTGTAAAAGGTTTTGACGTCAAAATTGAAAAGTGTTATTTAATTTTGATAATAGACTGCTTTATTTCATATCTCTTGAGAATGCTATACGAATACAAAAACGCTAACTACATTGAAGCATATTAAGTACAGGTGTAACCGCAATTGTATCCGTATGCATTTTTAAAATCATTTAAATCAATTACTTGCAAACTGTAAAATGTCAAACGTTATGAAGTATTGATAAAAATATAACATATTGTTTTTCAATGGGCGTATGATTGAAACTCTTGATATTTAAGAGAAAGTGGATGATGTGTTGCAATTAGTATTTGCATTTATTGTCTGTGTTTGTTATTGTCTTTTAATGTTAAACACAGTTTTACACATTATTCATTGTTGGACTTTTAGTATTTCTGATGAATGGAAAAGATAAAACTGGACCACAATACACTTTTTTCTATAGATTTAATTCAAGCGATATTTATTTTGACACATAATGGACAATGAAATTCTGTTATTTAATGACGTATAACATTGCAAAAACATTGTATTTGTCGAAGTAACAACCTTTATATGACCGAGATATATTGTAAATTATTATCGTTTTGTTACGGAACAAGTTTATTGTTTAATTGGCAATTACTACTGCATTTAATCACAGTACGATGACATGTAGGCCACTTAATTTTCTAGTCTAAACAAGGGACAAAAACAATCTGTTTTTTGTAAAAAATTGAATTACCACACACACACACACACACGCACACACACACACACACACGCGCGCGCGTTTTTAAAATAATAAAATTGTTATATATATATATATATATATATATATATATATATATATATATATATATATATATATATATATATTATCTCTGTCAAGATTCTCTGAAAGTGATTGGCGAACATGACATTTCTGTCTCCTCTATCATATCTAGCCCTAACGCATATAACTATAACGGAAGGGCTTCATTATTTTTTATGAAAACATTCATGTTGCTGTTACAATTTAGTATCTTTCCTTTTCAAAGCACCTACGTAGACACAGTTAATTGTTCAATGCATGACTGATTGACTAACTTTTCGGGCTTTTCGTTAATTTCTGCTGAGTTCTATAAATTTTAATAATAATGTTTTGCTATACGACAGTAAATGTAAAGATTTTACTTTTCTGATCAAGATAAAATTGTTTTTATTGCTCCTTAAAAGTTTTAAAAAGAAATAAGTCGAATAACTGTTAATGGTTTTATTATGGTTTTCTTTGAAGTTACCAATACAGTTTGTTTATAACGGGAAATGCATTACCCCTCAAAACTAATATGTTGAAAAATATTATGTTTGATTTTTAGTGTTTTTTTTTATAAATCGTACTTTCATCTTAAAATGTAAAAAATGCAATTGAGTAATCAGCATGCAGTAAGAAAATTTGAATCAACACTTTTTAATTATTATATTGCGTTTTTTTTTCAGCATCTGTATGAAAGCTAAGTAATTTTATTGTTTTTTTAAAAAAAATTAATCGTGTTTTGAAAACACTTTTTCATGCAAAGTTGTTTCAATAATAGGAAATACTGCAATTTAAATTCTGTGTTGTTGACTTTTATCGAAATATCAAACAGGAATTTTAACATATTGATGACGATCCTGTTCTTAAATTTAGTAAAATTATAAATAATTTTAATGAAAAGTCAATAACAAATCTTTTCCTGCTGACACACAACGCTAGAGAGAAACTTAATTTAATTGCGCACCCTCAACTTCACCAAAACATTTATACTCGCGAATCCTAATTTTGTTTATCTCTGTATCTGCCAGGTGTATTCAAACTATGTTTAGTTAATTTCTTAAATGGTAATAATTCGTTGTGATACCAGCTATATTGTTATAAAATAAATAGAAAATGAATATATAAATAAATAAGATGAAAAAAAAATCAATGAAAGTATAAATGTGTAATTATAAAAAGTAGGCTGTAGATTTGATGCTTGGTTAGACCAGGCTTATGAAAATAGTTTTACATGTATTTTAGGGATTACTCGTAATAATTCACAATACCACAGAATGACCATTATATGTAGAGTTCTTCCGAAGAAGGGAATCTCTTATACTGTTTCTCTGTTGATAAGTATTTGTTATCTTGTTTTATTTTCTATTTGTAGTTTTGGTCTCTATGTGAAATTTTCTCAAGTAAAGCATAAATTAAGTAGCTACACACTTGAACTTGACTGTTAACTTATTTTAAATGTTTGACCTGAACACACACACACACACACACACACACACACACATACACACACACATATATGTGAAAATGTTATCAGACAAATTTGAAAACACATAATAATAAAATGCCCGAAGTATAATTAATTTATTGACAGATAATCGTAAATACAAGCATTTATTTAAATAATCACCACAATAAAAAGGCTTATAAACATTTACGTAAAAAAGGGAATATATTGTATATCTTAAATTAAAATCATTACTTAATAAAACACAAACATTCCAGTCCTTCTCCAAATTTCACCCTTCCCAAAAAAGGTAAAACTTTGAAAACGGGCAAATTTAGTTACACACGTGACTTTGCATCGTGAATACTACATGTGAAGATTAAATATAAGTATTAAAAAAGTACACTAAAATTTACTGATTGAATTTTGCTGAAAGTAAAGTTGAAACATACCATATTAAGAAGGATATACTTATAAATCAATAAATTGACAAGTTATTAAAACATTTTTTTTTCATTTTTGTGCTTCAAATATTTGAAACAAATATATTAACTTGAAGGACATGAAATAATATAATATATAAAAAATAATTACAATACTTGGATTGATTTTCATTACCACCTGACAGACCAAAACAAAACAGTCTTCAATTCAGGAAATATATAAACACACACACACACACACACACACACTTATAAATAAAAAATCACAATATTAATGAGTGATAAATATTTCAAATTCATAATTAAACCCACACATGTCATTTAGAGCAGGGTTTATTTTCATTGTAAAACTTAAGACAGGATCTCTTAAGTATTAACTTTTAGTAGTAAATAAAACACAATCATCCAGTCAAAGTCTTAATCATAATCCCCCAAAGATAAAATCATCGAAAGCTGTCCATTTCTGTTACAAGTGAACTTTTATCACGAAAGTGAAGCCAGGTGCTCCGGAAGGGTGAACACCTCTTGTCTACCGAGTTACAACTGTTATGTGCAAAATCAGATTTGAAAAAATGAAATAACAGTAACATGGGACTATGGCATGTCAAATAGATGATAAATTTACGAAAAGAAAAGTCAGACACAAATTTGATAATTGCTTAAGACATAAATATTTCTCTTTATACAACCTAGACAAAAATGCTCTTATGCAACATTTTTCATAACCTTAATAAACGCTGCATTGTTTTAAATGTCACATGATATTAAAAAGTTTGGTAAAAAAAATATGGACATTTTCAGAAAAAAAAATCTTCATTAGATATCGTTGCTACAAATCTAAATATATTTATTTTCCTCGCAGTGTTGCATAGTTTAAAACAAAGATTTATATAGCAATGAAGTGTAAGTTTTTTGACGCAATTTATGGTTTTGAAAAATTTATTAAAAAAAAAAGACATTTTTAAATGTAAGCGTAAAATCATTGGGCAAAAAATTTAATAGGTTTGAAAGAAAACTATAGATCGAGAAAAACTTCTATAAAATTAATCTGCTCTGACTTAACAATATATAAGTTAACTGTTTTTAACTGTTGTTTGAGTTATTTATTCAATTACTTACAATTTTATACAGTCTACAAAAGAACTATTTTTGGAAAAAATAAAATGTTGTTTTTGTTTTGTATTGTAAGTTTCTAATCAAAGAGAGACGATCAGATAAATATCAATTGATGATTGCTGTTTTCTCTTAGTGGTAAAAACTATCAATAAATGAAACAAACATACCAGTCCTTGTCCATATCACAATCCCAAAAACAAAGTAAAAACTTTGCAAACTGGCAAAATATGTGATACATGTGAACTTCCATCATGGAAGTGAGGCCGGGTGCTCCGGAAGGGTAAGCACCTCCTGTTTAGCTAGCTACACCCGTCACGTGCAAGTCAATTTTGAGAATGAAAGGAACAAAGAAATATGGTAAGTCAAATATATCCAGTATAAGTTGGGATACAGTGACTACATAAGTTACTTTTCGTATTTAGAGGTAAAAAATATCAATTAATATCATAAATTACTTTTCTTATTTAATTTCGTTATATGTGAAATATTTGGCTCAAATAAATGGATAGCTAAGTGCCTTTAAGTAGCTCGTTTCCTTTTTGATAAATCTGGTAATTAGTTGTTGCACTCTAAAGCATTTAGTTCACAAGTGAATGTGGATTTCAATTTCTTTCTCTTCTGTTTTAATCCTTAAACTAATATTTGGTGACTTATTTCCTTCGATTGGAAAGACTAACCGCTTTATATGGTCCAAAATATATTAAGCTATAATTAAACACTTTATCAAAACAAAGAATAACAAAATAACATATTCATAATATATATTTTCAAAACCTAAGTGGGCCAAACAAACAACGCTGAAAATTAGGTTCGTTGTTTTGTATTTTTAAGTTAGTATCTTTATGATGTTAAATAAGTGCGCTAGGCAGGGTTTGGTAAGGTATGTCTTCTCTTTTCTTGTAAAGGCTAAATTCATTTGTGAATGTTATCTATCCAAGTGAGCTTTAAATAAATAATACGACTTATTTTTCATGTTCTGCTTTATATTTAAATAAAACAAACATACCAGTCCTTGTCCAAATCACAATCAAAAAAAAAAAAAAAAAAAAAAAAAAAAAAAAAAAAAAAAAAAAAAAAAAATTTGAAAGCTGGCAAAATTAGTTATACACGTGAACTTTCATCAAGGAAGTAAGGCCGGGCTTTTCTGGAAGGGTAAGCACCTCCTGTCTAGCTAGCTACACCCGTCACGTGCAAGCCAATTTTGAAAATGAAAGAAACAAAGAACTATGGTAAGTCAAATATATCCAGTATAAGTTTGGATACAGTGACTACCTAGGCTTACAATATTGATGCGTCAACAATTTAATTGTAAGCAGTTTGCTTCGTTGTAGAAAGTCCCCATAGTGGGTACAAGCTCTACCATAACGTTTTAACTGTGAAACATATACACCATACGCAGAAGAAGCAGGGATATTACTGCAAAGAAACGGAAAGTTGACAATTAAAAAATTGAAGTCATCACGTTTGTCGTAAAGCTTCAGATGCAACCTTTCGTGAGTGTCATAATTGAGGTATAAGTCCAAATATGAAGCAGAACATGGAGAATCTGTCGTGTCTTTTATTTCAAGCTCATTTGGATAGACGGCATGTACATATTCTCCAAATTTAAGGATTATTTAGAGATAGAACGTCATCTTATATACTGTATGTGTAGTTGAATGATTTAGCGACAGTCTTTTCTCCAGATTTGACAAGGTTCTGTAAAAATTCTGATTATATGAATAAAGAAACAAATCAGCAAGCAAAGGTGCACAGTTAATGCCCATTGGTATACCGATTGTTTGTTGAAAAATTATACCGCCAAACTCAACAAATATGTGGTCCATCAAAAACTCTAACGTTTTGTTGATAGTATCTTCAGTATATTTTTGTTTGCAGTCTGTATGGTGTTTTACAAATTAACCAGAATCCCTGTTGAGCACTAGATATTTAAATCTTGATTTACCGTTTTTATAAAAGAATGAAAGTGAATGGTTTGTTTTAGACGTTCTTTCAATTTAGAATGAGGGATAGAGGGATAAACTTATACATCAGTCATAACACATAAGAAATGTTACATTTGAAGCTATGCGACAAACATGATTACTTTATTTTCAATTGTCAACTTTCCGTTTCTTTGCAGAAATATTCCTGCTTCTCCTGTTTAAAATATCAGTCACACTAATGAAAACCATTTCGTCAACGTTGTTTGTCAAAAGTCACGATATTACAAGTCAATGGTATATTTTGTCTTTGTTGTATTTGTCCATCTATGGTATATAGTGTCCTAAAAGTTAAAAACAACTCGGTTGAACCCCAGTGTGAGAATGTATGGTCCGGCTCGATAAAAGTGAAAGATGCTTGGCAGTGTAGTCAAGCAATATTCTTCCACTCCACACTGCACTGAATATCCTAAACACACCATTTGATACTATTTGGTCAAGTGGTCACAAAGAGTGTTTATACTGTCTAAATCATTTATTTATTTTTTTTAAATTCTTTTTCACATGTTTAATAACATAATTCATCGAATTGTTTGTAATTTAAAAGTTGCGCAATAAGTATATACACATATGAACCTAAACGACTTGAAAAAGGTTATAACATTAGAAAAAGTATAGAAACATTCTCGCCTCTTAAAAATACACATACATCTCTAAGTGAACTATCAGAAACATATTTTCGTTAAGATTTTATAGTTGTATGTTTGCCAGAAAGTACATTACTCTCTTAAGCTTTAGATTAATTTCATTTTAGCATTTATTACTATTATATGTTACCACAATAAACTATTTAGCGTGTGGCTGCAAACATTTAGCTTGATAGGCGTTTTCATCTTTAAAATCATAAGCTAGTGTTCTCTACCCTATACAATAAAAACCACTTTAGTAGTTCAGAGTGCTCGCTTCGTATCTGGGAGATCTGAGTTCGAACCCCAGTCGGTTCTGACCAAGACTTGATAAAAGGAAGTGTTTTTTTTAAATTTTGATTTGGACATGGACTGTTTTTTCGCCAAGCACTCGGAATTTTTTTAAACATCGACGCTCCATGTCACAGCAGGCGTGGCACGCTTAAGAACCCTCCCTGCATGTTGCTCTAAGCAGACTACAAAGGAACAAAGTTTTGCCATTTCATCTATAGCTAGTGACGTCTCGATATAAGAGAAATATTCTTAACAGGGACGTAAAACCCCATTAAATAAAACCAAATCAACCTCTACATTAAAAGTAGAATGTCATTCATAATTCACTTCACTCTTAAAAGCTCAAGTATAAATTATCGTTTTCATCCAGTGTTCTATACCCTAATAAATAATAAATAGCTTAACTTAATAACTTATAAATATAATTTTTAAAAATTTTGAATTATCCTTTGATCCATCATTTTTTCGGCTCCTAGTGTCACTTTTGAGAAATGGATTTCCTAACTGAGCCATTATATGCCCTACTTTTGAAGCTTCAGGTCCTATGCATCAACAAACCACTACGGAAGCTAAGTTGGTAGAGTGCTCGCTCCGTAAGTGGAAGGTCGTGGGTTCGAGCCCCGGCCGGGTCTGACCCAAGACTTGAAAGTGGGCAGTGACTGTTCTTTCGCCCTCGGCATTACGAAATGAAAGTCACGGTTCTTTCGGATGGGAACTTAAAATAAACGAGGTATCGTGTCATGGCACGATAAAAAACCCTGCTGTATAATGCCATCAGCGCAACGCACAGGCAAAATTTCTGCACTTTCGCCTATAGCTGGCGACGTCTCGATATAAGTGAAATATTCTTGACTGGGACGTTAAACACCATTACTCAACTGAACTCCTATGCATCAACAGCGGTATCAAATAGTGCGCTAGACACTGATATACGTTTTTAGATAACGGACTTTTTCCAGACTTTTTTAGGATTTAAGATGGTTTTATCTCCGGTATTTTCAAGTGCACGTGTTTCATTTTCAAATTTCATATCCAATTTCTGAATTTTTAAATATAACTTTATTCGGCCTTGGATAGTACATCTTATTAATGTTTTAAAACTAAAATCAAATCAGTCTGGAGTCTATCCTTTCAAACGATAAGACACGCTTGTTTTCGGAAGAAAGGCTGTTCTTACATTGATATTCAAAGTTGTTAGTAAAATTAAGAGATAAAACATATATATTACATTTTCCTTTTAACATTTACATATGGAATTAAAGACATTGAAGCTTAATTTATTGCATAGGGCAATGGAATGGAAAATGAAAAGGAAATAAGATTTTAAAGAATGCATAAGTTAACAAGTGGGAAGTGGCTGTTTTAATCTATGTTATAATGTTTTTTCAATGGTTACAAAAAACTGCAAATTTAACCATTCTTGAACGTAGTGACTTCACAAAGTGAACATTCATATCAACACATATGAAAAGGCTAAATCGATTCAGATTTCAAGCTTCAATTTTCAAAGTAATGTAATGAAAATAACTTTATTGCATTTTAAATAGATAAATATATAGATAAAAACTCGAAAAGAATACGTTAACTGAAGAGTTGTATTGAATCAATTATTTTAGACTTTTAGACAGTAACTTTGAAGCCAGATTATTGAATCTTAATGAAGGATATTCAACTTATTCGGAGGAATCATTTGTATTGTGGAAAAGAATCTTTGAAGCCAGATTATTGAATTTCCAAGAAAGATATACTCGTTTGTAATTACTAAATGAAGATATTTCGCCATGATCGTAAAAAAGAATAAAAGATAGGTCTTTTATTAACAATGACACTTTCATAAGTAAAAAATTTGTTATGAACGTGTGCAAAAATTAAAAATTCTTCAAAATCTTTATTTTTCAATAAATAAACATGAACGAAAATTCATATAAAAGTAAATTTTTCATAGATACTAATGCTGTCGCATTGCTTTTATCTGGTTAAGAAGCGCGCTGGAATTGTAATACTGAATAAGTACAGGATCTCAATGTAAGTTTTTGTCTAATTATTGTTTTAATAATCCATGTATCTTTCATTCCCAAATTTGATTTCAAGCACGGGGGTTATCTAGCTATACAGAAGGTACTAACCCTTTCGGAGCACCCGGTCTGGTTTTTCTAGAAAAAGTAAACGTGTTTAATTTAGTTTGTCAGATTTCATAGTTTTTATTTTGCTTTTTGAATCTTCATTTGAACATGAATTGGAACGTTTGTGTTTGATTATTTCACGTTTCAGAAACGTTTTTATACACGTGTGGCTCTATGGGGTCCTCGGTAGCCGAGTTGTATAAACCACTCACTTACGGATCACAGTGCCTTTCATCGCCTAGGTTTGAATCCCGCTCGGGTAGGTCCTAATGTGAAGGCGTGTGTCAGTTCGCTCTCCGAAGGTCGGTGGATTTCTATGGGAATTCGGTTTCATTTACTATCCCAGAACTGAGCACGTCGATATCAGTGAAAGAATTTAAACTTAGGCGTAAAACATTATTAACTTAATGTTATCTATGGCTGTAGCTATGGCAAAGTAAAAATTGAATGGAATGATCGAGCAGGAACCCAACAACAATTTCTTAACAGCCTAAATCCTAGAGTAGTCAAAATCTGAAATATGAAGTCATAAAATGCGTCATTTTGAGGATTAAACATTAAAAATTATTCATATAAGGATTGACCAAAAAAACGTAAAACACCAATTCAAAACATTATTATATCTCTAAAATACAAAATGTGGGAAGTTGAAACGAATTAAATACAGGTTAGAAGTTCAAGGGTAATCGTTGTTTGTAATTATAAAAAGTAGCTTTTTAACAAAATAATCGTGTAAAAATGCATAAATAAATTTGATTTATTTCAGAAAAACGAAAAAAATTCTTAATTCTAGTATTATTTATGAGTCGTTTGTTATCAATAAACTTAATTAGTAATTAGTTTATCTTAAACGGCTTCATTTACAAGTTCATGAATATCACATTGAATGCAAATAAAGGTTTTAGTAATAGTAGAACAGTTACGTGCTGAAGAAAATCAAAACCTTTTTAAGACCTTGAAAAGTAAAACGCAGGAAATGCTTTATTACCGGAAGTTTTTTTAAAACAGCCAATCAATATGATTATAACATAAGAAGGATGGTCATATTTTCCGTGTATGGTTTCTATTGAAATTACAGCAATTAATGTTAGATCAATAATTATTTCCCTTGATAAATCTGACCATCCCTCGTAAATTCATTTAAAGCTTCAATCAAACCTTTGAATAAATCGCGTATATTGTTTCTCGATAATAAATCAAAGAAATTCTCCATCTAATAATCCAATGGTACTCGAGTTAGTGTGGTTTATGAGGAAATGAGTCGTGTAGGGTTACAGTAAGCTAGCGATCCGACGTACTTAAGTGATTGTTCTGTTTCCCATTGAGAATTGTAGCTAGTGTTATGTCATAATTTAACTGAGTCAGTTATACTTTATATAGTTTTGGTATGGGAAAAGTTTGCTAATTTTAAACAGAATAGAAAACCGTCCATAGTGATTTTAATTACTCAAAAAGGTAAGCTTTTATACCTCACTTTGTTGTTTTTAAATAAATTCCCCTACTTTTATTTATCATTTTTGTTTTAAATTCATAATTATTTTTACGGATGATTTGATAAATAACCATTTTATTTATTTATTATTACCTTATCTACAATTACGTAATTATCGATTACAACGGGCACCTAGAATACGTATTATATGTTGTGTTAAGATTGACTGTATTCGGTACAATCATTTACGTTCATGGATTTTTCGGCTACTGATGGGTAAACTTCACATTTTTTGGTACATATTGCTTTGTTTTTTTGTTTTTTTTTGAATTACTGAATAAGAATGATTTTCCGAAATGTGCACATATGGCACAGCAAAATTTAGCAGGTATTTGTGTTATATATTTACATGTACAGCGTATTTCAAGTTTTTAATAATGATAATAATAATAATAATATCTTTTAATATATAATAGATTTTTTTGCAACAACCAAATATAAAATTTTTAGTTTAAACAAAAATAGTTTTTACTTTATAAAAACCGTAACAACTAAGACTAGGCTCAACATTAATAAGATAAAACATATTATGGTTATGTGATTTTTAAATCTCCTGATTATGAACAAATATATGAAATATAGCATTAACATAAGTTTTTTTTACAATAATAAAAAAAAATTAAAAAAAAAGAAAAAGGAAAGAAAATATATATTTTCGATTTCATTTAAAAATTGCATGATTATACAGTATATATAGGACTTGTTAGATCAACATATCAAAGCATTATGATCCTTCTTAACTAATAATCATGCGATGTACTAATACTGTTGATAACGTCATGATCGAATTAAAAAGTAATACTTTCTCATATGACCATTTAACAATTGGTATAGCGAGTTTCTTTGCAAGAGTCACTTAAATAGTTTCAAAAACAGTTTCACGTTATATGCGAGAAAGAAGTCGTTTCCATAGTTATTAACCTTTATTCTATGCACTTTTACTTTAGGTTTCTGTTGCTATATCCGCAAGAAAATAAGGGTTTTTTTTTATATTTAAGTGTGAAGTTGACAGTTTAACATTAGGTGTTAAAATCTTATATTTCCACAAATTATGATTCGAAACAAAATCATAAACCAAATTGCTGTATGCTTTTAAGTTATACATGTTTTGGCAGTCATAAGTTTACAAAAAGCAAGATAATCATTTATGTCTGGCAATCGCCTCCATATAAGGGGGTTCTTTGACAAAACCGCAAAGGTTTGAGCTAGTAGGCATAAGGCAGTCTGATAACTCCCGTAACATGAATGGATATGGAAGCAAATTGCTTAGTTAGTTTTATTAAACAGAAATCACTTTGACAACCTGTAGCCCTTTATCGGCATATCCAAGAACCAGGTTTAATGAAAATGTGGATTATAAAATTACTAACTCTTAAGTTTGTTCTAATTGAGTGATTCTCTTCTTATGTTACAAGTTATAATACAATTCCTTTTAACAATTGAACTTATTAATATAACTCTTCTTTATTTATAATTTGTATAAGTTCTCCAACATACTGATTTTATTATGAAACACCTCAATTGTTACAAACTTAGTAACACAACTCTTTAACGTAACGAGGTTTGTAATACAATGCTTTTTAATTAAAAAATTAAATACGAATACCCTTTTTTGAGTGATGATTAGTAATTTTAACATCAGCTAGCCAAAGCCGGTCAATATTTTATCACGTACAAACAATGTAGCTAGGCTACAATTTAATTAGAACAAAAGCTGATTAAATTGTAAGGTAAAAAAATAACACACCATGTTATAAAGAAAGGGTTCTTATTTTTTAACGATGTTTTGATATTACACCAATTGCAATATTATCCACAATGGTTTTTCATCATTAAATAAATTGATAATTTATTTCGACATGAAAATTTTCAAGATGCGAAGATTCGACATATGTATTTATTTATTCTTTAAAAATGTCATTATTGAAAAATACTGCTATATGCTAATTTTAATTGTTATTTTTTTTGCAATGAAATTCTTTAACATTACTTCACAACCCTGGTTCACTTTAAGCAGCTAGACTTGATTGAGTTATAATTTTGTTCATCTATAATATGTAAAATAATAACTTATTTTTAAAAAAACAATTTTTGAAATTATTGGTGCTTCATTTGAGATAAGTACTCCGTTCGATTTATTTTGGCAAAGCATATATATAGCAAGTTAAATTTTCTTATTTTTTTATTTTATAATAGGACATTTTGTAAGATTACGAAAAAAAACAAGAACGCATTTTGGTCTGGTACATTTTGTGTCTACTAGCTTTTAACCTAATTTTGATTATAACTTGTTTGCACAAACTGCTCCAAACCATCGTGAACGGACTTAAGTACTACAAATCCTATTTGGTGCAGAGAAAGAATATAGTTCAAACTTATGCTCAAATATGATTACATTATATATATATATATATATATATATATATAGAGAGAGAGAGAGAGAGAGAGAGAGAGAGAGAGAGAGAGAGAGAGAGAGAGTATCTGGGTGACACAAAAGGTCGTTAGAAAGTCAACTAGAGTTCAAAAGTCTGCAAATTTCTGATATCTGATCACCTGATAGCTTAAACCTGCCTCCGGAAATGTATTCTATATCAGCTTTGTATTAATTCCACTATTATTTAGTAATTAAATATTATTTTCTTTGCAAAAATATAGAAAGTATTAAACCTTGTACTGTTTCTGTGTGCTTAACTTATGTCTTGGTTCTCTGTTTGTTAGTTTGAATGATTGGTAATCGTTTCTGTGGTTATTGTCAGGTGTGTGGTAATTAACCATTAAATTGTTTAAAAATGAGGTTTACAGTCGATATAATTACAATTTCCTTGTAAAGCAAATTGAATATTGCGCTTTAATTTGCGTTACAGGGCAATTGTAATTATATCGACCATAAACCTCATTTTCAATCAGTTCAAAGGTTATATTTACATTTCTCGAATTCAATTTTTTATTGAAAATTATTGTAATATTTTTTCATCATCCTTTAATAGTTATTCAAATATGAGTCAGTTCAGTCACACGAAAAAGGGCAGGAAAATAAGACAATTTACAATCAAATCAAATTAATATTTATTTTATTGCCACGGAACTTTATTTTATATATTTACACAGAATATAATTAAAATAATAATAACAACAACAACAACAACAAAATAAATAAATAAATAAATAAATAAATAAATCAAATAAAGATAACAAATAAAATAATAAAGGATGATCATGTTTATTTGTCTTAGTGATAGTAGTTTCGTAAACTATGTATTAATACGCTTGCCGAAGTTCGGTGGTTTTCTCCGGGCACTCTGGTTTCCTCCACCATCCCAGAACTGACCGCCTCCAAATAAGTGAAAGATTTTTGACTGGGGCATAAAATACCATTACTCCACTCCACTCCACTCTTTTAATGCGACGATCTTACTTGACAGTATAAAAGTAGTTACGTATGAAATAAAATATCCATACGCAATAAAACTGCGGCAATTGTAATTATAGTCGATATAATTACAATCTGTTTAAAACACAGTTTTAGAGGGCAGACTATAAAGAAATTCTTCTTTAGAGGGCGTGTTGACTATAAATCTAAAATTAAAATGCCTTTTTTGGACGATTTAATCAAAGACTGCGTACATGAAATAATTTACCGACAGCTTTAACACACCATTTGTCCTTTTACTTAATATACAGTGCATATGTACTTCTTGGACTTTTTGACTGCTTACGCGCGGTATTGATTTATCCTGAAATAGCTATGCAGTAAAAATACCGTATTTACCACTTTTTAAATTATAGATTAACACTACGAAGTAACCGATAAATCCAATTTCGAAGTGACGATGTGCGCGCTTCTTTTTACGTCATTTGAGCTATGCTAAAGTGTGAAAGGCGTCAATTTTGATTAAATAAAAAATAATAATAATAATACATAAAGATAAAAATTAACGCTATAGGGCCCGCGAGTGGTTAATTTAGCAAATATAAGTTATATTCAGAAATTCTTCTTAATTTAGATTAAATTTTTTCTTAATAAACTGAACGTTTGTTTTCTCACCTATTAACAATAGAATTTATTTTTAAAAAATCAGAAATTCTTCTTAATTTAGATTAAATTTTTTCTTGAATAGAAACACATATAAACGTTCGAAATTTTGTTCGAAAGGTTGTCGTCGAGGTCAGATACTTCAGGCACGATTGAGAATACAATGCAGTGCTTTAAAACATCATCTTTTTTTTAAAGTGTGGGGGGGGGGGAGGGGGTTAATAATTATGGCACTATTGAGACTGTCAGACATTATCACTTTGAATGTCCATATTTCAATCGTCAAAGAAATGAACTTTCAATCTTGTTTAACAAATATAGTGTTACCCTTAATATACTTGTGTATGGTGATTCTAATTCATCCGATGAAGAAAACCAGAAATTTATTTAAAAGTACAAAATTTTATTATTGAAACCAAAAGATTTTGCTGAACCATATTTTTAAACCAATGTATTTACTATTTTATTGTATTGTGCACTGTATATATATATGTAAGCGTGTTGTCGGTCTATACACAAATATTACTTTTTTCTAATTAAGCGAGACTGATTTGATATACTGGTCTTTGCCAGAATATTGTTACCGGATCCTTTCTCAAATTTATCATTGTATCATTAAATAGTTAAACATTATACTGTCTTATTTTGAATAAAATATTGTTTCCATCGTTAGAAATTAGTAATATTCAATAATAAATGAACAAATTGGAATGAAAATTTCAAGAATTTCTTATTCTCTAGCATATAAATTGTGCATTGTTATAAAACAATAATTGTATAATAAATTAAATAGTTGAGTTTCTCTAACAGAAAATTAACTACAACACCATAAATAACAGCGATACCCGTACAAAGCCGGATTATTAATCCGTTCTCCGAATATATGTTTTTTTCCATGGATTGTCTGATCAATTAATTGTATTATGTTTCTCGTTTTTTAAGCCTTTGCTCATTGTGTTTCCGTTACACATTTCGCATAAAGTCAAAATGATTTCACATCCAATAGTATGATAGATATCAACACACATTTAAAACGTACCAAACAACCATAAAGTGAATAATAACCTCCGAATTTTTGCATGGCATTGCTAAAGTGATTTCTAATCATGACAATTTCTCTTTTACCTAAAATTACAAATGTTGTAGGTCATTTTACAAGACTTACGTGTCATATTTGCACGTTTTTTCTCTTTCTTTCTTTCTTTTTTTTCTTTTTTAAAGTACCTTGAACACTTATCATTGGAATTGAACATGCAGAACTTAATATTGGGCTCTTAATTTACAAATTGAATAAAAAAAGGAGTTATAAGGCAAATACAATGTCATTGAGATCGGAAGACAGATGAAATATAGTGTAGCTGCAATAAAATAAAAAAAGTTTGTAGTAAGCAATATTGGCAAAGAGAGCGAAGAATAACAAGATGCATTAAAAGGAGCCGTTGAAAGGATAAACGGATTTTGAAACAAGTGGATTTCAAACTTTCAATAAGAACAAACACCGAATGTAATGAAAAGAAACTAATGTCCAAAGATAAGATTCATTTACTTTTGTCGCGTCCTAACTATCGCATTCATTTTACAACAGGTGGTGTTTAAGTATGTTTATTTAAATTTTGAAAATGACCTTTAATTTATCAAATATTTATTCAAGTTTCCAGCAGGTATGTTAAAGGTTATATGAGAATTAGTGACATTTTGTTTAAAGCCGCATTAGTATTATTTCAATCATTCGCAGCTAGGGTTATCTACGAACTAAGCTGAAAAACATATTTATATATTTTAAAGGTATGTTTTTATAGAGCTAAAACTTTTTTGACAACAAATATCACAGATGAACTAAACTATAAAAGAAGCTTGATAAAGGGACACTGATTAGAAAACAAATTTTTAAATAAACTTAAAGATTTCAAAGAAAACGTAAAGATGTTAAGTTTGAATGTTGGTTTTGATATTCCAGAATATTCCTAATTGGTAAATCTAGAAAAGAAATAATCGCATAATTTAACCATTGTCATGCCTTTGATAATTGTCTGGAGCTACTGATAAATTGGAGTATGTGAATACCTAATTAAGGTTATTCATTTTCCTATCAATGAAATAATTATCTTTATAAAATAATTAACATTTACTTGTACAGTCCTACTCGGGCATTATCTATATTTAGAATTTTTCCTATATGAATGTTCTAAAATACATATATCTTATTAATTGTGTTATAAAGTTGACCATAAGGTCTGTAGTCACTGACGTAGCTGAACGATGTTATAATTAATCTTAGTGTACTAATGTGCAATATGACGAATGCAACATGAATTTCTACAATTGAAGTATTCCTGTGGTATCCTGCAGGTACGTTTTCAAAACCAATCCAAAGCCTGGCAGCACCTTTGTTATAAAAGCATTGTTTCTTGTTCGGATCAACATTTTTGCATCTGTATCACTTGCCGATGCATTGCACTATTTAACAATTGAACTGTTTTAAAATGGTATTCATTGTCAGTATGAAGGAAACAACTTTGCAAGCAAACGGAATAACGCGCGTTAGCGCGTTATGACAAGTTTGCTTGCAAAGTTGTTGCCTTCATACTGACAATGAATACCATTTTAAAACAGTTCAATTGTTATATTTTCGTTAAATATTTTAAAAAAAAATTCTTCATTTATCTTAAGAAAAAAATTCCCATCTATAACACATGCACATCGGGGGAGTCCAGTAGACGCAACAGCTGAATTTAAGACCGAGAACGACACATTATTAATCCGCAATATTTTTAATGTGGGGTAACAACGGGGAGTTTTGGTTTGAAAAATTATAGTGTTATCAGGTATTTTGATGGTATTTTCTCGATTTTTCATTAACATAATGAATTTTTTTAGAATATTGGATATAAATAATATGTATAAAAATTGAATATCAACGATAAATGTGTTGTTATTCGTGGACTATATTTCAGTCGAAAATCAGGTGCACCTGTGTAGCCCCATTTCAATTTGCAAAGAAGTTTGGAGTAAAAGATTGCTGGCTAAATCTCGGAGTAGAAATTTGTGAATCTGAAACGGGAAGGGGGGTACTGTAGCTGAGGATAATTTTTAATGGCCAAGCATGTGGGTTTCTAATCTGTGATATGTGAGTAGACAGGGATTTACCGAGAGATTTTTTCTAGAATGTCGACATTGTTAGGTTGAGATTCACTCTTACATAATGCGCCGAGCTTCATACTCGGTATCATTCAAATGTAGACAGCAAAGCAGTGAGAAGTATACTTATTCTTTACGCCTGGTGTGGTGCAAATATCTCTCAAAGTTTAGAAAATTATCGTTTTAAGGTTAGCAAGGAGTTGTGTAGTACTTAAACCATGTAGTGTACTTTTGAGGAGTTCCTATTGTATTCCTTGTAAATTGATTAAAAGCATGTAGATGATTTTTCAGTTTTTCCGATCAACAAACACAGCATGTGAAACGGACAATTTTCACTGGATGTGGCATACATGCGTGAATCTAATTCCATTTGAAATTTACATCACTTGAAATTTACATCCCGCGAGACACAAAATTGATTGACAAGTTGTACCATTACACATTGTCTCAAAATAACAGGGTATATAGCAGCTTTGTCAAGGTAGGAAGACTTTTTTAAAGATCCGATTGTTCAAAAAATGTTTGTGGTTTGATGGTTTTGACTGATCTGTTGTTGTCTGTTCTTTCAACAGGCCATCAAAAACACAAATCTGTCTCTCACAATGTCAACATTACGATGAATATCAGCCAGGTGCCTATATATGCTATTAAAATATTATTTTATTAATTTCTTTGATTTTACTTTGTAATATCTCGTAAATGTGTTTTTCAGTCTCGTCTCGAATGTAAACAAATGAGACGTGACATTCATGTTTGTTTACCTACGATAATGTAGTTCCGGATTGTGTATTGCATTTTATATGTATTCATACACGGAGTGACAAAATTTTTCGGCATTCATTGTCAGTAATAATTACAACGGCTCTCAAGCTTGCAGCTATGGGAATTTCACAAGGCAAATGAAAATATATTGCAATGAATGAGTTACTTTGAAACTTTACATCCTTATAGATACTGGTGTTCAAGTGGCGCAGTGGTTAGCGCTTCCGCCTATCACCAATTCGACCGGGGTTCGATTCCCAGCGTCGTATGTGATAAGGTATGAGGTCACCTGCTTGAGCACGTGGGTTTTTCTCCGGGTTCTCCGGTTTTCCTCCCACAATAAGACCTCACGCGCGCTACAATTCGGGCCAACGAGCTAGATTAATATAAGTTGCACAACTTGTTTCTAAATCGTTGTAAAAGAAATAAAGTTTAAATTTTATAGATACTGGTATTACAATTTTTGTGTAAATAGAGATTGCGTACTTTTAAAAGTCAAACTTTAAATTAGGTATATTCAAATGTTTCTTGGCATCAAACTTCTCTCATATTATTGATAAGATGATACTGAAGAGTTACACATAGTTCTCTTCTTCAATTTAAGGTCATAAAATATAAAATGCTAAAATTTACAAGATGACTTTCAAGCACTGGGATTCGATTGTTTATCGTGTCACTTAACGCAACATCAAACTGATCGGTGAAAAAAAAAACGATAATAGCTACAGGTATTGTGTTTTCAGCGGCAAAATGTGTGATCAAAAAGAATGCAAATTACAAAAATGAGACCAAATCTATAACATTCTGGACTATAATGAACTTTGCACATTATATGAAGTTTTGGAGTATCTCATTCATCCAACTCGTTACACAATATAATAGTTATTTGCAAAGTATTCAATTCAGTAATGACTTATAGAGCATATAACCTCTCTTTGAGACCTTAATTGAATGAAACTACAAACAGCGCTTAATTAACTTTAACAAAATCTAAAAAAAATAAAATAAAATAAATAATAAAAAAACGAACTAAAATAATTTTCCATATTCCTCTAAATAATATATTTTTTTCAAATTGCAAGAATATGTTGTTAATTACACCATAATTTTATAAAGCGAAAATTAGTAAATCACTTATTTATTAATTGAATCACATTTAATAGTGTTTACCTAATGAACACGATAAACCTTAGAATTCTGAAACACTGTTTTTGAATAGAATAATAGGATAATCGAGGGCTGATTATAGTAAAACAAATAAACATTTCAGATTTCGTGTTTCAAACCTACTATAGATAAATTAGGAGAAAAATCAGCAAATATTTGCTTTGTTATTACGTGCAACACAATAATTGAGCATAAACAATAATTATGGGGTTTAGAAAGTACGTGATTTTCTAGAATTTTAGATAAATATCAAAACTTTTTTTTCAAACCAATCAAAAAACATTAACAACCCATCCTGTTTTTAGATTTATGAATGAAGGGTTGGTCAAAATAGGTTGGGTTCAAACTTCTCTTGTGTAATGAGCCAAAAGATTTTTTCATTCATCTTATATTTAATCGTACCCAGTGGCATCATAAAATGGTTGTGTATTTTACGATAGATTGATTTCTGGGGATTGATACAGATGTTAATGTCAGTAAAATGTAAAAGTAAAGTGCATAATTGTATAATTATTATTGTGAAAATAAGTACAAATATATTATCATGCAGATTTAGATTTAACTGATCCTAAAATGCAATATGTTTTATATGACCTAGGAACGTAAGCATTACATTATATATTATATAATTTCTATGTAAGCAAATTATCGTATCTTAACAGATGATCGTGATGCGATACGGCAAAGAGTAAACAGT
The DNA here is from genome assembly GCA_029721355.1 of Tegillarca granosa. Lineage (NCBI taxonomy): Eukaryota > Metazoa > Mollusca > Bivalvia > Arcoida > Arcidae > Tegillarca > Tegillarca granosa. The sequence continues at coordinate 37,820,497 of CM056594.1, read as the reverse complement.
TTATGTAATATGTGAAATGTTATCAGTAATTATGGTTAATTATCATTAATCATTTCACACTTAAAGTACAACACTCAATAAATCTAACCTATCCCTCTTAACATTATATATATATATATATATATATATATATATATATATATATATATATATATATATATATAACTAATGGATACACGCATAAGTGTACTGTAAAACCTATACAATTCCTTGAAATTCTAACGTTTTTGTGAAAATGTGTCGAATTACTTCAATCTTAAAATCTTTCTTTATAGCTTTTTCAGTAACATAAAGCTTTTAAACTGGAGCAATATATATATTCTTCAATGAAAGACATCGACTTTTTTTTGAAAATGACTGGAGAGAGCAAACGTCTCTAGTAATTTTATACTTCCTAAGAGAAACTCTCTTTCGGTATGGCCGTTCGAGCTTTTTAGATAAGTTTATATTAATTTAATTATATTTAGATCGTGAACATGTTAATGTGGTCTGGACGTGTAAATGCCTTTTGTTAACCCCGGATGTGTAAACGTATTATTAATTGCAATTAACAAAAGTCTTACAGCTAGTAAAGAATATACCATTCTGTCGCTGAATTTCCGTTATTTGTAGTCACTAGAGTTTTATGTTTATACACGCCTTGGGGCCACATGAAGATGATATACTCCAGCAACTTGTATGTCGGTAGAAATTTGCTCCGTTGAGTTGACTGTAAGTAAAGCAGCTATTATTCCGTAGCAGCCCCCCCCCCCCTTTCTGTTATTTTTTGCACTGTAGACTTTTCCTGGTCAAGTGAGTTTATCGCTTGTGTGATATTAAAATATTTTTGAATGAAAAATCATAGCATTATTGAAAGATTTCTTTTGTAATTCACCTATTCTTCCTTGGTAGATTTTCCCTTGGACTTCGTAGAGTCGGTGTTGCCTATTGAGTAGTTTGAGCTACCGTTAGTCTTCCTCGGCACAAATGTGTTCTTTTTTTAAAAAATTTTTACTAACCACTATTACTCATTATTTATTATTTAAATCTGCTGATATCATATTGAAATTGTCAGTTTGACCTGATGGAAATGAATTGAACCGCAAATGAGATATCAAATACACGTAACTATTTGATTTTAAACCTAAATCACATTTTCTTTAACGATTCCGCTACATCCACAATAAAACCTAAGAAGTTTAATACATGATTTATTTTTTAAGAGTGTAATTCATTATTGCCACTTTTTCCCGTTAAATTTTTACGATTTGCTCTTTACAACCATAATACTCCATTTTATGAAGCTTTTAGTTGTGTAAATAATACGTTTTAAATCTCTACAGTGATCAGGAAACGTATTCATTCATTTTGTTTGCACCTTTTGAAGTGATAATGATTTTTCTTTGCTTGTGAAATCCTCTTGTAGAGGAGGATTGAATTACCGACTTAAAGTTTCTGGAAACAGTGATAAAAAGATAAACATATGTATTCTGTTGTCTCACAGTTGTGAAGGCAAAGGGTAGATGGCGAAAAAAAACAGTGAATAGAATCGATTAAGCATGGTTCATGTTTTATTTTTTAAAGCATCCGGTTTTACCTTTTTACGTTATTTGATTTCTCGATTTTCATAACTGAAATACCTTGTCCAAATAAAACAAAATATTTAATAAAAAATTATATATCAATTAATTATCCGCTTTTATGAAGGGTAGGGTTTGCCGATTTGTACTTTACAATTAAAACCGGAATTATGTTAGGAGGAAAAAAGTGTTGACTAAAAACATTTCTAAACGTCTTCTTCCTTGACGTCACAAAAAAACAAATCCCTACTTGACGCACAGCTGTCCCGGAAGTAGATTTCCTAGTCAACTTCATTACGAAATTAATAAACAAATATTGGATTGTATAAAATTACTTGCACAAGTGTAATTGCTTGTTTATTTTATAAAAATTGCAAAATAACAAAATTACATTTGTATAAAAATCAAGCTATATTGTGAATGTTTTTTATTTACCAAAAACACCAACCTTTATGAAAGTTTACCGTTTGAAAATAGTTTAGTGTTTTCCAGTGCCTCTCAACAACTGCCGTAGTAACACAAACACACACACGCGCGCGCGCGCGAATAAAACAGTTCATTATTTCTGAACAAAGATAGTCTTCATTGAATGACATTTAACCATTAATGATGCACATAAACACGATAATTTTTGCAAAGATTGTGAAAAAAATAAAATTGTGTGAAGTGCGTTACAACGGTTAAACAAATCCGGATAGATTTTTCAGTCACCATGGGAATAAAACATACAGAACTATTATTTTGATGAAGCATATTATTAACTCAACTCAATATACAATCTTAAAAGAATATCATCATGTATCAAATTGTTATTTACAGTATGACTAGCGAATTGAAATTTCCAGTCTTAAACTGTTAGTCGTTAAAACTTTGAACAACCGTGGATGTCGTCTGTAATTTATTTTTAAGCGTCATTTTGAAGATAATGGAAATAAGGATCCGTTTTCTCTTTTAATGCAGTTACACTTGTTTCTATTTCATACTGCGATTCTATTTCCTTTTATGCACGGGTAACGTATTCCTGCCTCTTCTTGTATATACATATATCTCTGCATTTCAAATTGGAATGACAATGCTGAAAAAGTAACGTCTGCTTCTAACAAAATTTAACTACGAGTCTATTACCCTTTAGATTGGTTAGATAATAGATGCTTAAATTTTTGATTTGCAGGAAGATAATTCAATCATTTTAACAAAATATTAAATAAACAAGATCTAGTATACGGACACAACAGAAGAAGAAAAATTGCGACTGAAAAACGTGGACTTGGCAACAACCAACACAATTAGGAACATTTTTCAGTAAAAGTTAATGATAAACAGTCAAACAACACAATACAAAAAGGCTTTATTAGTGCGGTAATCGTAATTTCAGGGGGCCCTCAACCACCAAACTTTTCTTTACATCCATAAACAAGCACATTTAAAGTCTAAGCTTACTCCAATTTGATTAAGATGTAATTCACAAAATGTGAATGCAACAGATCACATTAGTAGAAAGCAAGTACGAAAGAAACATTAAATGTTAAAACTGAAGGTATTTCTAAAACAATTTTTGTGGAACCCAGTCTTCGGCAGTGGAACTTGCAGGCTATATCACCACATGAGAAGAATCTGCAATAAAGAACCTTCTTTATGCTTGAGCTTCTTTTGGCAATTACATGCGTGTTTATACTGTTTGAAAGGAATTGCATGGAGCTATTCAAGCGTATCATCATCGACGAAATATCGCGCTGCGGTACAATACACATTACATGTACAATTATCAAAGTATTAATCACAACACATGAATTCCACATGCGTGGGATTTATCTTTACTATAGGGTTTTAAAGTTGGTAAATCTGTTTGTGTCATTTTACTTATAAAGTCTACTAGAAAATCTTACTGCTCTGCCATACGTTGAACTGGTAAAATGTCATTATTACGTTATTTTCACGAAATGGTAAGACGACGCAGTTTCCCCTTTTTTACACGAGAACATGTTTTTACACGACTCTTAAAATATTCCACACCACAAAAACATCCGAGGTGAGAACGGTTTTTAAATTTAAAAAAATGTATTTAAATATTTAAAACAGTTGAGAAAAATTTTGAAACATTAAATATTACATTGCTGTATATTGAAATGATTTTAGGTAAGAGGAAAAGCGTGCTGTGTTTAATACATGTACTTAAACTGATAATACCCACTCTTAACCCTTTTGTGCTCTCAGTGGATTATTTAACAGAATCATCTACGATAAGTTTTTCTCCAATACATAAAAAATAATTTCTGATATAAAAATCAAGACTTAAAGCTGGTTATAAATTCTGTTTTAAAAACAAATTTTTAAAGAACAACAATAATTGAAATATCTCGTATTTGTCTCCGGATAATTTTTATTACAAACATAAGACATTATGATCTAAATGAATCTATATGCTTTTACTTGCACTGTATCCACAATATCGTATAACTTATTCCAGTTGACATTTTTTTGAAAACATAACAACTGAAACATGCTTTTTGTCACAATTTTGACAATAAATTTAACAAATGCATTATATGAACCATATTTCTTCTAAGGACATTAATAAAAAGAATTTATAGAATTTTAGGTACCTTGTGTGAAATAACAATTCAATGAACGTAATGGATATAAGTTTACAGTACAGAATCCGATACCGTGTAAATACCATCCCATTCGATACCGTGTAAATATCATCCCATTCGATACCGTGTAAATATCATCCCATTCGATACCGTGCAAATACCATCCCATTCGATACCGTGTAAATACCATCCCATTCGATACCGTGCAAATACCATCCCATTCGATACCGTGTAAATATCATCCCATTCGATACCGTGCAAATACCATCCCATTCGATACCGTGTAAATATCATCCCATTCGATACCGTGTAAATACCATCCCATTCGATACCGTGTAAATATCATCCCATTACAGAATACTTGCTATTGTTTGGTGTATGCTTGATATTTGACAACAGCTTCAGCAGTTGACTACGGTCAAAAGGGTGATATTCGGCTTTTAAAATCGATATGAAATCATAACTAAAATTTTATTTATTTATATATTATTTTTATTCATTTATTTATTTATTTT